>JAAGEH010000058.1:3364666-3532555 GCA_011751065.1 Lasiurus cinereus
GGTCTGCGGGAGGGGGAACTGGGAGCCAGACTCAGGTCTGCGGGAGGAGGGGGCTGGCGCCTGGCCTCCTGGGACCGAGGCGGGTGGAGGGCTGAGCTAGCCAGGCTGGGCTCCTGAGGTCCCGGCCCGCGCGTGGAAGGCGGGATCCCCCGGCCCCTCCTCCGCCGTCGGGCGCCGCCCCGCCTCCGCCCCGACCCGGGCCCTCCCGAGCGTGTGCAGCGAGGAGCCGGCGGGTGAGCGGTGTCCCTGCCGCCAGCGAGCCGCAGGAGCAGCCGCCGCCGCGCCGGGGCAGCCGAGGGAGCCGAGGCGGGCGCCCCAGGTAAGAGCCTCCGCGCCTCCTGCTCCGGGATCCGGCGCCCCGCTCGCCCTGCCCCCGGGTAGGGAGGGACGTGGGCGGGGCCGGGGGGCGGGGCTTGGCGGAGGAAACTGAGGCAAGAGGAAAGTCCCCCAGGAGCCGCGGGCTTCACCCCCCGGGGAGTCGCCCCCGAGGGGTCTCAGGAGTCCGGACCCTCAGCCTGAATCTTCTGGGAGTCCGCGTTTCTGAGGACCTGGGAGGCGGGGCCTTGAACTCCAGAACTTCAGGGTCTGAGGAGGAGGGCTGGGGGCCTGGACTCCTGGTCCTGGCTGGGTCAGCATGCGCCCCTCTCCGCACCCCAGCTTCCCATTCGGCATCTCGCAGCCAGGGCAAGCAGCCACCCCAGGTATGTGCAGCGGGAAGGCTTGGGCGGGCCCCGGCCTGTCCTGTGTGGGGGAAACATTCCAGGAAGCAGCCTCGGGGACCCAGGGCTTCTGGAGTGTGGGCCCTCAGGTACCTGGGTGTCCAGCCCGGCCCCACCCCCACCCTGTCTGGGAGATGAATGGGCCGAGGAGGATGTAATCTTTTCCAGCCTCTGCGGTCCCCTCTCCTCCCCTCATCTGCTTCCCATCCCAGCCAGGAGCCATCACCTGGGCCGGGAAGGGGCCTCTGGACAGGGGGCGTGGCCTTGGCTGTTGGGTACCCTTACACTTTAAGAGGAACACCGGGAAGGGGAGTGTCCGGGGGTTCAGGCCCCCTCCCCCACCGGCCTGTATGACACCCCTGTTCCCCCTCTTCCTCTAGGTGGTTGCCCCCTTCCTCTCCTGAGATGTCAGGAAGGAGGGGGCCGCCTGCGTCCCCCACAGGGGCCCCCTGGAGCCTGGGGGCCCCCAGCCCGGGAGCTCGGAGGCGGAGGAGGTGCTGACAGGTCTGGTAACCACCCTGTCCTCTCCACCTCACCCTTTCCCTGAATCACAGGCCTCCAGAATGTTGTACAGAAAAGGCAGTATCCACACCTTCGCCTGCATCTCTCAGCCCCAGATCTGTTTCACAGACAGGGAAACTGAGGCCCTGTCTGAGAGGCAAGTGACTTTCTTGCCTTCCTAGTGGCAGTTTTGAGCTAAAGTTGAATCTCTCTAGGATTCCAGAACTGGCCTTTCTCAAATTTTGGAACCTCAAACCTCCTCCAGGCTGCAGGATTTAGGGCTCCTGGGGGTTATAGAGGAAGTATGGCCGGGTAGGGCTTGCTCAGACAGGGTTCCAGTTCCAACTCTGGCATTTGCTGGCTGTGTGACCTGGCACAAGTTACTCACCTTTCTGAGCCTGTATTTCCCCCAATTGTTGGCTGTTATTAGTAACTAGAGGCCCCGGGCATGGATTCGTGCATCGGTGGGGTCCCTCAGCTTGGCCTGCACCCTCTTGCAATCTGGGACCCCTTGGGGCATGTGGGAGAGCCGGTTACTGCCTGATCCCCACAGGCCAGGCTGAGGGACCCCACCAATGCACGAATCCATGCACCAGGCTTCTAGCATGCATATAAGATCTTCGGTTAATCTCTTCCTGCCCTCCCCCTCTCCCTTCCCTCAGTCAGTCCCATGTTTCCATGCCTGTGTGCTGAATGTCTGCCCCCTGGTAGTCAGTGCACATCACGGCTCTCAGTCAAATGATGGAAGGGTTGCTTAGGCTTTTATATAGATGGATAGAGAGTAGTAGGATTACCTGGAAGTTGGGCATTATTCAATCCTAGAATATAGGTTCTGGAACAAGGGTCTTTCTATGGTTCTGGCTTGCAGGTCCCCCCTAAATTATTACCCTCTTCTCTAACTCCAGCTTTCTTCTTCATCCTCAGGTGCTCAGCGAGATGCTGCCCCACCCTTCATGGTCCCTCCCCATCCTCCTCCTTTGCCTCCTCCCCAGTGTCCCAGTGGAACCCCACCCCCCACCCTCTCCACTGCCCCCATTTCCAGTCCCTGAATGGGACCTCCTGTCCCCACGAGTGGTGCTCTCCAGGGGTGCTCCCGCAGGCCCCCCTCTGCTCTTCCTACTGGAGACTGGGGCCTTCGGGGAGCCATCTGGCAGCCTGGCTAACCGCAGTCGGCGAGGAGTGAGTGAGACAGCACCAGCAAGTCGCCGGGGAGAGCTGGCTGTATGCGATGCAGTCAGCAGCTGGGTGACAGACCGGCGGACAGCTGTGGACTTGCGTGGGCGTGAGGTGGAGGTTCTGGGCGAGGTGCCTGCAGCTGGCGGCAGTCCTCTGCGCCAGTACTTCTTTGAGACCCGCTGCAAGGCTGACAACACTGGGGAAGATGGCCCTGGTTCAGGTGGAGGGGGCTGCCGAGGTGTGGACCGGAGGCACTGGGTGTCCGAGTGTAAGGCCAAGCAGTCCTATGTGCGGGCATTGACCACTGATGCTCAGGGCCGTGTGGGCTGGCGATGGATTCGAATCGACACTGCCTGTGTCTGCACACTCCTCAGCCGGACTGGCCGGGCTTGAGGCCTATGCCCAGGAACTGGGCAAGCTGAGGAATAAGAGCTGGATGCTGAGGGAAACTCAAGGGTGACCTGGCTGCTCTGGACTTCATTTTGGAAACTTGTTAAGTAGTCACAAAGTCAACTCAATCTGTACAAGACAGATGGTAAAAATAGATGGGGTTTTGAAGGATGAATAGGAGTTTTCCTGTGAACTCCATGGTGGATGATGATGATGATAGCCTATATTTTTTGAGTGCCTACTGTTTAAGAGCTCTAATACACAACTTGTCAGATCAACTCTGGTGGATTTGAACATTGGAGGCCTTTAGCTTCTAAGTTGCTGCTATATGACCTCAGAAAACATTACCTTGCTCATTATGGGAAGAGTGACAAGGGGAAATATATCAAGAAGTGGGTGGCAGAGCATAAAAACTGGAACATTTAAGCAACTAAGTGGGAGCTCGGACTCAAATGGGCAGTTTACTAGGTCAGATGGGGCAAGAATACTCTGTTTTGTTTTATGTTAATCCTCACTCAAGGATACTTTTCCATTAATTTTCAGAGAGAGTGGAGAGGGAGAGACACAGAGAAACTTTGATGTGAGAGAGACACATAGATTGGTTGCCTCCCACATGGGGATTGATCCTGCAAGTGCGGCCCATGCCCTGACCAGAATCGAACCCGGGGCCCTTCAGTCCATGGGCCAATGCTCTGTCCACTGAGCTAAGCTAGCTAGGGCAAGAATGCTCTTTTTTGACCTACCCATCACAGTTGGAATACAAATAAGGATGAGTGATAGGAGGTCAAGATGCTAGAGAATTCAGGCTTGGGGGGGATTGGAGTCAGGTTTCTACCACCCTTCCCTGTCTCAACTTTTATTCCACATTGAGAAAGAAAGAAACTCTGAAACTGTCCAGTTGAGTAAAGCATAAGGTTCTGACAATTGGTCTCACCTCTGTGGAGGACCAGGGGTCATTTGGACACTGAAAGGCCTTGAGTGGACCAGGTACGTCCAACAGGAGCAGGGACCTGAATGAGTGGATCTGAAGGCAGTGTCCTTTTCCCCTGCCTGTAGAATGGGATGGTGGGATGAGTTAGTGGGGGCTGAGGAGATAGAGGGCTTGACCAAAAGGTCTTTAAAGCGAGGCGGTGATGCCCGAGCTGATTTAGCTTAGTAGACAGGGCGTTGGCCTGTGGACCAAAGGGTCCTGGGTTTGACTCCAGCTAAGGGCATGTACCTAGGTTGCAGGGTCCTCCCTGGCCCAGGGATCGGGGCTTATTCAGAAGGCAACCAATTGATGTGTTTCTTTCACATCCGTGTTTCTCTCTCTCCCTCTCTCTGAATATCAATGGGGGAAAAAATATCCTCGGGTGAGGATTAAAGTAAAGCAGTGACAAGGAAGTCAGGGGCAGACCCCACATCCTCAGGACACCCCTTCATGAATTACCACTCCACACCCCCACACACAGTTACCAACTCACAGACTTTATTTTGGGGCCAGCTTTCGGTGAAGGACATGGAAACCCTCACCCCCCACCATCACAGACTGGGTCCCCAGGAAGGGTGGGCAGCAGGGCAGGGCAGGGTCTGGGTGCCTTGGTGGCTACATCTCTGTTCTCAGTCTGCACTTCTCTTTCTTGCCACTTCCTATCTCTTCTAACTCCCGACTCTTGTCTCTGTGTCAGTAGTTCCCTTTTTGTCTGTTTCTTAGTCCCCATCTCTCACCCATTTTTTCGTGTCTTTCTCATTCATCAAAGCCCTTTCTGCACCACTGCCACCCCCCTTTTTGGTGAAGTCTTTTCCTGTGCATTTCTCTGTGGGTCCCTGCCTCTGCACACCCCCATTTCCAGGTGGAAGTTTTCAGTCCAATCAAAGGCAGTAGGACTGAAGCTGACTGCACACACAGGGAAGGAGGGACAGCCGGTGTCAGTTGCTCCCCGGGGTGGACAGGCCTAGCTGAGGGAGCAGGCAGTGAGCAGGGCTGGATCCCCAAAGGAATGGGGGTGTTTCCCATGGATTTCCTAATGTTCCTCCCCCACAGAGTCTCTGTTACCCCCTTCCTGGATCTCTGACCCCCGCCCCAAGTTTATGTCCCTCTCTCTGCTGTCCCCTCTGTGAGTTTCTGTCTCCCCTGCCCAAGAGTCTCTGTCTCTAAAATTCTAAAGATTGAAATCTAATTCCTCCCCCGGGCCTCATTTCTGCCCTCCTATCTGTCTGGGTCTCCTCCCCCGCACCTTCTCTGAGGTTCTGTGCCCCTCTTGGGGGCTCTGCCCCACTCTGTCAAAGTCCATGCCCCTCTGTGCGAGACATTTTCCCCTCTCCCCATCCACAGCCTGGAGGCCCTCCTTTGGCTGGATTCAGCGAGGGGGGGGAGGGGTTCTGTCACTATGGTAACAGCCACAACAAGCCTCTGGCTTGGCCAAAGGGCGGGGGAGGGATCATGGCCGGTCGGACCCTAGCTCTGCGCTATGGCCCTCCCTGGCCCCCCATCTCTGGGACCGAGGATCCAGGATCCTGGCGCAACTGGCATCTCACCAGCAGTGGTGTCGCCCACCACATTATCCCATCCGTGCCCTTTCGCCCGCCCACCCTGCAGGTGAGAGGAGCCTGCGTGAAGGAGGTGCGGGGATCCGGACTCCTGCAGAAGGAAAAGGGGAGTGGGGGCCTGGACTCCTCCTAACTGACGGAGGGGGCTCTCGGAGTCCTGGGTCTGACCGGTGAAGGGCCAGGGAACCTGGATGCCTGGAACTGGAGGCAGGGAAGGGCTGGGGACCGCCCGGGAGAGATCAGAGCGGGCGGGCCGGACTCCTGAGTTTTTTAAGCTGACGTCGCGCGCCTTCTACCCAGTCCACGGCGGCGGGGCCCCTGCCCGCACCCGCAAAGCAGGATTTGCACACCTGGGCTTTCGACGAGGTCATCAGCAGATGGGAGACAACCTCTGGCTTGGCTCACGGGGTGCTCAAGACCCACGGCGGGCCCTACTCGCAGCCCAAGGTCCCAAAGCCGAAGTACCTTGAGCGGTCTGTGGGCATGAAGGATTTAGGGGAAAAGGTAAGGTTCTAGGATGCCGAGGTCCGCGAGGGACAGGGTTGAGGACCGCAATTCCGTCCCATTCACCCTCAGGTTGGGTCCCCGAATCGTTTTCTGTAGCTCAGTCGCCAAGGCTGGTGCCTCCCGCTGACCACAAAGCACCAGTGCAGCGAGGCGCGGGCGCACTACTCCGCGTGGCCCGACCTGCACCTGCGCGCCCGGCCCCTGCGGTTCGCCGACCACCACCTCACGGGCGTTTCCCAGGTAGCGGAGGAGCCCGCCTGGGCGCGGGGGTAGGGGACCAGACGGGGACTGGGGGGGGGGGGGGCCAGGAGGAGTGTTTAATCTGGGGGCGTGGCTAAAAGGGAGGGCGGAGAAGAGTATGAAGACTGGGGAAGGGGCTTGGACATCTTGAGGTGGGGCCAGGAGCAGGGGACTGAAGACCCGCAATCCCAGCTCTCTGGGGCTAATAACCTCTGGGGCGCAAGTAATAAATGTTGAAGTGGGTTAGGAGGGTTTAAAAATATTTTTTATTGATTTCAGAGAGGAAGGGAGAGAGAGTAGAAACATCAATGATGAGAATCATTGATTGACTGGCTGCCTCCTGCACGCCCCCCACGAGGGACCGAGCCCGTAACCAGGCCTGACTGGGGAATCGAACCGTGACCTCCCGGTTCACCTGTCGATGCTCACCCACTGCGCCACGCCCCCGGAGAGGAGGTGGTTTTGAGGCTGGGGCAGAGCCAGGACCAGGACTGTACTAGGGGGCGGGTGTTGAATATTCCGGGACCAGGCGGGAGGCGGAGGCGGGAGCCGGGCCCGGCTTTCTGCGGGGGCCGAAGTAAGGAGGAATTGTTGGCGAGGTGCGTGCGGCTTAATTCCAGTGGCGGGACCAGGGAGGTTTGAGTCTGGGGACTGGCCTTTCTGTTGGATAGTGAGCAAAAAGCGATTGGGTTTTGGAGTGTCTGATCTGGGGAGCGAAGCTAACGTGCCTGGCATGCGATTGGCCAGGAAGGACTCTGACTCTGGGGCGGGTGTGGAGTCCCAAGGAAGAGGAGTTCTCAGTCTGGGACCCGAGGCTTCAAAAGGGATATAGACCGCTTTCTTGGCCATTTCTCCTGCCTGTGCCTCCTCAGACCCTCATTCCCTGGAGGATGAGCCCGGAACTGGCCGGCCGGCCTCTCATAGTTTCCAACCAGGACATCCTAGACCACTTCCAGCTCTACCTGACCACCGCTGCCGGGGACTTCCGAGCCTACTCCAAGTGAGCCCGTCCTCCAATGGGACCGCCCCCTGTACCCCCTTCTCCCCAACCTAGGCTGCTGGACCGCCCAGACCCTTGGTATGCGCTCCCCCTCTCTGACTTAGACCCGGGCGTTCAGATCTCAGCCCCCCTAGCGCCCAGCATCCACTCTCAGGCACACGAAGCCTGCGAAGGGATCTAGGAGCCGAGCCCTGAGGGTCTGAGGCGGGGTAACTTGACATTGGAGTCCCCCAGATACTGCCCCAGGGTGAAAAAAAAACCAGATTCCAGGCGTTTAAGTATCTGGAGGACCCAGGAATCCAGGCTAGGAGTCCCCAACCCCATTTTTTCTAAGTGGTCCCCGACTCCTACAAATATGCCCTCTCCTCAAAACGCAGCAGAGTTCAGGCCTGCTGCCTCCTGAGGACCCGAGGTGGGTCTGAACCCTCAGCCTCGTCCCCACCCTGCTTCCCCCAACAGGAAGGAGTTGTTACCCTGTGGCCATGGCCCCCAGAAGCCGCCCTGTCCACCCTCCTGTCGGGTGCCCCTGCCCCGGATCCGTGTGCCCCGCGCCCGCCCGGTTTCCCCTGCGGTGCCGCACCGCGGGGCGCTGTCTCTGGCGCAGGAGTCCTACAGCCTCCCGCTGCACCCCCTCCGCCGGCTGGACCGTTTCTACCCGCTGGTGCTGTCCTGGAGAGTCCCGCACAGGAACCCCGTGCCGGGCATCTACAGCGTGCCGCAAGCCTACCGCACCGAGAGCTACAACTACGGCAGCTCGAAGCCCGCCCTGGTCTGAGCCCCGCCGGCCAGCGCCAGCCCCGCCGCAGACAGTCCCCCGAGCAGGGGCGGGGCTGAGCTTGGGAACCCCGCACACCACTTGGGGGCAGGACAGAGTCTGGCCGTGGGCGGCGCGAACCCCACCTACACGCACTCGACCGTGGGGGCGGGAGTGGGTCTGGAATCTGTTCTTGGGGCTGTGGGCCAGCGGGCAGGGCATGCCCCCTGCGGCAGAAGGGGCAGAGCTTCTTTTAATCAAAGACAGTGAAATAGTCTACACCTCGCTCTTTGCTGGGTTGGGCTCTGCATCCTGATTTCTGGGGGCCGGAGTGTGGGGAGAAGGCGCTCCCAATGAATCCTTGTGGAGGGGATACCCACTTTCCTGAGCCGGAAGGCCACATGGAGCCAAGCCCTCCTGTTTGGATTCTGGCTTTCCGCCTGTGGCAGCTGGAGCAGGGCTGAGGCTCCCTCCGTCGTCATTGCAGGGTCGCCGGAGGGGCGAGCTCCAGACCCCTCTCCCGGTTCCCCCGGGATGGGCAGAGACAGGGCTGCCAGCACAGCCAAGGGCTCCCCTACCCCTACTCCCTGCCCCAGCACGACCTCTCTAGCACCTAAGGACTGAGTCTGTAAAGTCGGCTGTCATCTTGGGTGTCTCCTGCTTCTTGGTGCCAAGCCACACAGGGAATGGGGGGAGGGGGTGCTCAGGTAGCCACTCCTGCACATCCCTGACCTTATCTGCCTCTCGCCCCCAAGGAGATTAGTGTCCAGGTTACCCCACCATGCCACCACCCCCTGGCCTTGCCGCCCCCACAGCCTGCAGGCATAAGACCAGGTAAACACAGTAGGGAGGCACCCAGGATGGAGATGCTCCAGGTAAGATTGGGAGTCCTGGGACTGGGTGAAGGCAGCCTCTAGAAGGGTGTGCACAGCCAGGGGCTTCTTACTGGAAGCAGTGGGGCGGGTCTGAGGGTGGACCCCAGGGTCCCTGGTATGGGGTGGGGGATCAGAATGGAGGGGCTGGCCCTGAATGTATGTATACGGGGTACGGGAGGTTAGGGGCCCAGCCAGAGGTCTTGAGCTGGTCCTGAGGAAATGGCCTTATCCCAGGGCTTGCTGCTGTGGCTGCTGCTGAATGTGGGTGGGGTGCGGGCATCCAGGGGGCCACTGCGGCCACTGTGCCAGCCCGTCAATGCCACGCTGGCTGCCGAGAACGAGGCCTGTCCGGTCTGCATCACCTTCACCACCAGCATCTGTGCCGGCTACTGCCCCAGCATGGTGAGCTGCCGGCCTGGAGGGGACCAGCTCCGCCGGCCTGAGGACGGTGCTGCCACCTGCACACCAGGTGGACCCTCAGGCCTGGCCCACAGGAGACAGGCGGCAGGGCCGCGAGGGTGGCTGGGTAGGGGCTGGGGAATTGGAGTCAGAGCTGGGCATGTGGGAGGGAGAGTACAGAGGGTCCCCTGGATACCTGAGTCTTGGATTTGTGGGGGGCAGAGGGGAGATGAGAGGAGGGCTTGGCCCTGGGCAGACAGACGCCATGCTGCTCCCCCTCTGCACTGCCTCCAGGTACGGGTGCTGCCGGCCCCTCTGCCGCCTGTGCCCCAGCCAGTGTGCACCTACCGTGAGCTGAGCTTTGCCTCCATCCGGCTCCCCGGCTGCCCGCCTGGTGTGGACCCGATGGTCTCCTTCCCTGTGGCCCTCAGCTGTCGCTGTGGACCCTGCCGCCTCAGCAGCTCCGACTGTGGGGGTCCTAGAGCCCAACCCTTGGCCTGTGACCACCCTGCCCTCCCAGACCTCCTCTTTCTCTAAGGATCCCTGACCTCAACCTCCCATGCCCACCCCATGCCCGAGCCAGCAGCTGCTCCTCTCCTCCAATAAAGGCCTCTCCCACCGCACCCTGGAGCTGCCTTTCTTTGGGCTCAGGGTGCACATGAATGTGAGCGCACACAATGCACACACGAGGGGTCCAGTTTCAGAACATTTTATACAAAATCACAGTGTCAGAGCTCTGGTAGAAAACGGGAGAAGGGGGAGGGGAACATCAGCTCAGGAGGTATCCATAGTCTCGCCTTCTGTAGGAGAAGAAGGTCACGTGGTCACTGTGGCCCAGAAGCCAGGTCTGGCTCCCTCCCACCTCTCCAGACAGGCCACCTGGACACTGGGGACTGGGGATGGTGGGCGGTGGGCAGGAAAGACACTCACTGAGCTCGTTAAAGAGGAAGGCGTCCTGGTACTCCTTCATGTACTGCGTGGAGCGCGACTCGTCCAGAAAGAGTGAGTAGACCCGCTTGATGTCGTCTACTTGCACCTCCGTGCCCTGAGGGGGGACAGGAAGAACTCAGGGGGCCCTCCCAAGGTAGGGACTCAGGCCACATCGCCTGGGTTCAAATACCGCCCCGGCCACCTCCTGGCTGTGAGCCCCATCTCTCCATTCCTTCATCTGTAAGATAGACTTAACAATATCAACTCTCAGTCAAAAGATGTTTACTGGTACCTATTATGTGTCAGGCCAGAGGCACAGAAATAAACCCTGCCTCTGAAGACATATGTTCTAGGGCCAAATGCAACAGCCGACTCCAAGCCTGGAGGAGCGGGTCTCTCACAGCCAGCCTGAGGGCTCACTGCGGCTGACCTTGCGTTTCCGGCACACCAGGCTGGCAGCTGTGATGAGCTGGATGGCATAGCGCAGGGAGGTCTCCAGCCCAATTCGGGTCAGCACCGTGTAGGCGTCCTCGCTCATCTCCACATCTTCCTCCTCACACCTGCAGGCAGGTGGGGGTGGGGGTCAGACAAGGTCAGGCCTGTGACTGCAGCATGCCCCAGGTCCCCCCCGCCCCGACCCCCTGGGAACATGTGGAGTCTGAGTCTTAGAACTGCGAACGCTGGGCAAGAAGGGCCACTGAGGCACAGGCTGGCCCTCGACTCTCCCCGTACAGGCTCTTTCCTCCACGTCATTACCAGTCCCTCCCCTCCCTTCCCCACAGGGGCCCCCACCTTGCATCAGAGGCCATGCTCCACCTCTTTCAGGCCCAGAGACTTTGGGCCAATCCCCCTTATCCCCCCAGATCTCAGTGTCCTCATGTGTCAGACAGGGTGGACCCAGCCTGCCCGCACCGGATGCGGAGGATCTGCTTCGTGTCCTTCTCACTGTAGGGGGAGGTGGAGACAATGAGCAGCCGGTCCAGCAGGTCAATGGGGATGCCGTGGGGGCTCTGGTAGCTGGTACCCCGGATCCTGAGGAGTGGAAAGGAGGGCTGTCAGGGTGATGTACCAGAGCCTGGCTCTCCATTCCTTCTACTCAGACTCCTCCCACCCCTCCTCCAGCACAGCCCATCCACTGGGCCAAATACCATGTAACCTTCAACCCCCAGCTGGCGTCAGTGCCTGATGGCGAGGCTGAGCCGACTGCGTCAATCCCACTGGAGAGCGGCTTGTTTTAGCTGTGATGGCTCTGTGGGGATTACTGGACCAAGGTCCCCTCCCCTGAGTGACCCAGGGAAGGGACCGTGAGGGTCCTGTTCCCTGTGCACCTGGCCCAGCCCCAGGCCTGGCCTGGGCAGGTGCTCGGGAAGACAGGAGGTTCTCATTATTGGTGAGAGCTCTGCTCGATGAAATGGGGCAAACACTCAATCAGCAAAACTGAACCCCAGCTCCTGGGGAGACACACGGTCAGGCTCCTGTGAGCCTCTGGTCGCTATTTGCCAACCAGCCGATATATCGCCTGGCTTTAAGTGTTTTGTTTGAAGACAGCTTACTTAAAATATGTTCCTGACTCACTCCCACTGAGCTCATGGTTAGCCACACTGTAACTCGTGCCCTAAAGTTCACCTAACATGCATTTCCTCCGAAAGACGGAGCCCCCTGCTTCTGCAGCAGCTGGGGGCCGTTTTAAACAGCAAAACCACCATCAACAAGCACTGGATATGACAAAGGTGGCACTAACTAGATCGCGACCAAGAAAGCATCACGAATACAGAGTTGGGGGTTACAGATACATTTTAGTAGCTGATTCGCAAATCCTGAATCTGCCCACAACGAGGAGCAACTGGATCTCCGCCTCGCCCAGGAGAGCCGGGACCCATTCTCACGCCCTGAGCCGCACCCCCCCACACACACTCTCGCTGCCTCTTCTGGTCTCAGCCCTCGGAGGTCAGTCTCCCTGCCACCCTGGGCAGTCACCCGGCCTTGCTGTCCTCATTTGGAAATGGGACTGAGGCACTATCTACATCTTGAGCTTCTTTTGAGTTCTGAGCAGTTCATCTGGGAAAAGTGCCAGCGCAGAGCCAGGGAAGAATCTGTCTGCCCTTCCTCCCTAGAGTGATAACCAGCCCACTGGGCACGGGCAGCTGGCATATGGCTGCAGCTGGAGACGACACTCCCCCGCCGCCCTGCCACCAGCCTACCAGGGGGCTGTTTGCTCCCACTTCCTTCTCACTTCCTCTGGGCCAAACCACAGATGAGGTGTGAAGAGAGCCAGCCGAGAGGCTACAGGGCACAGGGCGCTGGCAACACCCTAGGCCAGAGGTTCCCAGCTTCACCGGAGCCCAGTGCCCTTCACACACCAGGAAGTGTCCCCAGTACCTCAGGCCGCAGAAACACTCAGTTCTGCTTCATGTATTAAGTAGTTGGGTCTGAGTGAGTTCATGTAGTGCTTGATTCAGTGTCCAGCACATGCTACTGTGCATCCCTCAGGAAGTTAAGCTAGTCTACAGAATTACTGTGTTTTATGCACTACCTGGGGTGCCCTGTGCCCTGGCACACAGAATGAGAAACTATAGCCTTAAGGGATACAGGAGCAAGGCAACAGAAAGTTTAGTCCCAGGGCTTCCTTGTGGAGTAGACTATCTACCCTGACTACAACCTACCTTGTTGTTTTTTTAAAATTTAAATATATATTTTTATTCATTTCAGAGAGGAAGGGAGAGGGAGATTTGCTGCCTCCTTCACATCCCACACTGGGGATTGAGCCTGCAACCTGGGCATGTGCCCTGACCAGGAAGTGAACCCTGACCTCCTGGTTCATAGGTCGATAGTTAACCACTGAACCACACCGGCCAGGCCACCCCTACCTTGTTTAAGGGTAAAGTCCACCCTCTGGCCGGGGCCGAGGTACCGGCGGGGAGCCTGTTACAGAGCTAAGCCACACCTCCCCAAGGTGTGCAACAAGCATGCCCTTTCACCCTGAAGCCATCCCCGCCTGGAGCAGCCTTTCCGATGCCAGCTCACCGGGTGATGCCGCGGTTGGTGGCCATGATGAGGACGGGCGCCATGTCGCTCTCCAGTGCCCGGTTAAGGAATGAGAAGCTCTCGATGTCCAGCATGTGGACCTCATCAATGAACAGCACCTGGGAGCCATCAGGGGGTGTCAAACTCCCACACCCCGGGCCTCCTGTCCCTCTTCCCGCCCAGTCTCCCCCGCCCCCCGCCCCCGCAGGCACCAGCCCAGTACCCACCCCAGGGATGATCTCCGCCTTGCCCTCCTCGCGCCACTCAGCCACCTTGGCATTGATCTGCTCTCGGACTTCTGACTTGATCTCCCCTGTGTCACCTGTGGGAGGCAGGCGTGACAGGGGCGGGGGTCAGAGAGGAGATAGGGATTTGGGGCCAGACGTGGGCGAAGACAGAGGAAGACAGGGCACGAGTGACAGAGGGAAGGGAGACCAAGACTGGCGTGGATGAGCAACAGGAGGGCAAAGGGTCTGCGGTGTCCCCTACAGGAGGAAGAGAACTCAGGGTGGAGAAGAGGAGGGCTGTGTCCCGTCAAGCCACCTGAGAGAGGGACTTAGCACGGAGGGAGAGGGACGGACCACACACAGAGGGAGAACAGAAGACAGCAAGGGACGGGGTGGGCGGGGAAGAGCCTGGGCAGGGGGCAGGCCCTATGGGAGGAGGGGGGGAGGGGGGCGGGTGCGGAGGGGGGAGCAGGCGGGATGAGTGGGTGGCCGGGACTCACCTGAGAAGAGGGCCAGGAAGCCCTGGGTGCGGGAGTTGATGACGTCGATCTCATGCAGGGACACGGTGTGTACCACCTCCTTGCGCTTCTGGAGCTCCCCATCTGGGCACTGCACGAACTTGGTCTACAGGGCAGGATGGGGGAGAGGGGAGGGATGGGGGATGGAGACAAGCAGAGAAGAGCGGGAAGGGGGCCCTCAGGGGCTCTGGCTGGGGGAGGTCAGGGCTCTCTGGAAAGGGGCTGGGAATCCAAGTGGGGTTACCTGGAAACCCCAGGCCCAGAAGGCAGCAAGAGCCCTGAGGGTACAGGGGTTCCTGGGGACCTCGGGAACCATGAGCACAGTGCCAAGTTGAGGGGCCCCCGTGCTAGAGGGTCCAGGGGAGAACCAGGAGTACTAGGGACAAGGGGCTGGGTGCCGGGAGGGTCCGGGGAAACATGCCGGCGCCTGGAGTGAGGGCACCCAGAGCCCGGAGCACCTGGGAGCCCATGGCGTCGTAGTCGCGTGCGCGTGTGAAGGAGCGGCCCAGCTTGGAGATCTTGCCCGTGGCCTTGTCGATGGTGATCACATCCCTGCAGGAGAAGGAGGGCGGAGTGAGGAGAGGAAGGTGCCCGAGCTCTGCCACCCTGCGTGTGGGGCAGCCTGCCACTGCTCACCCGGCCTGGACCTTGTCCTTGGTCAAGGACTCAATCATCTTGGTGCCCAGGTCATATATCGTCTCCATCTCGGTGGTCTTGAGGGTCAGCTTGCCCACCTTGGAGCCCTGAGGAGGTGACATGCCAGCAAGGCTCAGAGATGCCCCTTCGTCTCTCCAACACAACATGGAAACAGGCATACCGCAGGGAAGCTTGGGGATGGGCGTGGTCGCTGCCGTGACTGGCAGTGGCTTCATGTGTGCACATGTATGTCAAAACTTAACATCCTTGCCGAAACCGGTTTGGCTCAGTGGATAGAGCGTCGGCCTGGGGACTGAAAGGTCCCAGGTTCGATTCTGGTCAAGAGCATGTACCTTGGTTTCGGGCACATCCCCAGTAGGGGGTGTGCAGGAGGCGGCTGATCGATGTCTCTCTCTCATCGATGTTTCTGGCTTTCTATCTCTTTCCCTTCCTCTGTGAAAAAATCAATAAAATATATTAAAAAAAAAAAAACTTAACATCCTGAAACTTTCAATGTGACAGGTTATTGCATGTCAATCATTCCTCAACAAAGCTATTATAAAAACCTAGTAAACAAACAAACTCTTAAAAGATACCAAAAAAAGCCCTGGCTGGTTTGGCTCAATGGGTAAAGTGTCTTCTCGCGGAATGAAGGGTCCTGGGCACATGCGTGGGTTGCAGCTCGATCCTCAGTGGGAGGTGTGCAGGAGGCAGCCAGTCAATGATTCTCTCTCATCATTGGTGTTTCTGTCTCTCTCTCCCTCTCCCTTCCTCTCTGAAATCAATAAAAATACATTTTTTAAAAAAATGACAAAAAACAAACAAAAATAAGCTGGCCCGGCCAGCATGGCTAAGTGGTGGGTGTCGACCTATGAACTAGGAGGTCACAATTTGATTCCCGGTCTAGGCACAGCCCATGTTGTGCGCTTGATCCCCGGTGTAGGCTGTATAGGAGAACAAGCTTGGGAATAGCTTTTGTTATATTTAAATATTCTACTGTAGTTTTATTTTTAAAATTCTTATTGGGGAGGCAAATTAAAAAAAGAAGGTATCATCCTGGCCAGGTATTCAGAATGTTGTCCTAAAGCACCAAGGTTGCAGGTTTGATCCCTGGTCAGGGCACATACCAGAATCAACTAATGAATACATACATAAGTGGAACAACAAATCAATGTTTCTCTCTCTAAATCAATAAATTAAAAAAAGAGAGGATAACAGATAAATTATTAGGTAAGTAGGAGAGATAAAGAGGAAACCAAACCATGAAAGATTTAAGAGACATGAAATTTACAAAATGCACAGTAGGAGCTATGGTGTATAAGAATGCACAGTTGGGTGATAAAACTAACAAAACACAGACTTGGTAATGAGCGAGGTGCCTACTTCTGCAGGGAGGTTTGGGCATGTAGAAAGAGGAAGAAAAAAGGGGCTGGGGGTTAGCAAATTTCTAATTTTTGCTCTTGGGGTGGTTATGAAGGTATTTGCTTTATAATCACTTATTAGATTACATGCTTTTTAAAGATGTTTCCTTGTATCTATTTTACTTATTTCATGGAACTGCTCAAAAAGGTAAAAAAAAAAAAAAAAGGAAGAGAATCTGAGCTATGTAAATCCCACAGGACAGGTGTTTAAACTGACAGGAATTCCCTGAAGAAACTTCCAGACCTTCTCTGATTCCACCACTTGGTTTTAACTGCTCACGGTATACCTCACAAATTAAAGAGCTGCTATCAATTCAAATAGCCTCTACTGTAGGCATGCAGATGCTCCAATCAGCAGCTGGACCATTCCAGGAGAATCCGACCTCAGTGCAACCCTAGCACCTGGAGGAGACCTGGATTCGGGGGCAGACTCACCGTCCCTGTGGCCGGCCGGTCGATCTGGATCTCCACCACCTCCCCTTCGATGATCTCCGTCTCCTCCCTAACCAGAGAGCAGATCTGAGCAAAGCACTTGACATCTGGTCCCAGGGAATCGCTAACTCCCATCAGCCCTTGGCCATAGGCCAAGTTGGCTGGGACAGGGGTGGTCCCGAGGCTGCTGGAGTGGCCTCTCCCCTGCCCCGGGCCCTGTGCTTACTTGATTCGAACGCCGATGGACCTGCGGAAGGCCTGCGTCAGCGCCTCTGTCTTGCTCATCTCCAGGGAGAAGATCTCGCTGCCCGCAATGGCTGTGAACGGGGTGTCGGGGCCCAGGGCCTGCGCCATGCCTGGGGAGAGGGTGGTCTGGGTGGGGGAGGGTGGTGGCCCTGGCACCAGGTCCCCCCAAATTCTCTCTGTGGCAACACCAGCTCTTGGTGCTGTGGGGCAGACGCAAAGAAAGCCAGGACAGAGGCCTCCACGGAACCCTGGATTAGAACCCGCACTGTCTGAGGATAAACTTTATGACCCTATCATCTTACCAGCATAGGCCACACTTCTCTATGGCGTGAGGCCTGGGTTTGGCTGGTGACAGCAGGACTCTCAGCAAGCACCAAGACCCCCTCCCAGAAGCTCTTCCCGAGGTCCTGCCATCCGAGCCACATCTCGCAGAGAAGTCCCGGCCCCTCCTGACCATGTGCGGTGGGAACTCTTCCTCGTATCCTTTTCAGATGCATCACACTCTGCGCCCACAGAGCAGGCTCCCTGCTGTCTGTCCGGGACACTCCCAGACACCCTGCAAGTCTTGGGAAGCCTCTTCTGACGCCACTATATCCCCGACCTGAAAGGTCAGGAGCCTCCTCTGTCCATTATGTCACACGTCACACTGTGAGGCACAGTGTCCATAACCACCTCTCTAGGCAGGAGGCTCCTTAAAGTTGGGGCTTGGGTCTTCCTCATCTACGTGTTCCCGGAGTCTGGGCCAGGGCTCAGCACACCACACACCGGACCCTTGGATGAGTGCTCCTTCATCATCTCCTACGTCATAAAAGGCTAACACACAAACCGGCAGAAAGGTGGAATGACTGGCAGTTGTGATGCCCACTGACCACCAGGGGGCAGACGCTCAATGCAGGAGCTACCCCCTGTGGTCAGTGCGCTCCCATCAGCCAGAAACCCGGCTCACTGCGAGGGCAGTGGCGGTGGCAGGAGCTTCTCCCACCTCCGTGGCAGCACTAAGGACTCTTGAGGGGAAGTCCACCTGCTGGCTTAGGCCCTCTTATTCAGGGAGCAGCCTAAGCCAGCAGGCGGACTTCCCCCAAGGGGTCCAGATACAGGCCAGGCTGAGAGACTCTTCCCCACCCCACCCCCAGGTGCATGAATGTTGTGCACTGGGCCCCTACACACACACACACACACACACACACACACACACACACACACACCTTTTCTTTTCTTTTCAAGAGAGAAAGAAAAATATCGATGTGAGAGATTAATACCAATCAGCTGCCTTCTGCATGCTTCGTACCGAGGGTAAAGCCTGCAACCCAAGCATGTGCCCTGACCGAGAATCAAATCTGCAATCCTTTGGGGCAGAAGACGACACCCAATCGAGCCCCATCGGCAGGGCAAGTGCTGCTCCATCTTAACTATAAACCTGGCTGTTACCCTGATTCTCAAGGCCTGGCCTCAGTCTGAGCACAAAGGTGGGAGTGGGAAGATAGGAGGGTCGAGGAAAGTTTTAACGAGCAAGAGATTCCTCAGTAGGTTTGGAAGGATGGATAGTTCAACAAGGAGGATAAGGGACAGTTAGGAGTATAAAGGGCTTAACTTGCTAGTGAATTGCAAAAGGGAGTGCTGGCTGTTTAACCAATGCCCTTCTTCTTCCTTAGTTCCAGAATCCCCCTTCCATTAAGGCAGCAATGGTCCAAATTAAAATAGAAAATTTATTCTAATGTCTCTCTCTCCCTTGCAGCAAAGTGACCATACGATTCAAGTACAGTCAATATGCCCAGCCAGCCAGCTGCACTCAGGGGTTGAGCATCGGCCTATGAACCAGGAGGTCACAGTTGATTCCCAGCCAGGGCACATACCCAGGTTGTGGGCTCCATCTCCAGTAGGGAGTGTGCAGGAGGCAGCTGATCAATGGTTCACTCTCATCATTGATGTTTCATCTCTCTCTCCCTTCCTCTCTGAAATCAATAAAAATATGTTATAAAAAAATTCTAGTCAATAAAATATGAGCAAAGTGTGTGGAACTCCCAAGACAAGTGCCTAAGGGAGCTATATCTGGGAGTAGAAACTCACTGGAATTCCTCTCTTCTTCCTGCTACACAGAGTATGGCGGCAAGGCTGGCGCTCGGGCAGGCCTCTGGGATCTGGACGTGACCCCCACGGGGAACAAGCGCAGAGAATGTTGAGGTGGGAGAGTAGAAGGCTTTATGGAACTGCTCAAAAGGCCGCAAACGGCCTACATTCATCCTTCTCCCTGAGAGAATGAGCCTGCGTGGTTAGGCCTGTTTAATGTGCCTGAATCTGATCTTGACTTCCATGGGAAGGATTATCCGGCAGAGACCAGAAGAGCTCCTGTCCGGAGGGGTGTCTTACCCATGGCGATGGCTGTCTTCCCGGTGCCTGGCTGGCCGGCGATGAGGACCGCCCGGCCCGCGATCTTCCCTTCCCGGATCATCTCCAGCACCACGCCTGCTGCCCGCCGGGCTGCCAGCTGGCCGACCATGCCCTGGGACGCCTGTGGGTAGGAGGTGAGAGGGCATCAGGTGACCTCCCGCTGGGCCGCCCTGCGTTTCCACCACCTCCTGCCTCGTGAGATGGAATGGATGTTGGCTGGGACATCGGAGAAAAGCCAAAAAAAGCCTTTTCTGCCCCAGTTTTTCTAAGACCAATAAAAGTGCACACGGGGCTGAATTGTACAAACATGCAGCTAAAGGTCTGAAGCAGAATGTCTCCACAATCCCGGGGCCCCCAGGGAGCAGGCCTCCCACCCACCCCGTCAGCTCTACCTGCCGCGGCTCCAAGGCATCGTCCAGCCCCAGCCCCCGGATGTGGGAGTGAGCACCTGTGAGCAGGGAAAGAACCAGAGGCAGTGACTGGACAGCTCGTGGCAGTGTGTGGCCGGAGGTGAGGGGCTCCCCTCAGGCCCTGGCTCCTCCTTGGCCAAATCGGGGGCCTGACTCCCCACCCCACTGGAAAGATGGCAGGACATGATAAATGCTCAGCAAACGAGAGGGCTCTCCTTAGAAGACATCACAACAGGCCAACCCATGGCTCATGCACTGTGTGAGCTGGGGTGGTGACTTGAGTCTCTGAGCCTCAGGTAAAATGGGACGACAGTCACAAAGTGCACCACAAGGATTCGACGGATCAAACGCATGCTTTCAATGGCCACCTGCTGGCATCTGCTCCACCATGGCCTGTGCTGGGGAGACAGCTGGGAACGAGCCAGGCCTGCTCCCTGCTCAGGAGGGGCTGATGCCGAGTGCGTGCCGGGTGTGTGGGGCAGTCAGGACACAGCCAAACGTAAGCACTCTGCAAACATCCACTTCTGTGACTTCCAAGCAGGATGCCGGGGCACACAGGAGCCCGCAGGGTAGCAAAGCCTGCAGCCGAGGATTGGGGTCCAGCATGGTGCCCCTTGTGCCAAGTGACACCTCTCTGGAACTCAGCGTCCCCTCCCCCCACCTACAGATAGGGAGATGGTACGCAGGCTGCATCTTCTTGGGGGTCCTGGGCAGGTTGACTTTCTAGGGGTGCACATAGCAGGCAGGACCTAGTCTTGCTCCTGATCCGGTTCACTCACCAATACGCTCAATTCTTGTCACATCTCGGACCTCTGGGACTTTGGTTGTGGCTGTCTGGGGGTGGAGAAGGCACGTCAGTCAAAGCCCCCATCATCCCAGTTTAAACCAACTCCTCCTCTGTCTCTCCTGCCACTCCTCCCCACAGGCCGGTTGACCGCACATCAGTCTCTCCCACCCTCTTGGCTGTCACCATGAATGCTGCTGGATGACCCCATTATACCCTGAGTCCCAGGAAGATGAAGACTAGGTGTGTCCCACCCACAGCTCCTTCCCCACGGCCTAGCACAACAGTTGGTGAGGAAGAAGTCCCCCCGTCACCTGTAACTGTTAAGGACAGGCAGTAACACAGAGGGACATCAAGTGGCCATGGTCTGGCTACTGATTTCCCAACCGCCTTTGCGCTTCGATGCCCCAGCTGGGTCACTACTTTTGCACATGCAAATCCTCGCATCCAGCCTGCTCCCCCTGCCTCCCTCACTGAATGAGTCCAAGCTTTGCTCGCTAAGGGAGCCTTCCCTGTCTCCTGCCCCTGCCAGTTAGTTGTAGGGTCCCTGGGTGTCCAGACAGAAGGAAGGGCCTTCCCAGGGAACCCGTCTCCCCAGTAACTGCGCTGTCAAGAGGGAGACCAGTAAATCAATGGATGTGTGTCCTATGATGGGCACAGCCCACATCTCACTTGTTCACCTCAGGGCTTAATGCCTGGGTTTGAGTGAATGATGTACTAAGGTGCTGAGCTCATTCGAAAGGCAGGTACTGCCCTAGCTGGTTTAGCTCGGTAGATAGAGTGTCGGCCTGAGGACTGAAGGGTCCCGGGGTTCAATTCCAGTCAAGGTCACATGCCCAGGTTGCGAGCTCCATCCCTGGTGGGCGGAGGGGCATGCAGGAAGCAGCTGATCAATGATTCTCTCTCATCATTGATGTTTCTATCTCTAGCTCCCTCTCCCTTTCTCTCTGAAATCAATAAAAATATATTTAAAAAACAAAACAAGGCCAAAACCAGTTTGGCTCAGTGGATAGAGCGTCGGTCTGCGGACTGAAAGGTCCCAGGTTCGATTCTGGTCAAGGGCATGTGCCTTGGTTTTGGGCACATCCTCAGTGGGGGGCGTGCAGGAGGCAGCTGATCGATGTCTCTCTCATCGATGTTTCTAACTCTCTATCCCTCTCTCTTCCTCTCTGTAAAATATCAATGAAATATATTTTAAAACAAAACAAAACAAACACACACAAACAAACAAAAATAAAAGGCAGGTACAAAGGCCTCCAGTGTCCCCGGCTCTCCAAAGAGTGGAGCCAGCTACCACCCCTTCTCTTGTGGGGGGAGAGGGGTGAGTGAGACTGCCTGGGACTGTTTAACCCCCGAGAACCATGTGCATGTGAACAGCAGCATTACTCACAACCGAAAGGTGAAGACAGCCAAAACGTCTTCAACTGTTAAACAGAGATAAAATTTGGTGCAGCCATGTAACAGAATATTCCATAAAAAAACAAAACAGGAAGGAAGTACTGACCCATGATACAACACGGGTGAACAGACAAACTACCATGCTGAGTGAAAGAAGCCGGCACAAAGGGCCACACTCCGTATGATTTATATGAAATGTCCAGAATAGCAAGTCCACAGAGACAGAAAGGCAATTAGTGGCTGCCTAGGGCTGAGGGGATGGGAGGATTGAAGGGCGCCGGTTAAGAGGAATGGGGTTTCTTCCGGGGGTGATGAAAATGCTCTAAAACTGATTGCCAGGCCAAAACCAGTTTGGCTCAGTGGATAGAGCGTTGGCCTGTGGACTGAAAGGTCCCAGGTTCAATTCCAGTCAAGGGCATGTATCTTTGTTGCGGACACATCCCCAGTAGGGGGCGTGCAGGAGGGGGCTGATTGATGTTTCTCTCTCTCATTGAGAGTTTCTGACTATCTCTTTTCCCCTCTGTAAAAAATCAATAAAATATATTTAAAAAACAACAACAGAAAACCACACAATTGATTGCCAGAATGCGCACCTCTGGAATAAACTGCATACTTTTCAGAGTAAACTGTATGGGCTATGAATTACATCTCAATAAATCTGTTTACAAAAAACCTGGGTGATGAGTCCTGAGGTGTCTGCTGTATTATTTTCTGACACTTCAGAGTATGTCATAATTCCTAATAGGGAAAGGGAAACTAGAGAAGCCAGCATGCTCATTCAGCTCCTCGGCCACCTGCCCCCAACCCGCTTTCCCTCCCACAAGTCTCTCTCCTACTACGGTAAGGAAAGGAGATGCAGGCACCGACCCGAAGAGAAGCCTCCTGGCTCTGGAACCAAGAGTTCAGACGCCCTGACCTCCACATGTCACCACTTCCTCCCTCCTCATAAGAGGTTAGAGCCCAAGAGCATGGGTCACTGGCCCCAAAGCACTGTCAGGAGACTAAGAGCATACCCACACACCCCTACACAGCCTACCGGATCTTACTTGAGCCAAAAAAAAAAAAAGACATGGATCCAGGGGATCTTCCCAATCCCAACTAAGACCCCTCCTACAAGCCCCTCCTTTCCCCATGAGCCTCTCCAATCATCCCCTGCTGTCCATGGAAGAGCTAGACTCAAATTTCTTTCTTTATTTTTTAAATACATTTTATTGATTTTTTACAGAGAGGAAGGGAGAGGGATAGACAGTTAGAAACATCGATGAGAGAGAGACGTCGATCAGCCGCCTCCTGCACGTCCCCTACAGGGGATGTGCCCGCAACCAGGATACATGCCCTTGCCTGGAATCGAACCCGGGACCTTTCAGTCCGCAGGCCGACGCTCTATCCACTGAGCCAAACCGGTTTTGGCTAGACTCAAATTTCACACCCCCCCCCCCAGACAGCAGTAACCTCCCCTTTCCCCCTTATTGATTGGAGTCACCATGGGAACCCAGGCATCTGGAAGCCCAGTCCAACCCCCCAGCAGCTCAGGCCTCATCCCTTCTCCACCCACAGGTTTCTTGAGCTCCTACTTGGTGCCAGGCCCAATGAACCTGATCTCTCTTTCATGGAGTTCCCATTCACTCATTCATTCAAGATTCAAGTAATAGCCAAAACCGGTTTGGCTCAGTGGATAGAGCATCGGCCTGGGGACTGAAAGGTTCCAGGTTCGATTCCGGTCAAGGGCATGTACATTGGTCATGGGCGCATCCCCAGTGGGGGGCGTGCAGGAGGCAGCTTATCAATGTCTTTCTCTCATCGATGTTTCTGGCTTTCTATCTATCCCTCTCCCTTCTTCTCTGTGAAAAATCAATAAAATATATTAAAAAAAAAGATTCAAGTAATAATTCATTAAGCACCCACATGGGCATGCGCCTTATGAGGTGCTGGAAATATGTAGCGGCTGGAGCCCTTTCCCTTCTCCACGGACACCCTCTGAGTTTCCAACACTCTTCCTTTTTTTGGCTCAAGATTCACAAAGCGACCGCAGGCTCTTAAGCACACAGGACAGGTCCGGCCTGCGCTTCTCCCTGGTACTCAGCTGCCATCCCACCATGATCAACAGATTCCTGGGTGGCTGGGGGCCCAACACCCTGACACCCTCACCAGTGCACTGCAGAGCTGGCCACTGATTGCGCCAGAGAGCTGGAAGTCTGAGCGACTATCCACTGGAACCACGGTTCCGGGATTCAACCTTTTCTTTCCCCCTCCCTCAGACCCAGGGGTCCAGGCCCCCAGCCCCTCCTCCCTCAGACCCAGGAGTCTGGGCCCCCAGCTCCTCCTCCCTCGGACTCAGGGGTCCAGGCCTCAGTTTCCTCCTCCCCTGGACCCAGGATAGCGGATTCGCTCCTCAGGCCTCCGCATGCCAACACTTACCACGGTTGCCATGATGCTCACCAACCGCTAATACCCTAACGGAAACGGAAACGTGCTAAGAACGAGGCGTCCGGGCCCCTCTAGACCGTCAATCCTCCAAAGATCTCGGTGGTTCCTCATAAATATGCAAACTCTCCTTGTAGGGCGAGCCGTCACTCTTTAGGCCGAAACTCCTGGGTCCGTTCCCAGCTCCTTCTGGCTCCTCCTCCTCTTACCCAAGCCTCCTTGCTGAGGCCGATTGCAAAATCCTTACCACTTCTGTGAGCAACCACACGTCCCCCACGCTCCCTTTCCTCTTCATTCCACCCACTGCCCTCCCCCCGCAATTTAGGGGCCTCAAGCTTCGGATTGACAGCGCTAAAGACCAATCATCCAGCGCAGCCATCGCCAAGGGGTAGAGCGAGCCCTCTGCTCTCCACCAATGAGAGTCGTGGGAACCCCGCCTCCCGAGCGTCGACCAATGGCGCTGGCCAGGGGGGCGGGCGCCGCCTCCTGGCGGCCGCAAGGTTTTACTGCAGGGGCCCCGCAGGGCTCAGTGCTGCCGCGGCCGCCTCCAGCTTAGGTCCGGGGGTGCGGTCGTGCAATAGGAAGCCGAGGGCGTTGCAAGCTTCCCTTCGGGCACCATCTACCTGGTTCCACGTCTTGTCGGGTACATTCCATAGACACCCCTGGATCCTCCACCTGTGGCCCCTAGAACTCCCTTCCCGCGTCCGCCATGCCTCTAAGCCGCACTTTGTCGGTGTCCTCACTGCCAGGACTGGAGGATTGGGAGGATGAATTCGACCTGGAGAACACAGTGCTCTTCGAAGTGGCCTGGGAGGTGGCCAACAAAGGTGAGCATGCAGGCGGCGGGGCCCAGAAGAGCAGTCGGGGATGGGGGCCGGGGGGTCGTGAGTGATAGGAGGACCGGACTCCATACCAGGACTTTTTGGGTTCTGGTCTAGGAGTCTATGACTCATGTGTCCTTGGGGAGGGTCTGGGATATGTCTCCTGGGCCCTGGAGGGATGGCGAAGGCTCTCCTGACTGTGAAGATAAAAGGAGGCTGGAAGTCCGGTTCTGGGTCCTAGGGAAGAGGGGCTAATCTGAAAGATTCCTAGGTCCCAGAGAGAGGTTTCTGAGAGACCCGGGTCCTGAACAGGAAAAGAGATGGGAGGTGGGGGTGGGGGTGGGAATTCTTAGTGCAAACCTGGGAAAGGGCTAAGTTTCAGATCTGTGACCCTCTGGACGTGGGAAATAGAATGCCTAAGTCGTGGTGGGAGAATAGGTGAACTTGTCACAGAGTAAAACTGGGAAAGGGCCGGAAGCCCTAATGCTTAATCCTAGCGTGGGAGAGGGTTGGGCACCTTCATGCCTGGGCTGTGAATGAGCTGAAGGCCTGAGCCCTGGGTTCCTGGAAGTAGAGGAGCCTGTGGCCGCAGATACTTGGAGCCTGGAATGAGGGGAGGCTGGGAGGTCCTAAGTTGGTCAGGGGTTGGGCCCTGGGATGGGAGTGGCTGGGGCCCTAGTCTTCTGTGTCTGGGGCTGCAGAGGGCCCGAGATCCTGGATGTGGAGAGGCAGGTGGGGCTGGAAGCCCAAGAGCATGGCAGTCTTGCTCCTCAGAAGAGTGGGCGGTGTTTTTTTTTGTTTGTTTGTTTGTTTTGCTTAGGTGAATTTGGGAGAGAAAGGGACTGGGTCTTACACCATGGGAGGGGCCTGTGAACACAGAGCAAGGTGTTGGGAGGTAAGGAAGCTGGGGGCCAGGCTCCTGGGTCTGGAGTGGAGTCCTGGGAGGGGCAGAGCCCCATCTGCCCGTGTCCTCAGCTGGAGAGAGGAGATTGGGGGATAGGTCAGCAGAGTCTCTGGTGGCAAGAAAGGACAATTCCAACTTTTCTTGGGCAATTGTGGGGAGCTGAATAGGGCCCTACCAAGAGCCTGATGGAGAATTTAAACCCAGCTCCTGTAAGCTGAGAACTGGGGACTGGGTCCTGCTCATCCTCATCAGCTTCTGTCATCCTGGGGCCCCAGCCCCCAATTCCTTCAGACCCAGGAGCTCAGGTCCCCAGCCCCTCCACTCAGGCTCAGAAGCCTAGTCTGAGCCCCCTCCTCCCTCATAGCTCCAACCCCAGCCCCCTTCTCCCTTCGACCCAGGAGGACTTGTCCTCCAGCTCCCATATCCTCTTCCCTCCTGCCTCTGATGCATGGGCTCCCAGTCCGCTCTTCCCTCTAGGCCAGAAGTCAGGGGCCCCAGGGCCTCCCATGACCTTCCCCGCCCCCCGGCCCAGGGCTCAGACCTGGGGACCTCAGCTGGGCCTCTCCTCTTGGGTTTCGGCCCACAGTGGGCGGCATCTACACGGTGCTGCAGACGAAGGCGAAGGTGACCGGAGATGAGTGGGGCGACAACTACTACCTGGTGGGACCGTACACGGAGCAGGGAGTGAGGACCCAGGTGGAGCTGCTGGAGCCCCCGACCCCGGCCCTGAAGAGGACGCTGGACTCTATGAACAGCAAGGGCTGCAAGGTGGGAAAGGCTCCGCCGAGGGCAGGTGGTGGGTGCCTGCAGGCAGGGGGGGAGCAGGCGGAGAAAGGGGGTAGGAGGAGGTACAGCCTATGGCAGAGAGAGGCCTGGACAGAAACAGGGATGACCTGGTATTTCCCCGGGCATACACACAGGTGGTATGATTGACACTTAGGCAATGCAGGAAGTGGGTGGGTGAACCCCAAGCTCTGAGACATTGGTAAATAGGCAGACAGACAGCAGGCACAAGACAGACTGAAAGACAGTCCTAAGATCCTCAGATCCAGAGAGAGAAAGAGCTAGACGCAGAGGAGGACAGGCCGCCAGAACCAGTGGAGGCGGCTGGGAGGAGGCAGGGGCCGGGGTAGGTGTTCGGCAGCCTGACTTCACATTTGGCTTCTTCGCTTCCTGTGCGTGTGACCTTGGCCCACAGCATCTGCCTGGTGGGGTTGTGGGAGGATGAAATAGTGAATGGATTCTTCAGCTCAGTTCTTGGCATGAAGTTAGCACTGTGGGTGAGCTATTATCGTTGTGGTTATTATTATCATCATCATTATTTCTATAAACAGCTGGGCTTGCAGAGGGAGGCGGGCAGGCAGACAAGGGAGAGAGATGGATGGAGAGACAGTGAGTGTCCCAAAAGGTGATGGTGGCTCCCCATCTCCCGCCCTCCCCTTCCCCCCCGTACTAGAGCAATAGGGAAGAAGACAGAGTCTAGATACAGAAGAGAGACAGCCCCGTGTTTCAGAGAGAAAGACCTAGAAGGAGAGAGGAAGATGGAATACTGATGAAGGGAGGAGAGTGTGGCAGGTGGACACAGGAGACGGAGTTTTGGTGAGAAGAGCCAGCGATTAAAGAGAAGAGGGGAGCCCGGCTGGCGTGCCTCACTGGTTGAGCGTCGACCTATGAACTAGGGGGTCATGGTTCATTCCGGGCCAGGGCACATGCCCCGGGGTTGTGGGCTTGATCC
The DNA here is from genome assembly GCA_011751065.1 of Lasiurus cinereus. Classification (NCBI taxonomy): domain Eukaryota; kingdom Metazoa; phylum Chordata; class Mammalia; order Chiroptera; family Vespertilionidae; genus Lasiurus; species Lasiurus cinereus. The sequence continues at coordinate 3,392,055 of JAAGEH010000058.1, forward strand.
CCAGTAGGGGGCATGTAGGAGGCAGCCGATCCATGATTCTCTATCATCATTGATGTTTCTCTCTCTCCCTCTCAAATCCTCTCTGAAATCAATTTAAAAAAAAGTAATTTTATATATATATGTGTGTGTGTGTGTGTATATATATATATATATATATATATAATTTTTTTAAGAGAGAGGAGGGGAGAGTCTCAAGGCTCCAGGTGAGGGCTAGAGGATGAGCACAGACAGGGGGCCGCTGCCCAAGGAGAGGGCTGTGAGGCAGAGGGCTGAAGGAGGGACAGTGGTTTCTTCATTCATTCACAGCTTCTGGTTTGGGGTGGGGTCTGGAGTCCATTCAGGCCAGAGGTGTCCCTAAGGAACCCTAGAGCAACCCAGCCCCCCCCCCACCCCATGGCAGCTGCTCCCCACGTGCTGGGGGCCTAAGAATAGGCCCCCCAGCAAAAGGGCAGACAACAGCTGGGAGGGGGAGGGGTTTTGGGGTCAGGCTCCCAAGGCTGGGAAAAACCAGGTTGGCAAGGCCGGTTGCTGCTCATCAGCTGGATGGCGCTGTGGCCGCAGGCCCGGGACCCAGGCCATGGTCTCAGCAGGAAAAGAACCGGACGAGGAAAATGTGGCAGGGGCAGGAATGAGACAGCGAGGCTTAGAAACGTGGCAGGCCAAAACCGGTTTGGCTCAGTGGATAGAGCGTCAGCCTGTGAACGGAAAGGTCCCGGGTTCTACTCTGGTCAAGGGCATGTACCTTGGTTGTGGGCACGTCCCCAGTGGGGGGGGGGGGTGCAGGAGGCAGCTAATCGATGTTTCTGACTCTCTATCCCTCTCCCTTTCTCTCAGTAAAAAATCAATAAAATACATTTTTTTAAAAAGAAATGTGGCAGGGGATAGAAAAATGCAGCCCTGTGACAGGGCAAGAGCTGCTGGTGGTAGAAACGTGGCTGCAAAGTACAGGAGGAGCCTAAGGGCAGAGGAAAGAGGCGACAGGTAACAAATACGGTGAGAGAGTCAGAAACAAGGCAGCAGGTGGGAGAGAGGTGGCAGTGAGAACAGCAGAAGAAGCATCCGGGAAAGGAGTTCGAGCAGAAAGAGCGGATCCTGGCAGACAGATCATGGTGGTGGAGGGGAGAAATGTGTCAGCAAACAAGCAAGGCTGCGAGTCCGAGCAATGGTTAGCAGGTAGAAAAACGGGCAGCGGGCGCAGGGCCCGGACCGGGAATGTGTGGTTGGAAGTAGAGGAGAGGCAGCAGGTGGAAGAGTGGCAGTTACAGAAACGAAGCGAGGGACGGGAAAAGTGTTGCAACAGACATGGACAAGATTGTGGTGGGCCCGGCTGGTGTGGCTCAGTGGTTGAATGTCAGCTTGTGAACCAGGAGGTCACGGTTGGATTCCTGGTTGGGGCACATGCCCTGTTTGCAGGCTTGATTCCCAGTGTGGGACGTGCAGGAGGCAGCTGATCAATGATTCTCTCATCATTGATGTTTCTCTCTCTCTCCCTCTCCCTTCCTCCCTGAAATCAATAAAAATATTTAAAAAGAAAAGATTGTGGTGGGTCCTGGCTGGTTTGGCTTTGTTGGTTGGAGCATCATCCCTGAAAGTTAGCTGGTTCCATTCCAGGCACATGGCTAGGTGGTGGGTTCAACCCGGTCAGTACACATAGGGGAAGAAACCTACCAATGTAACTCTCTAACATAGATGTTTTGCTCGCTGGCACTCTCTCTGTCTCTCGCCCCTCCTCCCTCTCTAAAATGAGATTCCCCAGCTCAGCTCGTGTGGCTCAATGGTTGAGCATCACCTGTGAACCACCGTTTGATTCCTGGTTGGGGCTCAATCCCAGTTGTAGTCTCAATCCCCAGTGTGGGGCGTGAGGTGACGACCTACCAATGATTCCCTCTCATCATTGATGTTTCTGCCTCTCTTCCCCTCTCCCTTCCACTCTGAAATCAATTTAAAACATTTTTTAAAAGAGATTGTGGTGGGAATAACAAACAGCAAGTAGAGAAATAAGGCAGCAGATGATAAATTAGCAGCAGATGCAGAAACAGGGTGGGGGCCCTGAGGCAGTAAGCCCAGACCCCTGCCTACTGGTGGGAGAAGCGCAGATGCTGTGCCGAGACGGGTCAAAGCCCTAAGCCTCCCTGTGGATCTCCCTAGGTGTATTTTGGGCGCTGGCTGATCGAAGGGGGCCCCCTGGTGGTACTCCTGGATGTGGGTGCTTCAGCCTGGGCCCTGGAGCGCTGGAAGGGGGAGCTCTGGGACACCTGCAACATCGGGGTGCCCTGGTACGACCGAGAGGCCAACGACGCCGTCCTATTTGGCTTCCTCACCACCTGGTTCCTGGGTGAGGTAGGTCCCATAGCTGGTCCCCATGTCACTCCTTTTGGCCCCAGGCCCCAAACTGCAGTGACCATCAGTCCCTGGGTGGAAGGGTCTGGGTTGGGGCAGAGGGGAACTGGTTTCCTCCAGGGCATTCTAGTTGTAGGTCCTCTAGCCAAAGGATTAGCTCTTATCTTTGGAAACATGTTTGTCCAAGGACTCAGACTCTTTCCTTCCGGACCCAAACTCCCAGCCTCAGCCTTATTCACTCTAACCTCCCAAGTTTGGGAATTCTGAGCCATTAGTTCTTGGAGAGGTTGGCCTGGTTGGAGGGCTCACCCAGGGAATTCTGGGAGTTGTAGTTCTCTAGTCTGTTAGTGGTTGAACTTGGCTCTCAGATGGAGCCCTGGATGTTTGAGAAATGCCAGCCTATGTCTGGACCAGGAAATTTGGTTCTGATCCCCTTTAGGCTCAAGAAACTGCATTTCCAATGCCCAGGGAATAACAAAATGAACTGGCTCCTTCTGGGGCATTCTGGGAGTTGTAGTCCTTTCGCCAATACTGAAGGCAGGTTTATTCCTGATTGAGATCAAGGGTCTCTAGGAATTGTGTCCAGAACTTGGGGACACTAAAACTTCAGTCTTTCCAATTCAAGACTTAGAAGGCTAGCCAAAATAACCCTAGCTCCCACCAGCCTCAGGTGATCCAGCTGCCTCGAAAATGTATAGTTTCTTGTCTTCCGGGGATTGCAGTGGGCGGCCATTCGCTCTGTGCAGGGGTTGCGGTAGATTTACTTTTCCGCTGCTGCCTCCTCCACCTTGGGGATTGCTGATGGTCTTGCAACACGTGGAGACACAGTGGCCCTGTTCCTGTTGCCCCACAGTTCCTGGCCCAGAGTGAGGAGAAGCCACACGTGGTTGCACACTTCCACGAATGGCTGGCTGGTGTCGGTCTCTGCCTGTGCCGGGCCCGGCGGCTGCCTGTGGCTACGATCTTCACCACCCACGCCACGCTGCTGGGGCGATACCTGTGTGCCGGTGCTGTGGACTTCTACAACAACCTAGAGAACGTGAGCTTGGAGTGTGGCAAAGCCCTGGGGTGTGGGCCCCCCAGAGCCCTCCTCCCTAAGGCCCAGGCATCCAGCCTCCAGTGTCCCCCACGTCTCCAGAGTCTGAACTTCCAGGCTTCTACCCAATTCTCCTAACCTGAGTGCCTTTTCTTCCCACCCAGTTCAATGTGGACAAAGAAGCAGGTGAGAGGCAAATCTATCACCGCTACTGCATGGAGCGGGCCGCAGCCCACTGTGCTCATGTCTTTGCTACTGTGTCTCAGATCACCGCCATCGAGGCTCAGCATCTTCTCAAGAGGAAACCAGGTAGCTTTTAGGGTGGCACTGTTTGCTGGGATCCCTAGACATGAATGAGGTAGTTGGTTACCTATGCCAAGGCCTGCACCATTTTTTTTTTACTGTAAAGAGCAGAGAACTACAACTCCCAGAAGGCCCTAGGTTGGTGACTGGGATTTGAGGTGACCTGTACACTCTAGAGCAGTGGTTCTCAGCCTTCCTAAGGCCGCGACCCTTGCATACAGTTCCTCATGTGGTGGTGACCCCCAGCCATGAAATTTTGCTACTGTTATGCATTGTGTTGTAAATATCTGCATTTTCCAATGGTCTTAGGCGACCCCTGTGAAAGGGTCTTTCGACCCCCAAAGGGGTCGCGACCCACAGGTTGAGAACCGCTGCTCTAGAGGCTAATGGAATATGTAGTTCCTTTGATGTTAATTTCAGAAATTGTAAAAATCTTCTATTGGCTAACGTAGGTATTGGTCTTCTGAAAGGGGATGGAAGTTCTTTGGATTTTGTTTTTGAGAAAAGCAGTATTAGAACCACTTATTTTTCCCAGGCTATAGCATCAATTCTCAATGGATGTAAGGTGAGAACCACAGCTTCTAGAAGGTCTTTGGCTGCTCAGCTCCTTATATTCCTAGAATTTCTGCCCAGGAGCTGATGGGGATTGCAGTTTTTCAATGATGTGCTTTAATTTTTGTGAGGATAGAAAACGGTTGGGACCCTAAAAGGCAGGAGGGTCTATTCTGGGAGAAGCAGGATGGAGATGTTTAATCATTTCCAGCTCAGAGTAGTATAGGGCAAACAAAAGAACTGCAACTCCCAGAAACCTCAATGTAGATTAGCCACTTGCAGAGGCTGATGGGAGTTGTAGTTATTGGGCAAGAAGGCATCAGAGTGACAGGGCAGCTAGGTCACCAAGGGAACTCACAGAGGAACTATTGAAACAAAGAAATTACAAAAGGAGCCGAAACCGGTTTGGCTCAGTGGATAGAGCGTTGGCCTGTGGACTGAAAGGTCCCAGGTTTGGTTCTAGTCAAGGGCATGTATCTTGGTTGCAGGTGCATCTCCAGTAGGAGGGCATGCAGGAGGCAGCTGATCAATGTCTATAGATGTCTCTCTCTCATGGATGTTTCTGACTGTCTATCTCTCTCCCTTCCTCTCTGTAAAAAAATTTTAAAAAATAAAAATCAATAAAATATATTAAAAAAGAAAAGAAAAAGAAATTACAAAAGCTGCCAAAATCGGTTTGGCTCAGTGGATAGAGCATCAGCCTGGGGACTGAAGGGTCCCAGGTTAGATTCCGGTCAAGGGCATGTACATTGGTTTCGGGCACATCCCCAGTAGGGGGCATGCAGGAGGCAGTTGATCAATGTCTCTCTCTCATCGATGTTTCTGGCTTTCTATCCCTTTCCCTTCCTCTCTGTGAAAAATCAATAAAATATATTTTAAAAAAAGAAATTACAAAAGGAAAGGGATCTTTCCTTCTATTATTCATTTGCCCACATTGATCTGAATGAAGAAATAAAACCTGGGCCCTTCTCCCTCCTTCCCAGATATTGTGACCCCCAATGGACTGAATGTGAAGAAGTTTTCTGCCATGCATGAGTTCCAGAACCTCCACGCTCAGAGCAAGGCCCGAATCCAGGAATTTGTGCGGGGCCATTTTTATGGGTATGTGGGCCGGATACCCAGGTGTCTGGAGAGGAGGGGTTGGGAGCTCAGCCTTGTGAGCTCCTGAGTGCCAAGAACAGTGGCTGAGTATTGAAGGCTCTTAGATCCCCATCCAAGGAGAAAAGAATCACAAATCCCAGGAGTCTCCATGATGCGTCCACACTGTCTATGATATTCTCTGCCCCTGCAGCTTCTGGGGTTTGTAGTCTCGAGGGCAGGACTAGAGGGTGAGGGTCTCGGTGTCACTCTGCCTTATGGCTTCTTTAGGCACCTGGACTTCAACTTGGACAAGACCTTGTACTTCTTTATCGCCGGCCGCTACGAGTTCTCCAACAAGGGGGCCGACATCTTCCTGGAGGCCTTGGCCCGCCTCAACTATCTGCTCAGAGTAAGTCCTGGGCTGCGAGGGACCAGAAAATCAGTACATACCGCCAAGAACAGAGACCCAGGGAGGTGGGGGTGGGGAATCCTTTATGGGAAGTATAGAAACCCAGAGAGAAGATGGAGTCGCAGTGGGCATGGTAACTTGTCCTATATATATTTTTTCTTTTTAAATATTTTTCTTGATTTCAGAGAGGAAGGGAGAGGGAGAGAGAGAAATATCAATAATGAGAGAGAATCATTGATCTGCTGCCTCCCACTGGGGATCGAGCCCGCAACCTGGGCATGTGCCCTGACTGGGAATGGAACCATGGCCCTCCTGGTTCATAGGTCAGTGCTCAACCACTGCGCCAGGCTGTCCGGGCTGTCCTGTAATTCTTCTTGATGGGAAGGGGCATGGCTGGGTCCTAGCTGTCTCAGGAGGTAGAAAAGGGTGAGAGGCCTCAGCCCCCTCCCATGTGATCCTGACCTCCCCCCTTCCTGTGCCGCAGGTCAACAACAGTGAGCAGACCGTGGTTGCCTTCTTCATCATGCCGGCACGGACCAACAACTTCAACGTGGAGACCCTCAAGGGCCAGGCCGTGCGCAAGCAGCTTTGGTCAGCAGCCCCGGCCCCGGCCCCCAGCCGTGTGCTTGTGGCCCAGTGTTCCTCCTGGAATCTCGCTTTTGTCCTCCGGGACATGGCCCCATCTGCCCCTCAGACGTCCCCAGGGAAGCCGTTTGCTTAAGACACCTTTGCCGGGAGCAGTAGGAAGTTGCAGGCGGGACAAGTGTGGCAGCAGGACCAGGGCCCTGATATCAGACTCATGAGGTCTAACTCATGCCATGTGCTGGCTTTCTGGCTTTAGGCAAACCACTGCCCCTCTCTGAGCCTCAGTTCCCTCATTTGTAAAACCCACGCCATGTTCAGTGAGCATCTATTGTGTGCCAAACACTGTTCCGAGTCCTGCGATCACAGCTGTGAACAAAAAAAGATAAAATCCCTGCCCTCACTGAGCTCTCTTTCCAGAAAATGCTCTTGGGGTGGGGGGAAGAGGCAGCACAGGAATATGAGACAGAGTTGTCGGGACAGGCCACCCTGCCCGAGTGCCATTGGGTAGAGACCAATAGAGGAAATGAGGGAGGAAGCCCTGTGTGTGTGTGGGGAACAGCAAGGGGAAGAGCGAGTGCAAAGGCCCTGGGGTCTGTAGGCGAAGCCGTGAGGAGACCAGTGGGGCTGGAGTAGAGTGCCCTAGGCCAAGAGCATGGACAATGAGGCCAGAGCTGTGGAAAGATGAGGAACAGAGGGATGTCAATGGGGCTGTAGGGTGGCACTGTTAGCTAACCTTGTTTGTGTACATACATTTTATCCTCTCAACATAATCTTCCTTTTTTATAAAATGGGGCTCTGCATGGCTACCACCAGGACCAGGACAAGCTCTAATAATAGCTGACATTTCTGGAAGGCGCACTGTGTGCTGGGCACTGTGTACTTTTAGTCATGACCTCATCGAGTCCTCCCTGCGAACCTCTAAGGTTGGTTCTATTATTATCTCCCTCTGACCGATGACTCACTGAAGTCAGAGAGGGAAGGCCACCTATCCCTGGACACACAGCTGATGTGAGGCACAGGGATCCGAGCCTGCCGGGACCTGTTCGCTGGGTCCCCGTCCTCCAGCCCGAAGTCCCCTGGGCTTCTCTGCTCCGACCTCAGTTTTGTGGCTGCCCCAGAAACGTCACAGTAAATGGCTGGTGTACACATGATCTGGTTCTCTTTCCAGGGATACGGCCAACACGGTGAAGGAGAAATTCGGCAGGAAGCTTTATGAATCTTTGCTGGTGTGAGTGCCCCCCGCCCTCCGCCCTGCAGGGACCTGGGTCCTAAACCCTGGATCTTCACCCCTCTCAGATGCACATCCCTGTTCAACCTGCAGGGGGAGCCTCCCGGACATGAACAAGATGCTGGACAAGGAGGACTTCACTATGATGAAGAGAGCCATCTTTGCCACGCAGGTATTCGGACCCCTGAGCAGAGGAATGACAGTCCCCAGCAGCCCCAGAGGCAGCTTGCCAAGTTAGTTCTGACCCCAGAAATCGCTGGGAGTTCTGAGATTCCTAAAAGGGTGTGAGCTGACTGGCAGAACTTCAATTCCCAGAATCCCTTAAGGGCTTTCCCATTCTGCCACGTGAGGCTATTGGGAGTTGTAGTTTCTTTGCATCCCTGTGGTCGCTGGACAACAGGTGAAGGGGAACTTCAGCCAAGAGAGCTACAAAAGGAGAACCCCAACTCCCACATGTCCTAAAGCCTTGCTGCAGATCAGCTCCACCTCTGTCCCCAGAGACTGCTGGGAGCGGTAGCTTTGTTTGGCCTCTTGAGGGATAGTCAGGAGGTCAGCTAAAACACTTATAATTCTCTGAAGAAGATTAAAAACTCAGCAGTTGCTGTTTCAGAAAATTGTCAGACACCAAATGAAAACTACTATTCCCAGCAGCCCGTGGGTCTTTCTGCTACGTTGATGCTTCCCTTGCCCCAAAGACTTCTGGAGTTAGAGTTCTTTTATTCTCTGGAGTTAAGGGTCTTTGGTGCTTGTGGTCAGGGTTGGTGAATCATTTCATGGGGAATGGAAACCTAAACAGTCAAGCAACATAAACAAGGAAAGAATTGTTTTTGTCTAAACTAATTTGCAATAGTCCCTAAGGTAGTTGGCCTCAGCGAGCATGTTTCTTCCTGGGGGCTGCTGGGAGTTGTAGTTTCTTGGTTTGCTGGAGTCAGTAGACTGAAGGTGTATAGAACACTTAATGAGAGAAATGACAGAATATTTTCAAAAAAAAAAAAAAAACCCTAAATATCCCAGCAGCTCCTCCTCCCCACCCCCTACCCCTTCCTTGGCTCTATCTATCCTCCTCAAGTGGGGAACTGAAGAAAGAATTCAGGGGAACATCCCTCTTGGGAATTATGCTTTCTTTGGATCTCTGTGGGGATAGAAGTGGAGGGAATTACAGGATGGAGAGCAAAGGGACTCGGAGAGAAAGAAACCTAAGATTTTCAAAAGAAAACTGCAACTTCCAGCAGCCCCTGGAGCTTGACATAGTCTCTGCCCTCCTCCCAGAGTCCGCTGGGGGACATTTCATTTCTTTGAATTTTTTTGATGATAGAGCCAAGGATATAGAACAAGATAGCTACAACTCCCTGTAGTCCCTGGGGCTTGTTAACACTGGCTCTGCCTCAAAGATAGCTGGGAATTGTAGTTTATTTTTAGCTTATGATGCTTAAAAGGAAAAAAGAACCTTTACAGATAGAGCCAAGTAGAAAGTCTATATATAACTCCTGGAAATCTCTTGGGCTTGTTGCCCCACAGCCTGGTGGGAGTTGTAGTCTCTTTGGATTCCCCACAGCATGTCCCTTCCCTGACCCTCACCCCATGTGTGGCCCCTACAGCGGCAGTCTTTCCCCCCTGTGTGCACCCACAATATGCTGGACGACTCCTCAGACCCTATCCTGACCACCATTCGCCGAATTGGCCTCTTCAATAGCAGCGCTGACAGGGTCAAGGTGAGGCCACAGGTCAGGGTGGGCTGAGCATTGCAGGAGGGTGGAGGAGTCTGGGCCTCACATTCCCCATCTCACCTAATGTATCAAAGGACATCTCTGTCTAGAAAGAAGCTTAGCTTTGGAAGCAGGCCGACTGGGATTCAGATCTTTGTCCTGCCACTGACCTATGTGACCCCAGACAAAATTTTCACTCTCTGTGGGCTATTCTGGAACCTCAGACAAATCGGGTGCCTCGGCTGAGTCCTTTCTCGCTGCCAGATTATTTTCCACCCGGAGTTCCTGTCCTCCACCAGCCCCCTGCTGCCCGTGGACTATGAGGAGTTCGTCCGTGGCTGCCACCTTGGGGTCTTCCCCTCCTACTATGAGCCGTGGGGCTACACGCCGGGTGAGTGCAGCATGGCACTGGGGGTCTGGCCAGATCTGGCATGATCCTGGGACAAGGCACGCGCCCTTCGTGAGCCCCAAGTTCCTCCTTTGCAAAACCAGGGGCAATGGGAACAGTCTGTTCTGCAATAGCATTTGTCTGTTCTGCAACAGCACTGTAGCTCATGTGATGGGGAACTGGAGGACTGATGTCACCATGCACATGTGACTCCCCAATTTGCTGACATTAGCTCCCCCACTCCCCAATACCAGCAGCTTAATGCACAGCCCGCTAACACAGCTACATGTGGTACAGTCTCCCTGAGAGGTCCCCAGTACCCGTCCCCTCCACCTTCCTCCTGTTGGCTCCTTTTAAAAATGTATTTTATTGATTTCAGAGAGAAAGGGAGAGGGAGAGAGAGTTAGAAACATCAATGATGAGAGAGAATCATTGATTGGCTGTCTCTTGCACACCCCCTACTGGGAATTGAGCTGCAACCCAGGCATGTGCCCTTGTCTGGAATCAAACCTGGGACCTTTCAATCTGTGGGCTGATGTTCTATCAATGGATCCACATCAGCTAGGGATTGTTGGCTCCTTTTAAACACGGGCTCCAAGTTGGATCAGCTTCTTTGCAATTCTCTCTCATTTTGAGCTATTCTGCTGTGATCTCCTCAAGTTCAACCTTCCTCACATCCTTTCCAATCCAACTACTATCATATGTTTGTTTGTTTTTTAATATATTTTACAGAGAGGAAGGGAGAGGGGTAGAGAGTTAGAAACATCAATCAGCTGCCTCCTGCACGCCCCCCACTGGGCACCCAGGACCCTCCAATCCACAGGCTGACGCTCCATCCACTGAGCCAAACCGGTTTCAGCTACTTTCATATGTTTTTAAGGCTAAATAAATATGACATTTGCTGTAGTCTTTCTTCATTTTGAGTAATTAAAAACATTTTTAAAATATATCTTATTGATTTTTTTTTTTTTTTTTTACAGAGAGGAAGGGAGAGAGATAGTTAGAAACATTGATGAGAGAGAGACATCGGTCAGCCGCCTCCTGCACGTCCCCTACTGGGGATGTGCCCGCAACCAAGGTACATGCCCTTGACCAGAATCAAACCTGGAACCTTTCAGTCCGCAGGCCGATGCTCTATCCACTGAGCCAAACCAGTTTCAGCTAAAAACATTTTTAATCCTACTCTAGGATATGCTTTTGATGTGAGAGAGAGGAAGAGCGAGAGAAACATCAATGGTTGCCTCCCATATGCACCCCAATTGAGGACCGAACCCGCATGTATCCTGACTGGGAATTGAACCCGCCATCTTTTGGTATAAAGGGAAGATGTTCCAACCAATTGAGCAACGCAGGCTGGGACAATTTATGAGTAATGTAATAAGTCTTTTGAACTATGCTTTCATGAGAATTAGGAATTTTCATCCAAGGTGAAAACAGTGCATAGGTTTTGTGTGGTCAGCTGCTACCCCGTTTTCCCCATAAGTCCTGTTATATTTAGTGTCTGCTTTTGTAGCTTAAGAGACATTATAGTTTTTAGAGACATATAAGAATTAATAAACTCCTTGATCCGCCTCTCAGCGCTCTTTAAGGTGGTAAACAAAGCCTAATACTTACTCTGTACACAGCAATAGTAATAACGAGAGACCTTTTCTTACCTCCTGTGTAAACAGACTATGAAGCTATGATAACCAATGGACTGGTGTGAGAAAGTTTCTTCTAGGTGGTGAGGGTTAAGGAGAATGGCAGACATTTGGCCCAGACTCAATAAATTAGCATCCTTATGGCCCAACTCTAGACTTTTCCTTATTCTGAGGCCTTGGGGCAAATGTATTCCTTTTTCTGAGCCTCTCAGTCTCCCCTCTAAGAAACAGGGACAGTAAATATTATATACTGAGAATATTGTGCTGAGTGAAATGAGCCAGTCAGAGAAAGACAAATATCACGGGATCTTACTTACAAGTGGAATCTAATGAACATAAGAGTCATGCCCAGCTTGGATTTTCCAGCTCCCGACTTGCTCAGTACAGTGCCCGGCATTTGGTAAAGGCGCCAGGAGAGGGCGCTGTGGAGGTTTTCATTGAGATTTAAGCTGCTTCGGAAGGGAAAGCTAAGTGGACTTTTTCTCCTGCCTTCCCGCAGCTGAGTGCACGGTTATGGGCATTCCCAGTGTCTCCACCAACCTCTCCGGCTTCGGCTGCTTCATGGAGGAACACATCGCAGACCCTTCAGCATATGGTCAGCGCCCAGGCTGAGAACTGGGACCCTTGGGCCCTGGGGAGGAGGGGTCCTGGTGTCAATCTGTTTTCTGAGTCGTCCATCCTGTCCCCCACCCCCCAACACAGGCATCTACATTCTGGACCGGCGGTTCCGCAGCCTGGATGATTCCTGCTCGCAGCTCACCTCCTTCCTCTACAGCTTCTGCCAGCAGAGCCGGCGTCAGCGCATCATCCAGCGGAACCGCACCGAGCGCCTCTCCGACCTTCTGGACTGGAAATACTTGGGCCGGGTATAGACTAACTCCCTCTCCTGCCCTGTGCTTCCGCTTCTGGGTCTCTAGTTCTTCAGTCTCAAAGAGGCTGCTGTCCCTTTAAGAAATTATTCAACTTCTTCAGGAAAATCACGTGGGCCCAAAGTTCTGCTATTTGCATAACGGCGGCCAGAGAAACCAGGCTGTCCGCTCACAGCTCTGCTATCTACATAAGGTGTGGAGCCCGAAAAGTGGGTAATTGGCTCAGGCCAGCTATTTTCAACCTGTCTCCGCTCATGGCACACATAAACTAATTAGCAAATTATGCGGCCCATCAAAAAATACACATTTTTGCTGGTTTGACAAAAAAACATATTACTTAGATTCATTCACACCCAATGGCTACTGTTGTGATTGTGCTGCCATTTTTTTAAATTTGACAATCTAAAAGAGATCAGTGCCCCTGACTGATCTCTGACAGTCAGGAATTGCATGTTTGTTTTAAATATATTTTTATTGATGCAGAGAGGAAGGGAGAGGGAGAGAGAGAGAAACAGCAATGATGAGAGAGAATCATTGATCACCTGCCTCCTGCCCGCCCACTTCTGGGGATCAAGTTACAAACCCGGCATGTGCCCTTGACCAGAATCGAGCCTGGGACCCCTCAGTCCGAAGGTTGACACTCTATCCACTGAGACAAACCTGTTAGGGCAGGAATTGCATGTTTTAAAAATTGCACACCCGTTAAAAACCGCTGGCTTAGAGGGCTAGTGGAAGATGCTGCGGAGTGTGCTCATCTGCATACAAGGTGTGTGTGTGTGTGGGGGGGTCACCCTCCTCCACATCTGCCAAGGCCCCCCGCCCCCTGATGCCCCTCTCCTTTCCCGGAAGTACTATATGTCTGCGCGCCACATGGCACTGGCCAAGGCCTTCCCAGAACACTTCACCTACGAGCCCCACGAGGCTGACACGGTGAGTTGGCCGGGGTCCCTCTAGTGGGCCGGGGGCTAGAGGGCGGCGCTGGGGTGGAGAGCTCTCTCCTCGACTCAGAAGGCCTGGGGGGTTGGGGGGTGGGGAGTTGGGCTCTTGGACGCCCAGGCTGCACCAGGGGTCTCCGCTCACCTGGCCCTTTGTGCTCACACCTGCGCGCCCAGACCCAGGGCTACCGCTACCCACGGCCGGCCTCGGTGCCGCCGTCACCCTCGCTGTCTCGGCACTCGAGCCCGCACCTGAGCGAGGATGAGGAGGACCCCCAGGACCAGCTGCTGAATGAAGAAGGCGAACGCTACGACGAGGAAAAGGAGGCCGCCAAGGACCGGCGCAACATCCGAGCCCCCGAGTGGCCGCGCCGCTCCAACTGCGCCGCCTCCACCGGCGGGAGCAAGCGCAACTCGGTGGACACGGCGCCCTCCAGCTCGGCCAGCAGCCCCAGCGAGCCCCTCAGCCCCGCCAGCTCCCTGGGCGAGGAGCGCAACTAAGTCCCCGCGCCACATCCCGCGCCCCGCCTCCCCGGTCCGATGGGCGGATGCAGAGCGGCGCTGGGCCGAATCCCGCTCCAGATCCAGGACTTGCCTGGGGTCCCCAGCCCCGCCACCCCCTGCCCCCGGTCCACTCCAGCCCCTCCGGCTCTGCTCTGGAATCCCCACACTCCAGAATCTACAACGCCGTGCCTTTCCCGGTTCCAGAATGTGAAATCTGTGCCCTTGCGAGGGTCACAGAGGCCAGGAATCTGCCAATACCCTGTCATGGTGCCAGGGTTTTTAGGAATCCTGGCCTGTCGCCTTCCAGGCTGGGGCTCCTAGAACACTCCGTGGCTTGCAAACCCTACAGCACAACAGAGCACGCCCTGCTCGGGCCTGGCCTGGGGACCCCCGAGCGCTGGAGGTCACGCCGTGTCCCCGCTAAAGGGACAATCAAGTTGAGAGCTGAAGCACTTTCAAGGACTTGCGTTAACCGAATGCAGAAGGTCCTCCATTTCAACTCCAGAACTCGGGCTCCAGACAGGACACCACGTGTTTCCTCTGGTCGGGTTCTGCCTGGAGGACCCCTCGCCCCCTCTTCCTCTACACTTTAGCCAAGCAAAGGGGGCACAGACCACTTGGCTTCTCGTTGCTACTGGAGGACGTGTGGTATTGGTCTAGATGCCTTTCTGACCTTTTCTAGACCAGCCCCTGCTCCTTCCCTGAGTCTTGAGTTCTCCCCCATATTTCAACACCTGTGCCCTCCAGGAGCCCCCCAGTTGAGGGCAGAACTGGCTGTCTTACAACCCCCAACTGCCAGGACCACCGTGAAACCACTGGGTTCTAGGTCCCAACTGCTGGATCTAGAACCTCGCCACTGTGCTGCAGCCTGGTCTGGAACTGAGCCCCCTGGGGTTCTAGAACTCCCCCCCCCTTTTTTTTTTTACCTCAAGGCTCTTCTGGCCCCAAGCTGTGCCCTGTCCCCAGCTTTGGTGAGGGGAGGTGCCCCTCACGTGTGCTGTGCTGTGCCTGATGCACTTGTTTGCCCTTGGGAGTGGGGGCAGAAGGGGTATGACTGAAGTGTGTGTGGAGATGAAAAAAATATATCTATATTTAAGAATCCCAGGTCTGATCCAACGTGAGGATTTGGTGGGCCTCTCACCTGGCCTCTCTTCTTGGCCTCTACCCTCATTCTCTTCCCTCCCTCCTCTATTTTCTCCCACCCGGGTCCCCAATTCCTTGTGTCATTCTGCTCTCACAGGGAGACTTGGATTGCTGTTGTGGGTTCTTTCTTTCAAGGGAAGGCACCTCTGTCTTGTTTAGTTGGGACATAACTTGCCAGTAGCTCTCTGTGACAGAAAGGGACTGTCACTGGAAATTGGATCCACATGGAACCCCATGAGCCACGCGTGGCTCTTTAAATCCCTCAGCACTAGCAGGAAGTGCTCGGTAGCCACATGTGGCTTGTGGCTACCCTGTTGGTTGGTGGGTGCAGTGCTAGCTGGGGGCACGTGTCCAGGACTCTGTGGCCTTTGGTCTTGGACCAGGCTGTCCCCTGCAGAGTTGTTTTCAGGAAAAATATTTGTTCTTTCAGTTGTAGTCTTGACTAGGTCACAGTACATCTCTGCACCTGCTGCTCTTCAGGGAAGTAAGTAGCTCTGATGTTTGGATTTGGATATGTGCTCATCCTGCCGGTTAGCCACGGTGTTTGTGACACACACACACAAGCCCCTCCCTCGCCCACCAGGATTACCAGTCACCATCAAAGTGGGGTGACAAGCAGGAACATGGTGCTGAGTGGACACAAGAACGGGTGTCCAGCAGCCACTTCCTCTTAGGTTCTTCTTCCCCAAACAGGAAAGGGCAGGGGTCACTGTGTAACTGGGACTCAGCTTCACTTCCCGATTTCTGTGCTGACCCCTTCCCTCCCCCTTCCCCATCTCTGGCTCAGCAGCTCCTGCACATCATGTGTTCACAGTGCCTCAGATTCACCTCCCAGTCGCCTGCCTTGCAGTAAAGGTAGGTCTGGGTGTACCTCCTGGTTGCCATGGGCTACATACATATTAATTTCCTCCACTCTAGATCTCTCCCCATAGAGCCAGTTGGTGACTAAAAGGGTATGATTTCTGTCTGATATTCTTAAGTGTCTGTTTCCAGCCACCAGCCCCTCCCTGGAGTCTGGGCTCCACCCTGGAGGTGGGGCAGATAGTCTGACAAAGCAGAGAACCGCTACAGCAACACCTCTGCGGGTGGCAGGTGCGAGCCCAGTCTTCCCTGCCTGCCAGCCAGGTGAAAACTGATCCCGCCTCCTTTCCCACAGCACACACACAAAACCACCAACTGCTGCAAAAAGCTTTATTGTTTCATTTGGTCCAATGCATGGGAGAGGGCTCCAAGGCAGTTAAAAGAATGGCTAGTAGTTTCGGGAAGAGGCTCGAGTAAAAGCCAGAGACACCAGGGGGATGCAGGGGAGGTCTCTGAAAGGTTTCTGGGCTCCCAAAGCTCCTAGTCGTGCTTGAGGGTGAGCCTTTCGAAGAGATACTCGCCCAGCCCAGCCTGGGGGCCGGCCAGCCTGCGGATGTTAGTCAGGTGGTCGCCCATCTTCTTGATCAGTTTCACCTCCTCATCCAGGAAGTGGTTCTCCAGGAAGTCGCAGACCTAAGTGGTAGGAGAAGAGACAATGTTGCCACTTGAATATAAACAAGGTTCACAAGGAAATTAGCCCAAGGAGGCCAAGGCTTAGAATAGAAGCTTCATTCCAGGGAAGGTCTGGGATGGGCAGATCCGGCTCAAGGGGGTGCTTACATGAGGGTCTGCACGGGCAGAAGCCAGGGCATGCAGCTCCAAGAGGGCCTGGTTCAGGCTCTTCTCCAAGGCCAGGGCAGCTTCCATGGCTTCCTGAGTTTTGGTCCAGTCATCCTGGGCAGGCTTCTGCACAAGACAGAAGGCTCAGAGGCTCAGAATTAGCCACTTACCCTGGCAAAGGACTAAAAACTACATCCCCCAACATTTGCAGGGGTAAAGGGCCTAGCCTAAGAGATGTCTATTAGTCTATTACCCCCCCCTTCCCCCCCGCAACTCCGCTCCTACAGCTACACATCCCAGGAGACTACTAGGCGCCTCCATTTCTAGCCACAAAAAGAACCCACACCGATCAGAAAAAAAAACTCCCAGAAGACCACACAGCCCCTAACGGTGGGGGCGAAGGCACCCGCGCGCAAGGACTGCTGGGAGATGCAGTCCACAGGCCTACACACTGTTTACCTGCACGTCCTGGTAAAGAACTCGGCCGCCTCGCTTGTTTTGCAACTTTAAGAAATGCTCCGCGCCCTCGTGCTTCTTCTCCGACAACTCGCGGAAGAAGTGGCCCACCCCCTCCAGAGCCACATCGTCGCGGTCGAAAGAGTGGCCCTGCGGGAAGAGATGGCGCCAACAGTGGTTACCAGGAGGCCAGGCCCCGCGGGCAGACTCCGCCCTCCACCCAGCAGAACAAAGGGGGTCCCCGGGCGGAGAGCCAGACGTGGGCAGTTGGGGTAAAACTTGGGCCAGGAGTGTCCCGGGACCCTTACCAGAGCGAGGTAGGTGTAGGAGGCCCGGAGATGCAGGTTGATCAGGCGATTGACCGCAGCCTCCACCTCAGGGGAGTAATTCTGGCGAATCTGGGAGCTCATGGTTGTTCGGCGATGAGGAGGTAAGGCAGGAAAAACGCCGGTGTGCTGGCTGGTCCCGGAGGTGGCTCTGAAGGTGGTGACTGGATGAGACGCAGGAGAGTGGCCGGCGCCTGGAAGGACGGGCGTCCCTGGGTCTGTTCCGTCCAAACACTGTTGAAGCAAGAGACAGATCCGGGACCTCCGAGTGCGCTGCGAGAGGCCCGGCCACGCAGCTCCTTTTATAGGCCTGGGGCCCCGGGAGGTGGGCTTTCAGGGCGGAGCAACGGACCAATCCGTGGTGGTGGTGGGCAGGGCCTGGAGCCCCCGGTGGCCAATCCGGAGCAGATAGGAGTCCCAGACCCCGCCTGGGGAAGTCACGCGCCTGTTGCTCGAGGCTGTTGTGAAATGGGGAGTCGGAGGGGAGGGGTTTGGAGGGGGAATGCATGGGTCTGGGGCTGATTCGGGGTAGTCAAGGGATTCTGGGGGCTCTAGTAGACAGGTTAATGGAAACACTGGGAACCCTGAAGAAGGATCCTGTGGTCCTGGGGGTGCCTCAGGAAAGTAGGTTGAATTCTGGGGTTCTCTGGGAGCATGGGCTTTTCTGGAACCCTGGGAGTGCAGAGGCCTCCGAATTACTGGGGCTTGCTTTGGGAACTGAAGGTTCCCCAGATCACTGGGAAGTTTGGAAGACAGTGAGATGATATTTCTGGAACCTTGGGGATCTCTCTGGAAGATGGGTTGGAGGGAAGCCCTGGGGTTCACTTAAAGGTGGAGTTTACTTTTTAATTAAAAAAAAAATTTTTTTTTTTTGCCTTAATGTTCACAATGGAAGACCTATTTTTCTGGAAACTTCCCTGGGGGTCTTTAGGCCCTTGAGGCGAGCTGCAAGCTTAAAAGAACAGGGGTTCTAGAGCTTTGGTGACACCCCCAATTGGGGGAGAAGGGTGCTTTTGGAAGCCTAGAACGTAGGGGTTTTTTGTTTGTTTGTTTTTGTAAGGGGTCTTGGAGAGCCCTTGAGAGTGAGTCAGGGACCCTTGGAATACCTCCGGCCTCTTTCAGAGCTCCAGTTTTTCTGGGAGCTGAGCTGGGGTGGGGTCTCTCGGAGGCTGCATTTCCTGGAGACCGTCGAGGGCAGCCAGCCGCTGGGATGCCCTCTGGTTCTGAAGCGGTCTGCGGCTGTCCCTGCCTCGCCCGACACGGGCTCCTTCTAAGTTGCAAAGGGAAGCCCTGGGTTCCTGGGGCCTGCGGATGGGATGTCTGTCTTACATCAAAGTGCATTTTTAAACGGTGCCGGTCCAGGCTGGGGTCTGGGAGGCGGAGCTGACTCAAACCAGGACGGGGCTTCAGGGCGAGCCCTGTTGTCGGGGAAAGGACAGACCTGGACCCTGTGGGAATGCCCTCAGGGAGGCTGCCCGCACCCTCCTTACCTGCATGTCAGGCCCATTTGCAGTGGAGCCGCCCGAGCAGCCCAGGCAGGATGCCCCGACCAGGGAGAGGGGGGCCAGGCTGGTGCCTGGGGTCCTGCAGGGGTGCCTGGGCCCGTGGCCAGAACAGCAGTGCTGAGTCATGCTGAACTCAGCTCAGGAAGGGGCTCAGGCAGGAGGGCGGGGGCGGGCTACTCACTGACCTCATCTCCCCGTGGGCGGCTGCCCACCGCCGGGACCCTGGGAACTAGGCCCCGCTGGCTCTGACCCAAGTCTGGCCCCCTCCCCCAAAGTGCAGCCCGGAGTGCACTTTGTCTTACTTTACTGCCTTTTTAGTTCCCTCCTGATTTCCTTCGTGCTGCTGCCTGTGGCCACATTGTCCCCTCTCTGGGCAGTGACTCAGTCTCCCTCCCTGCTATCTTATCTGCCAGACAGATCTCCCTTGACTTAGAAACTCTGGAACAGCCCCTAGGGGAGGGGAGCTGCCCCAGGCACACTGCATTACAGACCACATCTGATGAGGTGAACATGCAAAGCCACCACAGGGCCTGAGTTACACATTCACCAGGTTTCATGGCAGCCTCAGACCTTTAGCCTCAGAGTGCTCCCAGTAGCAGAGGAAGAGGTGAGACCAAGACGATCAGGAGGACAGACAAGACATCTGGGGGTTGGAGGAGATCCTGGAATATGGAGGAAGACACAGACCTACAGAGCCCCAGAGAGACTGGTGCAGACAAAGGGACAGTGTCCTAGAGACAGGGGCCTGGCGAAAGGGACGAGACCTGTGACTGATGGATCTCCCTCTCTAATCCCTTCTCCCAGTGTCTGTATGAACTAGGCCTTAAGGAGCTCATCTTCCCTGGGGCCTGCTCCCCTCTGGAGGCCGCACCCAGTTACCAAGCCAGACTCCAGAGCGCCGCCACCGCCGCCTCCTCCTCCAGCGGCTCCCCCCACAGCCTCTCTCCAGCTGTGGCCCCCCCAAGGTTTAGGCCTGGTCTGCTCCCTAGAACCCTCCTATCCTAACCCATCAGCTTTCCTACCTCCAGTAGCTTTCCCTGCTCCTGAGTGTTCCCAAGGTCCAATCAATACTCCACCTTCCTCCTGCCCCAGGTTCCACCTCAGTAAATGTGCAACTTGCCCTACAGTGAAGGTTTCCCGGCAGAGGCCTGCTCTGTACCCTGCTGCCCTGCCCTCCGCTCCTCCCCACGTCACCCTTGGGCTCCTGTCTTGGTCAACACCCTAAGTTGTGACACAAGTGATCAAGTCCCCTCCATTCCCCTCCAGACTGCAGGTTCCTGGAAGGCAGGGCCAGGACCTATCACTGCACTAACCCCCAGAGGGCACTGGGCACCCTCAGAAAACCATGGCAGCGCCTGGAGCCTGGTCTCTTGCAACAGCCAGGGAGGGGCCCAGTGACTCAGACGCAGGAGTGTGGCCCGAAAGAGGTTTATTGCCCCCCCGAAACCACTCCTCCCCACCCAACCCCCAATAATTACAAAAGTAAGAAAAAGGCCCCAGCCCCCGTCCCCACCCCTCCCAGAAAAAAGCCATAATTTATTCAGAAAAGACACAGTCCAAGGCAGCCGGGGCCTCAGCCCATCGTCTTCCAGATGGTGAGTGAGGCGGTAAGCACTCCGGCCACGAAGATGGTCACGGTCTGCCACGTGGGGGTCCCGAAGTAGGAGAGGAGGCCGTCCTGGGGACAGGGACAGCGGTCACTTCTGCAATGCAGCCTCAAGCCAGGGAAGGGGGTTCAGGAAGAGGTCAGGGCGGGAGGTGGGGCAAGGGCCTAAGACTAATACGCATTCAAGAGTTGGGGTCAAAGGGTTATCATAGAACTTGAGGATTCTAAAAGAAGTGGAAGCACCAGGAAGGCAGAAAGTAGTAGTCAGGTCAGGGGTCATTGGGAGGTCAGGGGTCATCAGGTCCCCAAGGAATTAAGGGTTGATCAGATACGTGACGAAATGCATTACAGACCACATCTGATGAGGTGAACATGCAAAGGGCAGGGGGCACCACTGTGGTGGGCTGCGGGGGGGGGAGGTGCGGTCCCTGGGGAAGGAGGGGTTTGGGGCCTCACCCAACCGCCCTGGTCCTGGATCCAGCCCAGCAGCCGCTCTCGAAGGAAGTCCATTGTCCAGCCCATGATGGTCTTGATCAGCTCAGGCACTTTGGTGCACAGGGCCTGGGGGAGTGGGTGGGCCTCAGTAGCAGGCTTGTCCTCAGCGCCTTCAGAGTAGCCTCAAGCCCCCTTTCCCAGCTCTGCCTCCTCCTGCAGTCCCGCAGCCTCTTTCCCACTCGGAATGAGCTTCACATATTGTCACCTGGGCCTTGCCACTGTCAGCTGCCCTACCCACACACCTCCATGGCTCCCCAGTGCCCGTGGGATAGAGCAGAAGGCATAGCTTGGCCCACAGGGCCTGTGTGAAGGTTCTGATGGAGCAGCAATCCAATGTATGGCTCCTTTTCTGTGCCTCAGTACCCTTCCCCCCATCCTCATTCCCACCAAACCCTGCCTGCCCTGAGGGCCTTTGCACCTGCTGATACTTGGGCCTAAATGGGCCTCAACCGAAACAACGTTCACTCATCTCTCAAAGCTCAGGTCACTTCCCCAGAGAAGCCTCTTCTGGTCTTCAGACCAGGTATGACTCCACACCCTCCATACATGACCTATTCTCCATTTCCCTGAATGTCCCCTTCCACTCTATCCACTGCTTCTCCCCTTCTGGTGTCTCCAACCCCACCGTCGCCATGACTGCTGTCCCCCCTCATCTCCAACATTCAACCCCATTAGCTCAATATCCCAAACACAAACATAAGTCTATTTTGCCCAGCCGGCATGGTGCAATAATTGAGCATCAACCTATGAACCAGGAGGTCACGGTTCAATTCCCGGTCAGAGCACAGGTCCAGGTTGCAAGCTCAATCCCCAGGGTGGGGTGTGCAGGAGGCAGCCAATCAGTGATTCTCTCTCATCATTGATGTTTCTCTCTCTCTCTCCCTCTCCCTTTTTCTCTGAAATCAATAAAAATATATTTTAAAAACATCTATTTCCAGCTCTGGCCGGTTTGGCTCAGTGGATAGAATGTCGGCCTGAGGACTGAAGGGTCCCGGGTTTGATCCCAATCTAGGGCATGTGCCTGGGTTGCGGGCTCAATCCCTAGTAGGAGGTGTTCGGGAGGCAGCTGATCAATGATTCTCATCATTCATGTTTCCAACTCTCCCTCTCCCTCTCTGAAATAAAAATGTATATCTAAAAATATATATACTTCCACACCTCCAGTGCTACTACCTGAGTCCAGGTCAGTCATTGTTTGCAGGGACTAGTTATTATAGGTGCCCCCTCCCCAGCTCCTCAGTTTTGCCCTTCTGTCCCATAATCCCTTTTTCTACTCACAATGGCCAGAACAATTTGTTGTCTCGCTTCATATATATATATATATTTATTATCTAATTGATTTCAGAGGGGAAAGGAGGAGATCGAGATAGAAACATAAATGATGAGAGAATCGTTGATCGGCTGCCTCCTGTATGCCCAACACTGGGGATTGAGCCCGCAACCCGGAATTGAACCCAGGACCCTGCAGTCCACAGACTGACACTCTATCCACTGAACCAAACCGGCTAGGGCCTCCCCCAATATTTTATCATGAGAATCTTCAGAGAAAAGTTAAAAGAATTTCACAGTGAACAACCATACACCTACAACTTAGGTTCTAAAATTAACATTTTGCTACACTTGCTAGAATAATATTTTAAGTATATAAATCAGGTCACCTCACTTTCTTGTTTACAATCAGCCAATCGCCCTGGTGGGGTGCCTCAGTTGGGTGAGCGTCCTCTGTGCACTGAAAGGTTGCAGGTTCCATCCCCCATCAGGGCACATGCCCAGGTCTTGGGCTCTCCCCACTTGGATGTGTGCAGGAGGCAGCCAATGGATGTTTCTCTCTCACATTGATGTTTCCCCCTCTCTCTCCCCTCACTCTTTTTTCTCTAAAATCAGTGGAAACATGTTTAAAACAATAATAAAATAAAACCAGTTAATCGCTCCATCTCTGAGTGAAGCTGAAGTCTTTACAGTGGCCCATAAGACCCCTCAAAAATCTGCCTCCACCTCCTACCTTTCTCCCCTCCTCACTCTGCTCTAACCATAAGGATCTTCTCACCCATAAGGTCTGGTCTTACCCCAGGGCCTTGCACTTGCTGTGCCTGCTCCAGATGCCTTTTCCCCAATCCTTATAAATCACTGCATCTTTCTTGTCGTTCCAACTTTGGCTTTCATGTCACCTCCTCTGAGAGTCTCCCGAGCAATTTGCCCAAAACCACATCTCCCTAGCTGACTCCTCTCAGCACTCATTGCTCCATGTGAGCTCCTCCAGAGTGGGACCTAGCCCGCTTTGTTTGGTGCTGCATCCTGGATGCAGAGTACAGGATGGGCACATAGTAGGCCAAGAAATATCTGTTGAATGAATACATGAAGGAAGGAGCAGACGACTGGCTCATAGCCTTCTCCTCCTGGTCCATCTGGGTTGACACGGGTTGATGTCACACCTCCCAGGTCCCCCTCGGGTCTGAGGGGAGCCTTCCTGGGCTCATTACCCTGCAGCCACCCACCTTGAGCACCAGTTTGCTGGCAAAGTAGAAGAGGGCGACAACCCGGCCCCAGTTGAAGTTGCCATCAGAAAACATTTCAGACGCCACTCGGAAAAAGACTTCTCGGGGGGAGTTTGTGTCCACAGCCGCGATCATCCTGCAGGAAAGAGGGGCGCCAGTGACAGAGGGGATCAGGCAGGGCATGGACACTGTGGCATCCATCTCATACCAAAGGTACGAGAACTGAGGCCCAAGCCCCGCTGAAATGAAAAGCAAGAAGCCAACGCAGGGCAAAGGGACCAGGAGGACATTTAGGGAAGAGGAGAGAATGACTCCCCGAAGGAGGGTTTCAAGATCCTATGGGCCCAGCTGGCACAGCTCAGTGGTTGAGCCTTGATCTCTGAACCTGGAGGTCACGGTTCCATTCCCCGTCTGGCACATGCAGTGTGGGACATGCAGGGGACAGCCCAACAACGATTCCACCTCAACACCGGTATTTCTCTCTACTCTCCCTTCCTCTCTGAAATCAATAAAAATCTTTTTTGTTTTTAAAGATCCTTTGGGAGGGGAGGGCTGGGAGTCAGAGTGCTGAGATGAGTGGTAGGGCCCTGGATCCCCGGGTCTGCGGGAAATGGGGGCTGTCGACCTGGACTCGATGCCCCTAAGAGAAGAGGGGCTGGGAGCTGGGACGCCTGGGTTCCGGGAGCCACACCTCTGCAGCTCCATGTTACTGTCCAGCTCGTCTCCTATGCGCTTGAGACACTCGCTGAGCTTCTTGGTGGATGCATCCTGGGGCACCCTGGGCCCTAGGGGCAGCTGGGATGTCTCTCCCCCCATGTGCTCCGCTTGATCCTGGATGAAACTAGAGTGGGAACGGAGAAGGGTGTACAGTCAGAACGGGGGATCGCTCTTCAAATCCGCTCCGCAATAATCAGACCTCACACTCACCCCTTTAGTAAAAGGGCCCCTGTCTTCATGATCTGCTCAGAGCTGGTGGGCCCTAGAGGAGAAAGGAGGGAAGAGGTGCCTGGACTCATGGGTCCTGGGGGACCTGGGGTGGTTCATGATCCCTGATGGAGGTCAGTGCGAGGGGCCCCGGATTTCTGGGCCCCTGGTCGATGAAGTGACTGGTGGCTCAGACCACTGAGTCCCTGATGGAGAAAGGCAGGGAGCCTGGGCCCGGAGCCCACGTTCTTCCGGGAAAGGAGACTCGGGGAACCCTTTCAGCATCCTGGGCAGAGGGGACACAGGGAGACCCGCCCCTCCCTCCCACCAGGAAGTGGTGCCGGCGACAAGCCCGGGCTTGCCCGGGGGCTTGAATTCTGGGGTCTCGAGCTTATCGGGGGTCCCAGAGCGCCAGGCAGGAAGGGATCGGGGCGCGGAGGCCAGAGAGCCAGGCAACCTCGGGAAGGAGGGGGCTGGAGGCTGGCAGCACCGGTCCGGCAGTTTCGGACCCGGAGTGCGTGAAGATCGCACGCCCCGAGACCCGCAGGCAGGACCGCGGGGCTGGCCGGCGAGGGGCTCGCCCTCCTCCCGCCCGCCAGCCTCCCGCCTCACCCCCGTCTCTGGGTTGCTCCCCGGACCCGTCCATCACCGCCGCTCTCGCCGCCGCCTCTCGCCGGGTCTGCCCCGGCGGCTGCAGCACGCCCCCGGTCACGTGAGCGGCCCGCTGAGCGTGCGTCGAACCACGTGACTGCCCCGCAAAATGGCCGCCGCGAGGCTCTGCCCCGCAGGGCCATCGCTCACTGGGCCGCTCCTGCCTCGCTCGTCACGTGACTGTGCCATCAGCACTGCCTTTTAGGGGCTTGTCTTGGCGCCATTGCACCTGCCTCCCATTCCATCACAGCATAGCTGTCATTCATTCATTCATTCATTCATTCATTCATTCATTCATCACTGCAATATTTTCAGAAGTTTGGGGTGTGGCTTGAACCCTCCAGGGCAGAAGAAACATCAAGTGCAAAGTGCATAACCGAGAGGAACAGCAGAGGCCAAAAATAACATTCATTGAGGTAGGACGTCTCGGATGACTAAAGCCAATGAATGTTTATGTGAAAATAAAATAAATCTTAACTTTGAAAGTGGCAAAACTAATCTCTGGTGATAGAGTGGTACAGACAGGGTGGGGCCCCAAGAGGCTCCCTGGGTACCCGAAATGTGCCATATGTGGATCTGGGTGGTGACTGCTTGCTATACACATAAAAATTCACGCCCTAGCTGGGTTTGGCTCAGTGGATAGAGTGTCAGCCTGTGGACTGAAGAGTCCTGGGTTCAATTCCGGTCAAGGGCACTGTCCAAGCTGTAGGCCTGATCCCCAGGAGGCAGCTGGTCAATGATTCTCATCATTGATGTTTCTCTCTCTCTTCCTCTATGAAATCAATAAAAATATTTTTTTAATATATTTTATTGATTTTTTACAGAGAGAAAGGGAGAGAGATAGAAAGTCAGAAACATCGATGAGAGAGACATCAATCAGCCGCCTCCTGCACGCCCCCCCCCCCTGTGGAGATGTGCCCGCAAGCAAGGTACATGCCCCCAACTGGAATCGAACCTGGGACCCCTCAGTCCGCAAGCCGACGCTCTATCCACTGAGCCAAAACGGTCTCGGCAAACATATTTTTAAAAAAAATAACCAAAACTGGTTTGGCTCAGTGGATAGAGCATAGGCCTTCGGACTGAGAGGTCCCGGGTTCGATTCTGATCAAGAGCATGTACCTTTGTTGGGGGCACATCCCCAGTGGGGGGTGTGCAAGAGGCAGCTGATCGATGTTTCTAACTGTCCATCCCTCTCCCTTCCTCTCTGTAAAAAATCAATAAATATATTTAAAAAAAATAAAACATTCACTGAACCGTACACATAGAATGTGCACTTTACTATATGGAAGTTATTACATCTCTTTTACCAAGAAATAATAAGTAGAAAGAACTCAGATTTGAAAAATAGGCTGGGATCAGATGATGAAGGGTTTGGGCAAAAAAGAGAAGGGTCTATGTCCCAAAGGTGGCTGGGAGCCATGGCAATAGATTGTTATTGATGTTCCAGTCCATCAGCCTAACATTACCAGGAACGTAGTCTGATAAAGTCAAGTTTATTGGACCCATTGCAACAGAAACCATGGAGCATCTTGACAAACAAGCAGACGGTAGCTGCAGAGTTTGGAGGAAGGGGGGGATTTAGGTGACAAATAGATGATGGGCTCAAAGCAAAGTAGGGTCAACATCAGGTATGGACTGTGAAGGACAGGGTCCTGCATCCCTCCAGGGTCCTGTACCCTTGGAAACAACAAGATGAGTGTAGACATGGGTTGCTGGGTCCAGAATCCCTTGGAAGCTCTGCACCTGGGTTGAAATTCAAGGCAGCTACTTTGTGTCAAATGGCTTAGATCCAACAGGCGAGAATGGGATGTTTAATGTTTACTGATGGAATTTCCAACACTTCATGATTGTATTTTTATGCTTTTATTGATTTTTAGAGAGAAGGGAGGGGAGAAGGATAAAGACATGGAAACATCAATGAGAGAGAAACATCATTGATCGGCTGCCTCCTGCACGCCTGTACTGGGGATCGAGTCTAGGAATTGAACTCTGACCTCTTGGGTCCTGGGCTGATCTTCAACCACGGAGTCACACTGGCTGGGCCCTTGATGATTTTAGAGAACAGTTTCTCTGTAAGAAAACGTGTCCTTGGAAGAAATGATGTTTCCTAATAACTTTAAAGCTGGGTTTTTCTGTGACTGTTATTTGAACTCAGTAAATTAGTTCTCTCTCCACCTCAGTAACAGAAAAGGGAAGAAAGGGTTTCATTGCAGCCACAGACCTCTAAACAGTACAGCTGGTGAGTAAGGAGAGAAGACTTTTTAGATAATTCTGAAGTCAAAATTGTTTCCAGTACCTAAGATGCTATACTGAAACTGGTTAGTCCACCTCCAACATGGGCTCCAATGAGTGTCACCTCCAGGTTCTCATGCCCCTTCCACACCGATAAGACTGACCAGTGTGACTTACAGGGCACTGGGAAAATGACAGATTATAACTTCCAAGATTAGGTCATAAAAGTCACTGTGGCCGAGACCAGTTTGGCTCAGTGGATAGAGCATCGGCTTTCGGAATGAAGGGTCCCGGGTTCGATTCCGGTTGGGGGCATGTACCTTGCTTGCGGGCACATCTCCACTGTGGGGCGTGCAGGAGGCGGCTGATCGATGTCTCTCTCTCATCGATGTTTCTGACTTTCTATCTCTCTCCTTTCCTCTCTGTAAAATATCAATAAAATATATTTCTTTTTAAAAAAAAAGAGTATTTCTTCTCACAAGGAATTACACTACCTTTCCTGATCTAACCTCAAGTCATCCAGCATCACTTCTGCTGTGTTCCAATGGCTACAAGTGAGTCACGAGCCCACCCAATTTCAAGGGAAGGGGGATGAGACTCTACCTCTTAATGGGGGAAGTGAGTGGAGACTGGAGACATATTTGAAAGATATAAGGTGGCAGATCAATTCAACTGATTTAGCAAAGGCTAATAGAACTGGTGTGAACAGCACAGAAGTTTATTTCCCTCTCATATAACAGCCCAAGAATGTGCAATCCCAAGTGACATTAACAGTGACTAACATCCCAGTGTCAGAATTACAATGGCTCATTTAATTGTATGTGCCAACTTGACTGGGCCACAGGGTGACCAGAACCTCATTCTGCGTGTTTCTGGGTCAGATTAACATTTAAGTGGGTAGGCTGAGCAAAGCAGATGGCACTCCCTAAGGTGGGCGGGCCTCATCCCACCAGTGGAAGGCCTGATGGAGCAAAAAAGCTGACCCTACTCTGAGTGAGAAAGTGTTCTTCCTGGCCGCCCTAGCATCAGGACACCAGCTTTCTTCCTTCAGATTCCCATGGAAACATTGGTTCTTCCAGATCTTGAGCTGCCAGCCTTCAGAGAAGAAGTATGCCACCTTGCCTGGCTGGCATAGCTCAGTGGTTGAGCATCGACCTAGGAACCAAGCGGTCACGCTCAGGGCATACATGCCTGGATTGCAGGCTCGATCGTCAGTGGTGTGGTGTGCAGGAGGCAGCCGATCAATGATTCTCTCTCATCGTTGGTGTTTCTACCTCTCTCTTTCTCCTTTCCTCTCTGACATCAATAAAAAGAAAACAACAACAACAAAAAGAACTACACTACCAGCTCTCCTGATGTGGTTATTCAGGCCTTCGGACTTGAACTAACATCAGCTCTCCTGGGTCTTCAGTTGCCAATTTAACCAGCAGCTCTTTGGGCAGGCCTACCTCCATAGGGATGTCTTCTGTCCTTCTAGCTTTTGGCTCCACCATCCACAACACACGGCTTCCATCGCACAGGGTAAGATGGTCAAGCCAATGCCCAATACCCCACCCCACTGCAGTCGGAGGAAGGGAAGGGTTAAGAAGGAGGCCACACTCCTTGCTTTTTAAGGCCAGAAGCGAGTCACCTGGCAAAAAACTAGTTGTGAGGGAGCCAGGGAGATGCAGTTGTTAGCTGTGCAGCCAAGAGTCCGATGTAGCTTTCCTGTCACAGGTGAATGACCACTTAGGGGCACCCAGCATCTCTGCCACACAATTACAAGATGGAAACTAAGCTCTGGCCGGTGTAGCTCAGTAGGTTGGAGCATCATCCTAGGCACCAAAGGGTAGCAGGTTCAATTTCCAGGCAAGGCACATGCTCAGGTTGCAGGTTTGATCCCTAGTCAGGACGCATTTGGGAGGCAACTGATTGACATTTCCCTCTCACATCAATGATTCTCTTGCTAGCTCTCCCCCTCTCCCTTCCTCTGTCTCTAAAATCAATAAAAACATTTTTAAAAACAGCCCTACCCTGACCGCTTTGGCTCAGTGGATGGAGCGCCGGCCTGCAGACTCAAGGGTCCCAGGTTCGATTCTGGTCAATGGCATGTACCTTGGTTGCAGGCACATGCCCAGTGGGGAGTGTGCAGTAAGTACCTGATTAATGTTTCTCTCTCATCGATGTTTCTAACTCTATCCCTCTCCCTTCCTCTCTGTGAAAAAGCAATGAAATATATTTAAAGTAAAGAAACAAAACTATTATCTTAAAAAGAAAGAGTTTTCAGGGCATTCCTTCCTTGGCCACAGTGGCTGGCAGGACTCTAGATTATAGTGGTTCTGTCTGCCAGACTTATACTCATCAGAACCCTCCGCCAAAATATAACACTGTATTGCTCAGTGGTTAACATGTCGACTTGTGCACCATAAGGTTGCAGGTTCAATCTCCACCCTCCCGCCCCCCACACAAGTTGGGGTGTGTGTGGGAAGCAACCAAACAATGTGTCTCTCTCATAACAATGTTTCTCTCTCTCTCTCTCTGTCTCTCTCTCTCTCTCTCCCCTCTCCCACCTTCCTTCCATTCATTCTAAAACTCAGTGGAAAAAAATATCCTCATTCCTTGGATAAGGATGAAAAATAAATAAAAAATAAAAAACTTTGGAGGTGTTTCTTACTGTAGCATAACCTAACCTATACTCACTGCTGTAGAAACTAGGAAAGTTAGATCTTGCCTGACTGAGCACCTACTTAGAGCCCACTCCACTGCTGGTGATTTGGGTGGAATGACCTCATCCCTGCTATACTGAGTGCATGTGACCCAGGCTTTACTAACAAGGCCACTGAGAAACTTGTGAAGGCAAATCCCTTCTTTCCTACTGAAATGACTCTCTGTACCTCAATGGAGGCCTAGAGCTGCTGGAGGCCAATATGGGAAAGGCCATCAGCTAACATTTGTTGAGAACATACTGTCTGCTGTGAGCTGTTCATCCACCACCCCTTTGAGCCTTCACCAGAAGGCGGTCAGTACTCTCTCTGCTGTTTACTGAGGAGACAGACCAACAGGTGTGAGCTCCAGGAGATGTGGGAAATGTGGTCCTGACGCGCCTTCCTCTCCCCTTCCCGCTCCCCTCCTTCCCTCTTCCCTCTCCCCACTTATTCTCTTTTGATAGTGGGCTCTCTCCAGCTCCCACCAAACCATCACCACCAATATCTCTGTGGAAACTATGTCTTTATTTGTTGAGGGCTTACATCAGCGTTTGTCTTGGGGGAAGGTGACTCCAATAGCCTTCCTCACCTCCTCCAGGATGTCAGCCAGGAGCTCACTTTCCGCCAGGGGAATCACAGGACTTTCCTTCAGGCCTGCGGGAGAGTGCAGTTAGAAAGTCCCTTCTCATGCCTCAAAGACCAAAAATGAACTACAATTCCCAGAATCCCATGAGGCACAGTAATGCATGGTTCAGGTAAATGATATCCAAGGGGTCCTGGGAGATGTAGTTCTAATCAGCTGATGTAGTTCTAATCAGCTACTTGAGTACTGAGGGGTGGGGAGGGTTCCTCCTCCCTTACCAGGCATGCCCTGCCCTCCCCTCCACCTCCCGCCCTCCCCTCCATCCCACTGCCTTCCACATCCTTACCTTTTTGCAGGCACTCCCGGACATGCCTGGCCTCATAACCCATGCCCGCTCCATTTGTAAAATTGAACTCCTGGCTTGGGGCTGGGGGCAGTGGGAACTCCTTACGCTCCCCCTTTACCACCAGTTCTGTTGGACACCAGCAGGGGTCTAGGATCTGGGGGGGAGAAAATGTGGCCTTACTGCTCTCACCAACAGGGCGGCTGGAGGCTCCTGCCTGGTGATGCTCAGTGGCTTCCCTCCCTCACCTGGTGGTTGATGGCTGACTGCCCCCTATCCATCCTTAGGGACGTTGGAGCCCCCAAACCTGGTTGGTGGAAGTTTGTTTCTCATCTCACCAGAAGCCTGTATGTCCCTGTCTCCCAGGGCAATTCCCTAAGGGGATGCTTAAGCCTAGAGGAGATGTTTATCATCCCATTTCCACTTTGACACCGTCCTCCAGCACCTTCTTATCCACCAGGAGACTTTTTATTAGCTCCAGCGCCCTGGGGGGCCTCGATTATTCCCATACCCAACTTTTGGCAAAAATGGAAATGCAGAGATGCAGCTGGGGCAAGGTCCAAATTCTTCTGCTAAGAATAGAGTTTCCTTCCAGGAACTTGGCGAGGCAGCCCCTGAAGCTGCTCTGTGGTAACCCCTGGATCCTGTCCTGGAAGCGGTTCCAAAGGTCACCACTGCCCTCTAAGCAGGACTGATAAGAACTGGTTTCTTATCAGGACTAAGGGTTTTTAACAGGCCCATAGGTTCACCTCAGGAAGGAGCCCAGAGTTCCAGACCCCACTGTGTGGCTGGGGATTGATTTCTGAGCCATGTGGAAAAGGGCTGGTTCAGCCCCCATCCAGCTCCAGCAGCCACAGATGGCCCCGTCCGGTGCTAAGGGCCCTTCCCAGCTTGGTGGCTGCGCCTCACCTGGGCCATGCCCTTGGTACCGCTCACGTAGGCCATGTTGGGGAGCTGGGCAGTGATGCTGCAGGTGAGGCTGCCGTGGACCCCTCCCGGGTACTGCAGCAGTACAGAGACGGTGTCGTCCACACCTGGGGAGAGGCACAGGACAGGGGCAAGAGGGCTCGTCTCTCATGCAGTAGCAATGAAAGAGAATGGAGCGCTGGAGTGTATGGCCCCTGGAGGAATCCTGTAAACAGTCAGGGTGAGGGAATGAAGCCACGCCCACAAGGCACATGTGGTAGGACTCCATTTGTGGGAATTGTCCAATATCTGACAAACCCCACAGAGCCAGAAAGTAGATTAGTGGTTGCTTAGGGCTCAGCGGTTTGGGAGAATTGAGTTATTTATTGTTTTGTATTTTAGTAATAAAAATATTCTAAAATTGATTATAGTGATAATTGCATAACTTGGTGAATACACTAAAGCCATGGGTATGTGTGTGTATCAAAGAGGAAGGGAGAGGGAGAGAGAGAGAATGCAATCTTGGCCTGTGCCTTGACCAGGAATGGAACCGTGACCTTTTGGTCCGTAGGTTGATGCTCAACCACTGAGCCACACCAGCTGGGCTGGAATGATACACTTTTAATGAATACATTGTATGGTATGTGAATGATTTCAGTAAGCTGTTACCAAAATACATAAACAAATAAATGCTAAAAACAATGAAAGAGATTCTGCCTCTCTGAACTTTGGTTTCTTCCTCCTAAATACTGGTTTTATAGGTGTGTGAGAATCCATTTCCTCGTCTCTAAAATGAGGATAATAGAACCTGCCTCACAGAGTTGCTATAAGCATTACATTAAAGGATGTAAAATGCATAAAGCCCTTGTCTGTTTAGATCAGAACAGAGAGGTGAGTGTTAGTTAAACATTAAATAGCCTTAGCCAGCACGGCTCGGTTGGTTGAGTGTTGTCCCATTCACCGAGAGGTTGCAGGCTCCATTCCCAGTCAGGGCACATGCCTGGGGTTGTGGGCTCCTCCCCCAGTAGGGGGCATGGAAGAGGCAGCTGATCAGTGTTTCTCTCCCTCTCCCTTCCTCTCTCTCTAAATAAATAAAAACAATTTTTTTAAATGCACCAAGAAAATTAAATACAGTAAAGTACCAGCCTGGTTCCAGGACACATCGGACATGCAATGGCTGGAAGAACCTCCTGAGCCAGTTCTTTTTGGTCTAGACAAGCCCAGGTTCTAATTCTGGTTCTGCTGTGTGAGCCTAGACAAGTCACTTCCTGTCTCTGAACCTCAGTTTGCTCATCTGTAAAATGGGGACAACAGTAAGATAGTTGCCTCAGGGAGACCATTCTATATAATAAAAGGCTAATATGCAAATTGTCCCCTTGGGAATTCAACCCACTAGGAGTTTGACCACTCCCTATAATGTGTGCTGACCACCAGGGTATGGCACAGAAGAAAGGCCCTGATTGGCCCTCATCACTGGCCAAGCCTAGGGACCCTACCCATTCACAAATTTCCTGCACCGGGTCCCTAGTACCTATAATAAAACCTTGTTGCAGAGGAAGCACTTAATAAATGGGATCTGTTGTTAGAGCTACTATTTAGCAAAGAAATTAGCCAGATAGTAGACTGAGACAGCTTTCTAAAATCTGGCCTTCAGTCCTAGCTGGTTTGGCTCAGTGGATAGAGTTGGCCCGCAGAATTGAAGGCTTGATTCCAGTCAACCTTGGTTGCAGGCTCAACCCTGGCCCCTGGAGGCAACTAATCCATGTGTTGCTCTCACACTGATGTTTGTCTCTCTCTGTCTCTTCTCCTTCCTTCCACTCTCTCTAAAAATCAATGGAAACATATCCTCGGGCAAGGATTAACAAAAACAATTAAAAAAATGTGGTCTTTACCCCAGGTATTCTTTTCCTGGTTATTGTTGCCTTCTGTGGAACTATTTGCAAAGATGGCCACAGTAAATCTTATTTCCCAATGTGGGCGGGCCCCTTTTCTATATGACTTTGTCACTCCTGCCATCCAGAGGTCGAATCTATTTGACCATCTCTGACATCTGAGCTGGCTTTGGGCCACTGTTAGCAAACACATTGGGGCCTGCCCTCCTTTTGCTGCAGCCAGAACTCTGATATGTGAATGCACCTGAGTTGCTCAGCTGGAGAGGCCACCAGACCAGTGGTCGGCAAACTCATTAGTCAACAGAGCCAAATATCAATGGTACAACAATTGAAATTTTTTTTGAGAGCCAAAATTTTTTAAACTTAAACTATATAGGTAGATACATTGTTATTAACTTAATTAGGGTACTCCTAAGCTGGCCTTTGCTAAAAACTCAAGGGGCCTTGCCGAAACCAGTTCGGCACAGTGGATAGAGCATGGGCTATCACAGAGACTGAAAGGTCCCAGGTTTGATTCTGATCAAGGGCATGTACCTTGGTTGCAGGCACATCTCCAGTAGAGGGCCGTGCAGGAGGCAGCTGATAGATGTTTCTCTCATCCTGTTTCTAGCTCTCTATCCCTCTCCCCTCTTCTCTGTGGAAAATCAATAAAAAAATATATTTAAAAACTCAAGGGGCCAAAGAGCTGCATGTGGCTCAAGAGCTGCAGTTTGCCGACCACTGATCTAGACCATCCAGCCCCAGTGGCACATCTGGCTGATGGCCACTGAGTAAGACCAGCAGAAGAACCACTTCATTTTAAATATTTTTATATATTTTATTGATTTTTTTTTTTTACAGAGAGAGAGAGGAATAGAGAGTTAGAAACATCAATGAGAGAGAAATCGATCAGCTGCCTCCTCCACGCCCCTCACTGGGAATGTGCCCACAACCAAGGTACATGCCCTTGACTGGAATCGAACCCAGGACCTTTCAGTCCGCAGGCTGACACTCTATCCACTGAGCAAACCAGTTTCGGCCAGAAGAACCACTTCAGCAGAGCCCAGCCCAAATGGCCAATCCACAAAATCACAAGTGAATAAGTGATTGTTATCTGTGATCACTATGTTTTTGGGGTAGTTTGTTATGCAGCAAAGGCTGAGACAACTTCAAAAATAATAACCTTTTATATATTTAGTAACTGCTTAATTTGCCTCAACAGTTACTTCATTAACTTTTTTTAAAAAAATATATTTTATTGATTTTTTACAGAGAGGAAGGGACAGAGATAGAAAGTCAGAAACATCAATGAGAGAGAGATATCGATCAGCTGCCTCCTGCAAGCCCCACAGTGGAGATGTGCCCACAAGCAAGATACATGCCCCCGAACGGAATCGAACCTGGGACCTTTCAGTCCGCAAGCCAACGCTCTATCCACTGAGCCAAACTGGTTTCAGCCAGAAGAACCACTTCAGCTGAGCCCAGCCCAAATGGCCAATCCACAGAATCACAAGTGAGTAAATTATTGTTATCTGAAGTCACTATGTTTTTGAGGTAGTTTGTTATGTAGCAAAGGCTGAGACAACTTCAAAAATAATAACCTTTTATATTTAGTAACTGCTTAATTTGCCTCAACAGTTACTTCATTAACTTTTTATAACAACCCTATTATTGAAATTTTACAAGTTGTCAAGAGCAGCTACAGCGTTTGGACAGGTTCAAGCCTCGAACTGGTGAGAGGGCATGGTCCTCTTGTGGCAAAGCCACAAGTCCCAGCTTGCAAGGCAAAGCCCTCCCAGCACAATTATAGCCAAAGACTATGTTTGTAAGCTTGACCTTATGGTCCGACCTTGTGGTCCTAGGT
The DNA here is from genome assembly GCA_011751065.1 of Lasiurus cinereus. NCBI lineage: Eukaryota > Metazoa > Chordata > Mammalia > Chiroptera > Vespertilionidae > Lasiurus > Lasiurus cinereus. The sequence continues at coordinate 3,427,355 of JAAGEH010000058.1, forward strand.
CAATGAGGGATGTGGGCTGTGGGAGGTGCAGCAAATGCTGCCAAAACAAAGCTTGGTAGAGTTCTCAGGTGCATGTAATTAAGTAGATTTGAAACTCAAGAACATTGTAAACTTCTTGACCACTCCCTTGTTTTGCTCTGACTATAAAATAAAGACTCGGCTTACAGGCTGTATCACTGTTTCTTCATCCAGGCCCAGTGATCCACCTGGCCCCAGCTATATTCTCTTGTCTGTTTTCTTTAATCCTTCACTGCCACCGCTCCCCTCAGGTTCACCACTGGATGTGCTGGACGTGGTTCAGTAAGTAACTAAGACTCAGAGAGATTGAGTTTCTTGACTAAGATCACACAGTAAAATCCTAATACAGAGCCTGACCATACTTGATCCTCTTTAACTGCTTGCAGGAAATTTCTTCAGCAGTCTTGCCTGATTTTCATGGGCTAGGAGACTTATTCCTGGTTCAGTGCACCTAGTAAGAGAGGATCACTCTTATCACCATCACATAGTCCAAAACAGACCATACCTGTTTCATGGCGCCTTCCCATGGCTGAAATCTTCTCCGGCTTCTGCCCACCAAAGACCATGGAGATGAACTGGATGCAGTAGATACCAATGTCCAGCAGGCCACCGCCAGCCTGGGCCCAGTCTACAGCCCGCGGTACATGAGTGAGGTCTTTCCCAAATTCTGCCCGAGCCACTCGAAGGTCCCCCAGAGTTCCCTGGGCCAGAGTAGCCCTCAGAGCCTCTATGGCAGGAAAGAAGCGGGTCCAGATGGCCTGAAGCCCATAGAGGGAAGAAAGCAGGACGGGAAAGAGAAGGAAAGGGGTCAGGAGTTAACCAACCAGTTCTCCCTTCTGGGGTTCAATCTTTTTAATTATTATTTAAATTCTTTATCATTTAAGTTATTATATATGTCTCCTCCCCCCCCTCATGGAGTTCAATCTTAAAGGGGTACCCACTGTTACCCAGTCTCCAAACTAGACACGCCCCCTTCCTTTCACAGCCCATCAGTCCCCAAATTCTGTCCTGCCCGAGACTCTCTGCCCTCTCCCCTGCTCTTGACACCCATGTCCCCAACTCCAGCCTTGTCCTTTCTTATCAGTATCATTACCCCAGTCTCCCAATGTTATGGGCTGAATTCTGTCCCCACCAATTCATGTGGTGGTCCTAACCCCCCAGTACCTCCCAATATGAGTGTATTTGGTGATAGGGTTTTTAAAGGTAATTATAACGAGTCAATTAAGTTACAATGAGTTCTTTAGGGTGGGCCAGAATCCAGTAGGACTAATGTCCTTATAAGAAGAGATGAAGCCCTGGCTGGTTTGGTTCAGTGGATAGAGTGTCGGCCTGCGGACTGAAGGGTCCCCGGTTTGATTCCAGTCAAGGGCACATGCCCTGGTTGTGGGCTCAATCCCCAGTAGGGGGTGTGCAGGAGGCAGCAGATCAATGATTATTTCTCATCATGGATGTCTCTCCCTTCCTCTCTGAAATCAATAAAAATATATTAAAGAAGAGAGAGAGATGAGGACATACACATGCACAGAGGCAAGACTGTGTGAAGACAAAGGGAGGAGATGGCCATCTCCAAGCTAAGGAGAGAGGCCTCAGGAGAAGCCAGCCCTGCTGACACCTTTATCTCAAACTTCCAGCTTCAGATGAGGGAGAGGATATCTCTCCGTTGTGTAAGCCACCCAGTTTGGCATGTGTTCTGGCAGCTCTAGCGAACTCTACTCCCCACCTTTCCCCTCCAGTCCGTGTCCCACATGGCCCCAGAGGAGTCTTTGCTTCTCCTGGAGCTTATCCAGCCTCAAGCCTCCCCAATCCCCTCCTAAGGTTCCCCATCGCTTAATATCAGCTGCCGTTTGCCGGCTATGTGTGTGTGTTCTGGACAAGACACTGTGTACAGCTTTTACATAACGAATCCTCCCAACACGCCTGCCAGGTAGCTGTCCTCATGTCCATTCCACACATGAGAAAACTGAAGCTGAGCTGAGTTCTATTACTCGCCCAAGGTCACAGATCGAGGAACTGGGAAACTGGAGCTAGAATCCTCTGACTCTAACGCCAGAAATGGTGACTAATCCAGGATCATGTTCCTACTAAATACATGAAATCTGCCCATGCTGCTTTTCTTTAAATCTTGCTTCTGCTTTCCATGTCTGGCCTATTTACCTGTGCAATTTACTGTTCCTTTAAGGCTCAAGCCAGGCCCTACCTGTAGGAAACCACCTTGACCAACGCCGAGATGGGGCTCTGTCAACTGCCCACCCAGTACTAGGTCCACCGAAGTCCATGCAGCTGAACATTGGGGTTGCCCACTTCCCTGACCATAGTAGACCTTGAACTTGAAAACCGAGCCTGCCTCTTATACATTATGAGTTCTCCGGTCCCGGGGTTGGATGTGGCACACATTAGAGGCCAATAAAAAACACGGAAGCAATAAACTCACAGAACGTTGGCGCTGGCAGGCACAGGGAGAACCAGAAGGCACTGAGTCACCGTGATAAATCTCCACTACTTCTTGGGCATCTGGAGTTTTACAGACTGGGAGGCTCCGCAATAGCAGGATATGACAGCTGCGTAGGACATGGGGAAGAGGCAGCTGTTGCTACTCCTGTCAGAACCTACAAGGTATGAAAGCCATAATAGCCCGGCCGGCGTGGCTCAGTGGGTGAGTGTCGACCTATATGAAGCAGGAGCTCAGAGTTCGATTCCTGGTCAAGGGCACATGCCCGGGTTGCTGGCTCCATCCCCAGTGTGGGGCGTGCAGGAGGCAGCTGATCAAGGATTCTCTCTCACTGTTGATGTTTCTATCTCTCTTGCCCTCTCCCTTCCTCTCTGAAATCAACAAAAATATATTTTAAAACATAATAAATAGATAAAAAACACATAATATTCCTTAACCCTAGGATGGGCTCCTAGGGACCACGGAGGCCATCTTAACTCCGCCGCTGCTCATCACCCTGTGGCAGCCACTTGAATTACCAGCAATCTGCAAGATGTCAAAGGCCGCTGCGCACTTCCAAGCCTGATACGGGCAAACCCAGAGAATGCCTGTGGCTGAGGGTTGTCGGTGTCCCTTGGTCCTTTCCATCCCCGGAAATGCACTCCAAAGGAGTCCACTGCCACTCTGCGCCCCTTCACTGCCGGCATCATCTTCACAGCCTCTGACAGAGGGTCCTTCAGGCAGCCCTGGTGGCTGGGGGCCCAAAGCCATGCCTCCCGCCCATGAACCGTGTTGCCTGAAACATATTTTTGTTGATTTCAGAGAGCAAGGGAGGAGTGGGATAGAGAGAAAGAAACATCATTGATGAGAGGGAATCATTGATGGGCTGCCTTCTGCACACCCCCCACCCCGGGGATGGAGCCTGCAACCCTGGCATGTGCCCTGACCAGGAATCCAACCATGACCTTCTAGGTCATATGTCCATGCTCAACCACTGAACCACACAAGCCGGGCCATGTTGTGGTCACCTTAACTCGTGGTAAACCTCTCCCTTGTGTCCCTCCAAAAATGTCCACGGGCGACCATGGTTGGTGAAGGCAAGAAGCTGCGTGGGGTGTGAAGAGAGCCGCTCCATGCTCACCTCCATGAGGAAGAGGCCTCGGGATCGGGCCTCGGCGACCATCTCTCGCACTTCAGCCGCGGTCACGCCCATGGGCTTCTCGCACAGAATGGCCTTGCCCGCCGCCAGGCACAGCAGCACGGCGGCCTTGTGCTGCGGGTGCTGAGTGCCCACGTAGGCCACCTCTAGGGTGAGAGGGAGGGGGTCAAGAGATCGGACGACCCACCAGGCCCCCAAGGCTCACCTCCAGCATCCAAGGAATTGGGGTCCCCCCCAACCTGGGACCAAGTCCAACCGCCCTGGTCAAACCCTAGTCTCCCATGAGGGAGGAGCTAGCCACTGGCTACCATCCCCCTACTCTCAGCTCATTGTAGCCCCCGGCAGTGACATGAAATCATTTAATCCTCACAACCCCAACTGGGAGATACTATTATTTGGCCCGTTTTAGTTGCTGTTTTTTAAAAACACATTTTTATTGATTTCAGAGAGGAAGGGATGGGGAGAGAGAGAGAGATAGAAACAGCAGTGATGAGAGAGAATCACTGATCGGCTGCCTCCTGCAAGCCCCCTGCTGGGGGTGGAGCCCACAACTCGGGCATGTCCCCTGAACCATGACCTCCTGGTTCACAGGCCAACGCTCAACCATGGAGCCACACTGGCCAGGCCATTTTACCCGTTTTAAAAATAAGGAAACTAGCTGAGACTGGTTTGGCTTAGTGGATAGAGTGTCAGCCTGTGGACTGAAAGATCCCAGGTTTGAATCTCATCAAGGGTATGTACCTTGGTTGTGGGCACATCCCCAGTGGGGGTGTGCAGGAGGCGGCTGATGGATGTTTCTCTCTATCCTTCTCCCTTCCTCTCTGTAAAAAAATCAATAAAATACATTAAAAAAACTAAGGAAACTGAGACCGGCTAGCATGGGTCAGTGGTTGAGGGTCACGTATGAACCAGGAGGTCTGGGTTTGGTTCATTCCAGGTCTGGTTCATTCCCGGTCAAGGGCACATGCCCAGGTTGCTGGCTCCATTCCCAGCAGAGGGCGTGCAGGACGCAGCCAATCAGTGATTCTCATTATTGATGTTTCTATCTCTTCCTCTCCCTTCCTCTCTGAAATCGATAAACATACATATTTAAAAATAATAAAATAAAAATAAGGAAACCGAGAAGGACAAGCAGAGGAGGAAACCCAGGCAGCCTGAGCCCAGGGCCAGGCTCTTGTCCAGCCACACTGTCCCTCCTCTCGATCCAGGCCGGGAAGGAAGAACACAGAGCCACGGCTGGCCGCGGGACATGGTTGAAGTCTGAACCCGCTCCCTTAAGAAATTCAAGGCCCGCTTTCCCCGCGGAGGCCCGGTTCCTCCGCACACTTCAGACTAGACGGCTAACCCCAGGCCAAAGCGCGGCCCTGGGTCCCTCCCAGCCGCGGTCCAAAGGGTCGGGCCCATCCCGCGGGCTTTGCAGCACCTGCTGCGGAGCACCTGGGGGCAGCACACCCTCTCCTCCCCCCGCCCACCGGGCGCAGGTCACTCACCCACGTCCGGGTCCTTGGCCAGCTCCTCGTAGGACCCGTAGGCCTTGGGGATGTCGTGTTTCCGTGCAAACTCCTTCGCGCGGCTCAGGTCGCGGGCCGCTACGGCCACCACCTGAGACGCACGCGGGAGACTTGTGGTGAGAGGGAGGCGATGGAGAAGGCCGCGAGGGAAGCAGGCATTACTCCCCCAAGAAGGGGGGGGAGGTGACCGGGGTCCTGGGAGAGCGATCGGGGCACGCGAGGGTCAAGCCCGGGACTCGCTGCATGCCTTCCCTTCCTTGGACCCTCCCGGGCTCACGGAGCTCGCGTTTATGACAGAAGTGGAGAGCGGGGAGAGGAGGCAACCAGTTGTTTCATTGCCTTGGGGACTCGGAAGTCCGAACCCTAACTCCCTCGGACCCAGGAGTCCCGGCCCCCGCCAGCCCGGCCCCAGGACCCCGGGGCGGGGGAGGGCGCACCTGGTGCTCGGAGCGAGGCAGCGTCTGCAGCGCCGTTGTGAAGTCGCTGGAGATCAAGCCGGCGGACACGATGCCCCAGCGAAGCGCCATCGCCGAAACCGGGTCCCAACACCTGCTACTTTCGCCCTGTGGGAACCAATTAGGCTCCGACGCCTCGCCCACCGGGGGCGTGGCCCCTCCCTCCGCGCCCATTGGCCCGACGCCGCGTCGCCTTGGCCATCCGCCCAATGCCAAGAGGTTCTTCACTCTAGAGTCCCCATTGGAAGTGCGTAGCGTTGGCTCCGCCTTAGGGGTGGGACCAGAAACACCTCGCGGCCCCCTTTGGACTTGTAACTGCAGGGCGAGTGTAGAGAGCTTTCTTTTGTCAGTTTTGATCCCGGGATCCTGTTTTCCTTTCTGCTCCCAACCCCCTCCCCCACCACTGTTTTGCTGAGAAAGTCGTGCACCCTTAGGCACTGCCTAAAGAGAGAGAGGATAGCTTTAGCCAGTGTGGTTCAGTGGCTAGAACCTCAGCCCGCAGACTGAAGTGTCCCGGGTTCCGTTTGAGTCAAGGGCAGGTACTTCGGTTGCAGGCTCCATCCTGGCCCTGGTCAGGCAGACACGTGCGGGAGGCAACCAATCCCTGTCTCTCTCTCACATTGATGTCTCTCTCCCCTTCCCTTCCACTCTCTCTAAAAGTCAATGGAAAAATATCCTCAAGTGAAGATAAATAAATGAAATGAAATGAAAAAAACATTCCTTAAAAAACACACACAAAGAGAGAGGACAGTAATAGCAAAGATAATAATTACTAATAAGTATTTATAGAACACATGCCCCTGTTTACTTTCCTTATCTGAATTTCTCACCACGGACCTGTGCACTAGCTTCTATTGCCCCCATTTACAGAGAGAAACAGACTAAGAGTGTCTGGGTCATTTTGTTCGAGGTCTCACAGCCAAAATGTGAAGACTTGCAAACTGGCTGCCTCCAAAGACCAGGGTTTCAGAAGCCGGGCTGCAGTGCTTCTGGACCCCAGAGCCAGGTGGCATGTTCCCAAACATGCAGAGGGGATTCCCTTTCTGGGTCTCACTTTTCTTTTCTACAAAAAAATATTTTTATTGATTTTAGAGAGGGGAGAGGGAGAGAAAGATAGAAACATGAATGATGAAAGAAAATCATGGATCGGCTGCCTTCTGCACCCCACCCACCCCCTACTGGGGATCGAGCCCACAACCTGGGCATGTGCCTGACGGGGAATTGAACCCGGGATGTCCATGGGACGATGCTCAATCCACTGAGCTACCACAGCCCGGCCTGAGTGTCACTACTTTTCTATTTTGAAAAACAGAGATCACAATAAAGAGCTAAGAGGATTAACAGCTCTGGGGTCTAGCAGTAGATGAAATATAACAAATGATTATTCTCTAAGTCAACGGACAAAGAGCTAGCGAACATCACCCACAGAGAATTAATCCCTTTCCTTTCCCTTGTAGATATTTAATTAAGACCTAAGTTTCCCATAGGGACTCACAGGTTCCAAGCTCACACAAACTGCTGAATAAAAATATGAATGGGTCCTGGCTGGTTTGGCTCAGTGGATGGAGTGTCGGTCTGCATACTCAAGGGTTCGATTCAGTCAAGGGCATGTACTTTGGTTGCGGGTACATCCCCAGTAGGAGGTGTGCAGAAAACAGCTGATAAATGTTTCTTTCTCATTTATGTTTCTTTTCTTTTCTTTTTTTAATATATTTTATTGATTTTTCACAGAGAGGAAGGGAGAGGGATAGAAAGCTAGAAACATTGATGAGAGACATCGATCAGCCGCCTCCTGCACGACCCCTACTGGGGATGTGCGCGCAACCAATGTACATGCCCTTGACCAGAATCGAACCTGGGACCTTTCAGTCCGCAGGCCGACGCTCTATCCACTGAGCCAAACCGGTTTTGGCTCTCATTGATGTTTCTAACTCTCTCTCCCTCTCCCTTCCTCTCTACAAAAAAAAAAAAAAAAAAATCAAAAAATATTTTAAAAACTATGAATGGATTGCATCGAGTACACAATATCAATCCTGGGGTGGGGGGGAGAGGAAAAAAGAATTTTAAATATTTTAATTGATTTTTAGATGTGGGGAGTCAGCACGGCCATGGCATACTCAGCCCCAGGGCGCCTTATGTGCCGCGCCAGCTCAGCCACGTTCAGTGACCCTGAGAGGGGCTGGCTGAAAGGCTTAGGAAAGACAGACAAGAGAATGAAAACTGGGTCTGGGTGGGACGCTGCTCCTCTGATGGAGAGACAGCGCCACAGACTACAAGCCCTGTCTTTATTTTATAGCAGATGCCAGGAGGCAAAGTAAGGGCGTGGTCAGGATGTTTACAGCATTCTCCTGAGTTTCTTTCTTTCTTTTTTTAAAAATACATTTTATTGATTTTTTACAGAGAAGAAGGGAGAGGAATAGAGTTAGAACGTCGATGAGAGAGAGACATCGATCAGCTGCCTCCTGTACGCCCACTAGTAGGGATGTGCCCGAAACCAAGGTACATGCCCTTGACCTGAATCGAACCTGGGACTTTTCCGTCCATAGGCCGATGCTCTATCCACTGAGCCAAACGGGTTTTAGCAAGCATTCTCGTGAGTTTTGATTCTACTCAATTACATGCACCCGGTCAAGCTCTGTTTCCTTGCAGCCTGTATCACTCAGGCACGTGGGGCCACATGTTGGGACCGTAGGTTCACCCTTACAACTACAGCTGTTGGCTGTCATGGTGCTGGGAGAACTCTGCTCTCCACACTGGGACTTGCACGTGGCCACGAGAGGACTGTGCCCTCTCATCAGCCCGAGGCTTGAGCCTGTCCAAACGCTGTAGCCTTGCCCCACATTTAGAGAGAGAGGAAGGAAGAGGGATAGAGAGATAGAAACACCGATGAGACAGGAACATCATATATTGGCTGCCTCCTGCAAACCCCCCATTGGGGATTGAGCCTGCAGCCGGGGCATAAGTCCTGACCAGGAATCAAAGCAGTGATCTCTTGACTTCTGAGTCAACATTCAACTGCTGGGCCACACCAACTGGGTGGAAAAAGAGGAAAAAAATGGATGCTCCTGAGTATTTATCCTTCACACAGAAATCTGTATACAATGTTCATAGCAGCTGTATGTGTAATAGCTCAAATCTGAAATACCCCAAGTGTCCCTTATCAGCCATTGGATAAGCAAATTGGTGCACAGATACAGTGAAATACCACTCAGCCATGAGAAGGAACAAACAATTGATACAAGCAACAACTTGAATGGATCTCAAGGGCATTAGAGTAAAAAAAGCCAATTTCAAAGGGCTGCATGGTGTATGATTTCCATTAATATAACATTCTCCAAGTGACAAAGTTAGTGATGGAGAACAGACAAGCCACCGCTGGGTAGGGTTTGGGGAAGGGTGGGATTATTTAGGGGTAGCACAAAGGAGTGTCTTGTGGTCAGAACAGTTCTGTGTACTGATTGTGGTGATGGATACTCAAATCTTCCCATTCGATAACATTTTTTTGAGCTCTGAGTGCTGAAGGCATCGATTCAGGTCTGAAACTGGTACATAACAGGAATATCAGTTCCCGGCCTTCAGGAAGTACTACAGTTACCTCAGATCACTGGGGGACGCTGGGCGCCGGGTACAAAGAAACACTCAGTTCTATTTTTTTTTTTTTTTGCAACTTCTTAAAATGATTTCAAATAAAATCTTACAATTGAAAACTGCTGGCAGGACCTAGGTGGCTTGGCTCAGTGGAACAGACATCGGTCACAAAATAACAGCAAAGAAACTGCAAATTCTAACAGGATGCCACTGTAGGGAGGAAAACGAATGAGCTAACTCCACACTGGTTACATGGAATTTCAAATCTCGCTGACTCAAAAGCACGTGACTAGCCTGGCCAGTGTGGCTCAGTTGGTTGGAGCCTTGCTCTGTACACTGAGAGGCTGACCGGTTAGATTCCCAGTCAGGGCACATACCCAAGTCAGGGCACCTCCAGGAGGCACCCAATCCATGTTTCTCTCACATCGATGTTTCTCTCTCTTCCTCTCTCTCTCACTTAAAAAATAAAAAGGAAGAAAGGAAGAAAGACAGCCCAGCCTGTGTGGCTCAGTGGTTGAGCATCAACCTATGAACCAGGAGGTCATGATTCTATTCCCGGTCAGGACCCATGCCCAGGTTGCAGGCTTGATCCCCATGTGGGCCGTGCAGGAGGCAGCCGATCCATGTTTCTCTCTCATCACTGATGTTTCCATCTCTCTCTACCTCTCTAGTCCTCTCTGAAATGTATAAAAGAAAAGCAATCCGAAGGCTTGGAAAACCTGGCCAATGTGTCCAAGAGTGTTTGTAACTTCCCTGTACTGTCCTTATGCTTTCATGTCCGTGGATCTACTCCACAGGCTCCTCGCAGCTGCCTCCGTTCTAATGGCTTCCTGAGGTGAGCTCAGACCAGTGGTTGGCAAACCACAGCTCTCAAGCCACACTCGGCTCTTTGGCCCCTTGAGTGTGGCTCTTCCTCAAAATATCACGGCCTTGGTGAGTTTATTTTGAAGAAGTGGCATTAGAGAAGTTTAAGTCTAAAAATTTGGCTCTTGCCGAAACCAGTTTGGCTCAGCTGATAGAGCGTCGGCCTTCGGACTGAAAGGTCCCAGGTTCGATTCTGGTCAAGGGCATGTACTTTGGCTGTGGGCCCATCCCCAGTAGGGGGCGTGCAGAAGGCGGCCGATCAATGTCTCTCTCATTGATGTTTCTAACTCTCTATCCCTTGCCCTTCCTCTCTGTAAAAAAAAAAAAAAAATCAATAAAATATAAAATAAAATAAAAATTTGGCTCTCAAAAGAAATTTCAATCGTACTGCTTCTATTTGGCTCTGTTGATGAATGCGTTTGCCCACCACTGGCTCAGACAATCTTCACAGTTGCCTCTGTCGTGTTGTTAGGCTCATTTCACAGATGAAGAAACTAAGGTACAGGCTGCCCAGCCTTTGAAGAATCCCAGGTTTGATTCGGGTCAAGGGCACATGCCTGGGTTGCTGGCAGGAGGCAGCCAATCAATGATTTCCTCTCATTGATGTTTCCATCTCCCTCTTCCTCTCTGAAATCAATAAAAAAATATATTTTTAGCTCTAGCCAGTTTGGCTCAGTGGGTAGAGCGTCGGCCTGCGGACTCAAGAGTCCCAGGTTCAATTCCGGTCAAGGGCATGTACCTTGGTTTCGGGCACATCCACATTGGGGAATGTGTATGAGGCAGCTGATTGATGTCTCTCTCTCATCGATGTTTTTAATTCTCTATCCCTCTCCCTTTTTCTCTGTAAAATATCAATAAAAATATATTTAAAAAAAAAAAGAATGGTGGACTCCTACCCCTGTGGGCTGGTCCCCCTGATTGCAGGAGTCCAGATCCCAGCTTCCCAAGAGAACCAGGTAATTGTCATTCAAGTTCAGCTAAGGAGGTTGGGGCGGCATGTGACTTCCCAGGATCTGGGACTACGTGGTCATGGGCCTCCCAGGTAATTTCTAGGGGCTCCTTTACCCCATGTCCGGTGCTGTGTTGGCACACCAGCTTTCCAGGAGTGGGCAAAGGGGGGTTGGGGGCGGCTAGCAGGGAGCCTCTGTCCATTTCCTCCATCAGCTGTCGGGAAGACAGGTGTGACACTCGGAGCAGCTGCAGCCACTTCAGGACAAGAGGAGCAGAGCATCCTCGACCTTGGTGGAGCCAGAGGAGAGACCCTGGTCCCTGGGGGTCTGGAGCCACCTGCCTCGGGCCTTCTTGTTTTGGGTGACTGAACTTTTCCTCATTGTTGTGTCTAGGTTTGGGTTTTCTGTCCTTGTGGCTGAAAGGATCCCACTGAAGCATGTCAGTATGTGCAGGCGTGTGTACCTGTGCGCATGTGTGTGTGTGGGCAGTGAACTCATCAGGAGAGAACAGAAAGATGCCGGAGGCAGCCTCTCAAAAAAACTTGAATTGAATCTGAAAGAGCGAGGACTTTGGCAGGTGACATGGGGATGAGGTTTCAGAGGGAACGGCCCCTACAAAGACAGAAGCCTGGGTTTGTTCCAGGAAGTGTATTTGGATGGAGCTGGATACACAGCAGGACACACAGCAGTGTGAGGTAAGGCCGGGAAGGAAGGCATAGGCCTCCCACTGAGGCTGAGGGGCGGGAACCTGATCCTGGGGCGGGGTCAGCTCTGGGACCCTCCTGGGGTTGCATGGGCAAGGGGAGAGGGGCCCAGCCACCAGGGAGGGGCCGAGGCTGAAAGCCAGGGGTCAGGTAGTCAGCCCACCAGGTGGCAGCTGATCCGCTCTGCTGAGAACTCTGCCACCCAACCATGGGCCACACACTGTCTTCAAGGCATCGCTGGTCCCACAAAAGGCAGAGAAAGGTCTCAAGGGACCACCCACACCTCATAAAGCAGCAGAAATGGGCCCAGAGCAGCAGCTGTGGGATGCAGGACGCTGGAGTGGCCCCAACCTGGAGCAGCGAGGCCGGTCCACCTACGAAGCAGGGACACCACAGACCCTCTGCCCCCAGGAGGGAGGAGACCCCCTAAGCTAGCTGACCCTGTGAATGTCCCCACTGAACACTACGAGCAGTCCCCGGAGGGGGACAGAGACAAGGGACCACAAGCTGGGAGACTGGAAGCTAAGCAGGATAGGGGGCCTGCGTAGCAATGTGGGAAGTGCCGCCTCATCCCACTTCCCTAGACCACATGCTGTCCTCCGAGGAGGCGGATGGTGACAGTTCCACATCCTCCCATCAGCTGCAGCGGTGGGAACCCAGATGCCATGTTCCTGGAGATCACAGGTGCTGGGAATCCAAGGGGGGCTGCTCCGGGGGCTGTTCAGGAACCTTATTCTCTGAAGCAACTGCCTCCTTTTGGTCACCGGCGGGAGCTGGTACAGAAGCATCATCTAGAGATGAAGGGAGGAAAAGGTAGCACTAGACATTCCTGCCCCTCCTCCCTCAGACCCAGGGGTCCAGGCCCCCAGCCTCCTCCCTCAGACCCGGAAGTCCAGCCCCAAGTCCTTCCCACTGCCTGGGGGCAGGGCCAGCACCTGTGTTGTGGGGCTGGAACTTGAGTTGTCCCTCGGGGCCAGGGGCTGGGGCATTGTGGCCCTGCTGCTGCTGCTTCCTCTGTTCCATTTGCAGGACCGCCTGTGGGGGTTCGGGAGTTACACAGGCAAGAGAATGTGAGTCTCCCCATCCTGCCAAGTGCTCATAGTCCTTTCTCTATGGGGCTTAGTTCTTCTTCCTCATTGACAGTTGGGTTTAATAATAAAGACCCCGTTCAACCTCCCTCGTCATGGCCCGGGTTGCATCTTGGGACAGAAAAGCCCTCCCTGAACTCTTACTGGAATCTACTCTTGTCCCAGCTTTTCCCACTTTCTCCCTCTTACAACCCCCTGCCCTTATCCAACATGGCAGCTGCGGAGCTGTCAGGGCGGGACTTCCGCCCTCACTCAAGATGGCGACTGCCATATGATGACCAATCAGTGATTAAGCAGAGACCATAGGCTTCCCAGCGTCTGGACACGCAGGCCCAGGTCCCCAGGGGCTCCGGGCAGGCTGCCTGCTGTCACCTGCTGCAGCTCCCTCTTCTGGGCCTCCAGGCGGCCCTGGGAGCGCCCCAGGGCCTCCGTCTCCTGGCTGAGGCGCTGGGCCTGGGCATTCAGCTCAGCTTCCCGGGCCGCCAGCTCCTCCTCGAAGCGCCTCAGCTCCTCCTCCGTGTAGGCAGGGTGCATCTCCACCGTCTGCGGACAGGAATGAGGGGATGAGCTGCTGGCCCGGGAAGCTGAGGAACTCTGGTGCAGGCCACCCCTGTTGGAGGGCTCTGCCGTGGAGGGCTGGGGCTGGGAGGCCCGCCCTGGGTGTGCGGCAGGGACCAGTGGGAAGTAGGTGCGGGGGGAGGGAGAATGGAGACCAGGGAGCGGAGGACAGAGGGGCTGTGTGTGTGTGTGTGGGGAGGGGGGAGGGCAGTGCCTAAGAGCAGCAGTCTAGGGCTGGAGGGACACATCCTTACCTCCCAGCCCTCCCCGGTGTCCCCAAAGTCCTTCCTCTGGGTGGACACCAGGAACTCCTCCAGGGTCACAAGGCGGTCCTGGTTTGTGTCCACCTGGGGAGCCAGGGAAGGGTAAGTACGAACTGGCCCCCCCTCCACCTGGCCCCCACCCCGCTCCTGGCCCGGTCCCTCCTCACATTCTTCATCACGTGCTCCCGCATGCGCAGCCGCTCCTCCTCCATCTCCCGCATGTCATCCTCCTCATTCTTTGGGTCATACACCTTCTCCAACTGAAGAGGCAAGCGGGAGGCAAGACATGTTGAGGTAACCTCTTTCCCAAGCTACTCCACCTCCCTACCCAAGCTGACGCCCATTAGTCCTTGGGGCATCCTGACCTTCTTGGCAGCCTTCTTTCACTCTTTGCCCCTGGGGCTGCTGGGAGTTGTAGTTTTCCGTGAACTTACCTCCAGGGGGGGGTCTAAGGAAGGATGGCGTGGCTGATCTGGCCATCCCCTGCAGCCAGAGCTTCCTGGACACTCACCTCCTTGGTGAAGAGAGCCTCCAGCTCCTGCTCATCCAGGACACCATCACTGTTGATATCTGAGGGGAGAAGACACTTATCTTGGGGGTCTGAGGATGGGGTGGGTCAGGAACCTGAGGGAACAGCTGGAGAAGGAATCTGGGCTGATATGGGATCTGTTCTAGAGGACAGGTAACAAGTCTCCAATGGTGGCCTCCAGCTTTAGTGCCCCCCAGGCCTGCTGCTAGGACAGTCCATTCCTTCTAACCAGGGTCCCAAGAATGGAGTAGATGAAGGTGGGACCGTTCTTGGGACCTGTCATGCAGGATGACTTGATCTCTAAGCAATTAGGTTTAATAATAGACATGGGCCAGGATCAACCCCTCTGCACAGGATCCTGGGTTTTCTGGGGCCTCCCCTCCTAGAGAGCCATGCCAACCCGTTGCCAGAATGACAGGTCCACCAGTTGCTATGATGCACACTGACCACCAGGGGGCAGATGCTCCATGTAGGAGCTGCCCCCTGGTGGTTAGTGCACTCCCACAGGGGGAGTGCTACCAAGTGGCAGTGGCATACATAAAGGGCTGGGATGAGCATGAGCAACGGGGCCCCGGCTTGGGTTCCTCCCTGGTTGCCTGCTACTTGGCACACTGCTACATCCCTAAGGGGATGTCCGACTGCCGGTTTAGACCCAATCCCCGCAGCCTGGCCAATGGGGATCGGGCCTAAACTGGCAGTCGGACATCCCGAGGCCAGGCTGAGGAACCCCCTCCCTGTGCATGAATCCGTGCTTGCACCTAGTATTAAATAAGATAAAAATTTCAGTTTGTTGCCCTGGACGGATAGCTCAGTTCGTGAAAGCATCATCCTGATACGTCAACATTGTGGGTTTGATCCCTGGGTAGGGCACATACAAGAAACCATTGAATGCATAAATGTGGAACAAATCAGCCTCTCTCTCTCTCTCAATTCAATAAATACAAATTAAAACAAAAACTCAGCTTATCAGCCTACTTGCTAACAAGTCAAATGCTGAATAGCCCATATGTGGCTGATGGGTGCCACCCAGAGTGGCACAGGACATGTTCCATCATTACAAAGAGAGTGCTATTTTATTTATTTATTTATTTAAAATATATTTTTATTGACTTCAGAGAGGAAGAAAGGAGAGAGAGATAGAAACATCAATGTGAGAGCAAGACATTGATCAGCTGCTTCCTGCGCGCCCCCTACTGGGGATGGAGCCCACAACATAGCATGTGCCCCAACTGGGAATGGAATTGGCAACCTTTTTTTTAAAATATATTTTATTGATTTTTCACAGAGAGGAAGGGAGAGGGATAGAAAGTTAGAAACATCTATGAGAGAGAGACATCGATCAGCCGCCTCCTGCACGCCCCCCACTGGGGGTGCGCCCGCAACCAAGGTACATGCCCTTGACCGGAATCGAACCTGGGATCTTTCAGTCCACAGGCCAATGCTCTATCCACTGAGCCAAACCGGTTTTGGCTAAACTGGCAACCTTTTGATGCACAGCACAACCCCCACCAACCGAGCCACACTGGCCAGGGCACAAAGAGTGCTATCGGCCGGCACTTTCTTAGATGTTTCCTCCAGACCCTCAGCTTTCGATGCCAGCCATAAGCGGCCTCCACACCTGAATATCCAACTGTCTGCTCTTCATCTCCATGCATGTGTCTACCAGGCATCTCTAATTCAACAGAAACCCGTTCCCAATCTGCCCTCCGAATATGCCTGCTCTTGCCATTCAGTTTTCCCAGTTTCTCAGGCCAAATACCTTGGAGTCACCCTTGACCCTTTTATTCCTTCAGAACTCTAATCCAGTCCATCTGCAAGTTGCACTAGCTTGACCTTCAAGATGAATCCAGAAACTGACTACTTTTCCTTTCTTCCGGTGGTCCAGCCACCAGCATCTCATGCTCTCTGCGGAGGCTCCTGGCTTGGGCCCTCACACTTACAGTCTGTCCTTGACACAGCAGTCAGCTGGAGGCTGTCAACCTTTAAAGCAGAGGGTGTCAGTCTGCTGCTCAAAGCCTTTTGCAGTGTCTCATGACAGAATAAAGTCCCAATTCCTTACACCAAGTCTGCTCTTCTTGTGTGTGCTTGCTGTTCCCTCCACCTACAATGCTCTTCCCCCAAATCCCTGCACGCCACAGCCCCTCAATTACTGAGGTCTTTGTTCAAATCCCAGCTCTCTAGATCTGTGCTGTCCAATACAGCAGTCACTAGCCACATGGGGCAAATTAATTCCAATCAATAACCATCTCATTAAAAACTAATTTCCTCGACATTATGTCACAAAACGGCAAATAATGTGTGATTTTACTTATTGGAGGTAGCTAGAGTAGTCAAATTCAGAGAGACAAATATAAGAAGAGAAGGTTCCAGAAGTTGGGGAATAATGGAGAGTTATCTATTTATAATAATAAAAGCCTAATATGCTAATTAGACCAGATAGCCAAAGGACCTTCCAGATGAAGCGGGGCTGCAATGGCTGAGGCAAGTCCCTGAAGCTGTGAGGACTGAGCCCCTTGCACGAATTTCATGCACCGAGGCTAAGCGACTGGCCAAGTGGCTGACTGGCTGGTAGCTATGACACACACTGACCACCAGGGGACAGATTCTCAACACAAGAGTGCCAAGACACAGCAATTTTGCAGAGTGCCCTCTCCCACTCTGGGACTCCTCGGGGGATGTCAGGCTGCTAGTTTTGGCCCAATCCCCACAGGCCAGGCTGAGGGATCCAACCGGTGCACAAATCCATGCATCGGGCCTCTTGTTGATTAATAACGAGTTCTGATTTCACAAGCACAAAAAGAGTACTGGAGACCAGTTACGCAGCAATGGGAATGTACTTAACACACTGAACTAAACACTTAAGATAAGGGAAATTTTATGTTACGTGTATTTTACCAGAATCACAGGTCTTAAAAAATGTATCAACTCTAAGGATCCAATTCCTTAGTTGTAAGAGTCACATTTCAAGTGCTGCATGGTCACGTGGGGCTGGTGGCTGCTGTACAAAGACCATTTGAACATAGAGCATTTCCATTGGCGTGGGAGGTTCTACTAGACCAATGGCTGGCAAACCGTGGCTCGCGAGCCACATGAGGCTCTCAAGCCACGGTTTACCGCTCTGTTGACTAATGAGTTTGCCAACCACTGAACTAGACAATGCTGGTCTAGAAAACCTCTCCTGACCAGGCTACCAAAAATTGTCATTCTAGGCTCTTAATCCTGTGGTCCTCATTTCCAAAGGTCAGAGCCTCAGAATTCAGCCTGGATCTTAGGACACCCTCCCCACCTTACCATGCAGTATGAAGAAGGTCTTGGGGTTAAACCTGTTGGGGTCCAATCCATCCAGCTCCTCCCACACCTCCTTCAACTGGGCTTGGCTGCCCTGTGGAGGTAAGAGGCTCATGAGTAAGAAGTCTAAGTCCTATGGGATAAAACTAGAGAACCTTTTATGCCCCCATATCTCAAAGTCATTCCCCTCAAGCAAGAAAACTACAACTCCCCAAAACCCCTGGGCAGAGGTAGGTACATTAAAAGGGACTCTTGCCTCAGGGTTTGCTGGGAGTTGTAACTTTTTAGCTACATTCTTGCTTTTTGGAACTCTAGGAATTAGACATGGTGGTTGAGGTGAGGACGGGAAAGGTGGTACGAATGATGTTCCTTACAGGCACATTAACTTTGGGGTGCTCTCGGTGCCGTCGCTGTTGCTCTTCCAGCTTCCTCTCTGCCTCCTTTCGCTGCTCCTCTCCCAGCGACTCCAGGTAACGGCGTCTCTCATGTTCCTTGAGCATCTCGTAGCGTTTGAACTCTTCATGATGGGCTGCATCATACTGGGCAAGGTCACGAGTGGCCTGGGGAAAGGCAGACAGTCACTCTCATCTCACCTCTATGTCCAGGGTCAAATGTCCAACCTTCAAATGCCAGGCCAAACCTGAACTTGGCCCCATCTCCACCTTGTCCTGAGTCGCATGTCCTAATCTCACAGCACTTGGTCTCTGACCCACTCTTATCCTATAACACAGCCTCTTTGTTCAAAAGAGATTAGGAGGGTTACTTTAACTCACCTCTTTCAAGTCCCCCACAATGTCAAGATCTTGGAGGAAGAAGTAATAAAAAGCCTCACACAAGGTGTATTTAATATGAAAAGCAGCACAGCTTGGGGGTAAAGAAGATGAGGTCCCTAAATATTTTGCTCAGAATTCAAATCCAGGCTCTGCTGTGTGAACAAATCCCACTAACTGTGTGATCTTGGGCAATTAACTCAGCCTCTCTGTGCCTCGATTTCTACTTCTATGAAAATGGAGATAATAATACTACACAGAGTTGAATAGTGTCTTCCCCCGCTCCCCCCCCAAAAAAAAATCATGTCCAGCCCAGCCCAGTTTGACTCAGTGGATAGAGCATTGACCTGTGGACTGAAGGGTCCCAGGTTCAATTCCAGTCAAAGGCACATGCCCGGGTTGCGGGCTTGATCCCAAGTAGGAGCGTGCAAGAGGCAGCTGATCAATGATTTTCTCTCATCATTGATGTTACTATCTTTTTCTCCCTCTCCCTCTCCCTCCATTCCTCTCTGAAATCAATAAAAATATATTGGGGAGCCGAGACCGGCCTGCGGACTGAAAAGTCCCAGGTTCGATTCTGGTCGGGGGCATGTACTTTGCTTGCGGGCATATCTCCAGTGTGGGGTGTGCAGGAGGCGGCTGATCGATGTCTCTCTGTTTCTGACTTTCTATCCCTCTCCCTTCCTCTCTATAAAAAATCAATAAAATATATTAAAAAATATATATTGGGGAACACACACACACACACACACACACACACACTCATGTCCACCCAGAACCTCAGAACGTGACCTCATTTGGAAGTAGGATCTTTGCAGATGTGATCAGTTAAAATGAGGACCTACTGGATTAGGATGGGCCCTAAATCCAATGATTGGCTTCTTTAAAAAAATAAAAAAATTTTTTATTGATTTTTCATAGAGAGGAAGGGAGAGGGATAGAGAGTTAGGAACATCGATGAGAGACATAGATCAGTCGCCTCCTGCACGCCCCCTATTGGGGATATGCCCGAAACCAAGGTACATGCCTCTGATCAGAATCGAACCTGGGACCTTTCAGTCCCCAGGCCGACACTCTATCCATTGAGCCAAACCGGTTTTGGCTATGATTGGCTCCTTTATAAAAAAGCTACAAAGAAGTCCCAGAGAGACCTGGGGAGAACGTCATGGAAGCAGAGACTGGAGTGATGTGTCTGCAAGCCAAGGAATGCTGGCAGCCTCCAGAAGCTGGAAGAGCAAGGAGCAGGTTTTCCCAACAGCCTCTAAGAGAGCACGGGCTTGCGAAACCTTGGCTTTGGCTTAGTGATACCAGTTTTGGACTTCTGGCCTCCAGAACTGTGAGAGGATACATGTATGCCGTTTTAAGCCACTGAGTCTGTAGCAATGTTACGGCAGCCTCAAAAAACTAGCACACCCAGGAGAACCTTTCTCAACCTCTGACCTACACAGACTAATACATTTGTGTTAAGCTCCTACGTTTGTGGTTATACGGAAGCAACAGGAAACCAATACAGCTGTCATGTGGGGAATAGACGGTCTAGCTGTGGCCCACAGGAGACAATGGTCAATGTCTAAGAATCATCCAGCCCCAAATGTCAAGAGGGCTGAGTTGGAAAACGCTGCTGGCCAGCATGGAAGGCAGCAGCAAGGTGCCCAGCGAGAAAGCAGCTGACGGGAACTGAGACCAGGGGAATGAGAGTGGGGCTGGAGCAGTTTCTCGAATGTTCTGGAAACAAGTGGCAAAACAGCCCAGTGCTGGGCTGGACTCAGCGAGCCGCTATTATCTCGGTGGCCACTAGGTGGAGCTCCAGGGGGCCAGGAAAGCAGGGCCCAGGCCAGGCCAGGCTGAGGGATGGATTCTGTCCCCAGAGAAGGGCAGTGAGCAGGGAGAGGAAGGGGCATCCCTCCCACACGTGGCCTTTGCCATGGGCAGGGCTGCAGATCCCATTGCTCAGAGCAGGATGTATGGGCTCCGGTGGCTGCTGGGACATTACCATCTACTTGGTGGCTTAAAACAATACACATTTATCATCCTTCAGGCTGGAGGGAGGCCAGAGGCCTGAAATGAGTTCCATGGACTGAAGGTGTCGACAGGGCTGTGCTCCCAACAGAGACTAGAGGAGAGTCTGCTTCTTTGCCTTTTCCATCTTCTGGAGCCAGAGTCCATGCTGTGGCTCCTTCCTCCACTTTCAAAGCCAGAGGGAGCATCTGGCTTCAGGGGTCACTTGCAGCTGAGACCTGTACTCACATCTCCCTTGGGCTCCCTCTTCCAAGGGCCCTTGTGATGAGATCTGGGGCCCACCTGGTGACTCAGGATCAGCCCACCAGCTCAAGACCCTCAACGTAGTCAGGTCTGCAAAATCCCTTTTGCCTGAAGTAGTCACATATCCACAGGTTCCATGGAAGAGGGTGGGACATTTTTTTTTTTAATATATTTTATTGATTTTTTACAGAGAAGAAAGGAGAAGGATAGAGAGTTAGAAACATCTATCAGCTGCCTCCTGCACACCTTCTACTGGGGATGTGCAGGCAAGCAAGGCACATGCCCCTGACTGGAATTGAACCTGGGATTCTTCAGTCCACAGGCCTATGCTCTATCAACTGAGCCAAACTGGTCAGGGCCCCTCCTCCCCGCCCCACCCTATTTTTTAAGACTAAAAAATATATTTTTTGCCCTAACCAGTTTGGCTCAGGGGATAGAGTGTTGACCTGCGGACTGAAGGGTCCTAGGTTCGATTCCAGTCAAGGGCATGTATCTTGATTGCAGGCACATCCCCAGTGTGGGGCGTGCAGGAGGCGACTGAGCGGTGTTTCTCTCTTATCTGATGTTTCTAACTCTCTATCCCTTCTTCTTCCTCTCTGTAAAACAATCAAGAAAATATATTTAGCCAAGACCAGTTTGGCTCAGTGGATAGAGTGTCAGTCTGTGGACTGAGAGGTCCCAGGTTCGATTCCAATCGAGGGCATGTACCTTGCTTGCGGGCACAACTCCAGTAGGGGGCATGCAGGAGGCAGCTGATCAATGTCTCTCATCGATGTTTCTGACTTTCTATCCCTCTCCCTTCCTCTCTGAAAAAAAATCAATAAAATATATTATTTTTTAAAATATATATATATTTAAATATATATATGTATATATGTGTGTATATATATATATATATATATATATGTAGTTAATTTCAGAGAGAAAGGGAGAGGGAGAGAAAGATAGAAACATCAATGAGAAAGAATCATTAATCAACTACCTCCTGTGCACCCCCTCCCGCCTGGGGATTGAACCCATAACCCAGGAATGTGCCCTGACTGGAAATTGAACCATGAACTCCCAGTTCATAGGTAACATCAAGCCACATCAGCTGGGCTTTTTTTTTTAAGATTTAAAAAATACATACATACATACATACATATATATATATGTGTATATATATATATATATATATGTATTTTTTAAAATTATTTCAGAAAGAAGGGAGAAGGATAGATGGATGATGAGAAAATCATTGATCAGCTGTCTGTTGCATACCCCACACTGGGATTGAGCCTGCAACCTGGGCATGTGCCCTGACCAGGAATTGAACTGGGGACTTCTTCTGGTTCATAGGTCAAAGCTCAACCACTGAGCCACATCGGGCAGTCTTTAAAGATTTTTCAAGTGATTTTTTTGAAGAGAGAGAGAGAGACATCTTTGGTCTGCCTGCCTGCACTAGGGATCAACACTGAAAGCTTGGCATGCGACCTGACCAGGAATCAAACTGGCAACCCTTCGGTGTACAGGATGACACCAACCAGCTGAGCGACACCAGCCAGGGCGGGCGGCACATGTTTGGTGAGGGCCATTCTTCTGCCCCCTACAAGGGCACAAAAGGAACAGCCCCCACCCAAGTCACTGGGGAAAGACAGAGCCGAGGAGGGATTTGAAACCACGTCTTGGTGGAACTGAGCCCCTGCTGCCGCCCACACCTCTGCTTTCCTGCGGAGATTTAAACTCCAGCAGGCCCTCTTCAGCTGCCACCCTCAGAGAACTCCAGGCAGAGGGGAGCGGGCTTGCATCCCGGGCTCTGCTCCCCTCTCCCACTCCGCGAGGCTCCCTCAGTCCTCTGCCTGTAGCTCCCCCTCACGCTACCGTCTGGATCAGCAGCTCCAGGTCTCGGGCCTCGAACGTGTGCTGATTCTGGGGGTCCAGATGCTCAAACTGCTTCAGGAGGCCCAGGTGATCCAACTGTACATCTGGATGAGAGGAAGAGGGGAAAAACCCAACTCATAGGATGTCCTTGCTTTCAAAACCCCTGCCCCGGGCCGGATGTGCGCTAAACGAGGCCACAGAGGGCTCCAAGGCAACCAGGAGGGCTTCCTGGAGGACATGATGCCACAACCGAGTGTCATGCTTCCGACAATAACAACCATGACAACAACTAACACATCTGAGTACTTCCCAAACGCCAGGCCCAGCTCTAAGCAGTCACTATATTAGTGCATTAACTTTCCACAAGTGCCTTACAACAGAGGCTCTCTAGTTTCCCATGTTACGAATGCAAACCTGAGGCCCTGGGACGGGAAGTGGCCTCTCAGTCACCATCTAGGAAGTGGCAAGGTGAAGGTTAGACCCAGCTGCTGGGCCCCGGAGCGCAAGCACTCAGCTGATTACGGGTTGAATTGTGGGCCCTAAAATTCATCTGTTGGTGTCCTAACCCGTGACCTCAGGATGTGACCTTATTTGGAGAGAAGGCTTTTACAGAGGCGAGGCAGTGACAGTGAGGTCATTAGTGTGGACTCAAATCCAGTATGGCTGGTAGCCTTAAAAAAAAAAAAGAGCTCTGGCTGGTTTGGCTCAGTGGATAGAGCAGGGGCCTGTGTACTGAAGGGCCCAGGTTCGATTCTGATCAAGAGCACATGCCCAGGTTGCAGGCTCAGTGCCCAGTAAGGGGTGTGCAGGAGGCAGCCAATCAATGATTCTCATCATTGATGTTTCTATCTCTTTCTCCCTTTCCCTTCCTCTCTGAAATCAATACTATATATATATATATATATATATTTAAATATATTTTATTGATTTTTTACAGAGAGGAAGGGAGAGGGATAGAGAATTAGAAACATCAATGAGAGAGAGACATTGATCAGCTGCCTCCTGCATACCCCCAATTGGGGATGTGCCTGCAACCAAGGTACATGCCCTTGACTGGAATCGAACCTGGGACCTTTCAGTCCGCAGGCTGACGCTCTATCCACTGAGTCAAACCGGTTTCGGCAAATTTTTTTATATATATATATATATATATATATATATATACATATATATATATATATATATTTTTTTTTAAAAGAACATTTGTACATAGAGGCAGGATAATGTGAAAGGACACAGGACAGGTGGCCATTTACAAGCCAGTGACAGAGACCAGACACATCCTCCCTCCGCCCCCTAGGGCTACCCCTGCCCACACCTTGACCTGACTTCTGGCCTCCACACCTGTGACAGTAGGCGCCTGTGGTTGAATCTGCAGTAGCTTGCCGGGAACCAAACATTGTTTCACTAACAGAAAGACATGGACAGGAAGCCCGGAAGGCTGGTCAACAACCTCAATTGCTCTAACCACTCACTGTTTAGTTGAAACATTGTTGGCTGAAGCAGCCTCCACCTCTGTTTGTCTTATGCATTTCTGTTATTGGAATTTCCTGCCTAAAGGTCACACACTATGGGTGTGACCCAAAGTCTCAATAAAAGGGATAGCAAGGCCAGAGCAGAGGGTAATCTTCCCACTAGAGGTGGGCTCCTGCCTGGACCCCCAATATTCCCAAATTAATACTTTTCTAGTCTCTCTTCCTTTGTGTGCGGCCTCCTCGAGAACCCGAACCCTGCACGGGAAGCTTGAACGGGAAGCCTGAAACACGCGGGATGTGAAAGGGGTTCCTGCCCACAGTAGCTGATTACAAACCAGGAAAGCGAGCAGCTCCCCACGGAGGGCCTGCCAGCAGTCAGCACCGGCAGGGCTGGGGGAGGAGAGGAGCGCGCACTCAGCCACTGACCTCCCCTCTCCCAGGCCTCCCAGGGGCCCAGATGTGAATTGGGTGGACCGGCCTCCCAGGGGCCCAGGGCCAGCAGGGAGTGGAAGACACACCCAGGTGGCTGCTGGGAGCTTAGAGAAGGGACAGGCGCTCAGGAGCTGAAACTCACAATGGTTCATTCTCACGCCCCAGAGGCAGTGAGCCCTGGTCAGGAGCCAGATAGCAACAGAGTCCGCCCCGCAGAGCACCCAGTCCAGAGGCCGAGCGCAGGTGTAAGGAATGGACCCGTGACCACGAAGGACTCACCCAGAGGCTTCTGCGTGCAGGATGGTCAGGGCAGCACTTTCTGAGGGGCCACACGCCGGGCAGATGGGTGTTATTTTAAGCCACGAAGTGTGTTGCAATTGGTGACAGTTCATCCACCGGGGATGAACACAGGGCTAACAGGATCCCAATGGCTACCCCGTGGGAAAGAAGGGACAGGGAGAACAGGCAGGGGGAGCGGGGGTGGGGGAGGGAGGCAGCAGAGGCCCAAGCAGGACCGGAGGGAAGTGGAGAAGTGGTCGTTTTGAATTGTCGAAGGGACAAAGTCTCGAGCGTGCTGCCTGGGACACGACAAGCAGAGTGTCTCCAGGGACATTTCTCTCGTCAGTGACGGGGACATCTCACTGACCAGAAAGCAAAGCAGACTCTGACACTGTGGTAGGGAACCAGCGGGGCAGAGAGGGCGTGGTGGTCACGCGGAGGGGCCGGGGACCAGCCTGTGTGCTTACCTTCCCGCTCCAGCACACAGGGCTTAAGACCTGTTTAGTCTCTGGATAAACGGAATCAGGCAGAAACAAAAACAAAGGCCAGCTCTCCCCGGACCCTCAGCGCCACCCGCTACCGCACAGGACCCCCATGGTAACACAGGAGCCTCCCGGGGGTCAGGAGATGAAAGAAGCTGGAGGCGAATCTCACTAAAGAAGCCATGTCCTGCCTGCCCAATTGGTGTGGCTCAGTGGTTGAGCATCCACCCAGGAACCAAGACGTTGCTGGTTCAGTTCCTGGTCAGAGTACATATCCCAGTTGTGGGCTTGATCCCCCTCAAGCCCCCCTCGGGGGTCATGCAGAAGGCAGCCAATTGATGACTTCCTCTCTCAACAATGTTTCTATCTCTCTATCCCTCTCCCTTCCTCCCTCTCTAAAAATAAATAAATAAAAATATATTTTAGCCAAAACGGGTTTGGCTCAGTGGATAGAGCATCGGCCTACGGACTGAAGGGTCCCAGGTTCGATTCAGGTCAAGGGCATGTATCTTGGTTTCGGGCATGTCGCCAGTAGGGGACGTGCAGGAGGCAGGTGATTGATGTTTCTAACTACCCCTCTCTCTTCCTCTCTGTAAAAAAATCAATAAAAAAAAAATATATATATATATATTTTTTTTTTTACATACAACTGGGGTATGTACTCTGACCAGGAACTGAACCACAAACGGACAATAAGCACATGGCAGCAAAGGGTGCAAACAACCCAGAGGCCCACCGAGCGATGAGCGGATAGCCCAGTGCAGGAGACCCACAACGTGGAATATGACTCGACCCGGAACAGGAAGGAAGCACTGACCCATACTGCACCACAGATGAACCTTGGAAATATCGTGCGCAGGGAAATAAGCCAGAGACCAAAGGTCACCTGCCGCCTAGATAAATGACTCATTTGCATGACATGTTCAGAACAGGCAATCCACAGAGCTGGGAAGCAGGTCAGTGGGTGGCGGGGCTGGGCTGCGGGTTAAGGAGGTGATGGTGAAAGGATCCCAGTTTCCTTTTGGGGTGATGGCAATGTTCTAAAGTTGGCTCTGGTGATGGTTGCACCTCCCTGAGAATGTACTAAAGCCCCTGAGTCATACACACTTTAAAGGGGCATCTTGTGTGACAGATGAGTGATAGCTCCCTACAACCGGTTAAAAGCAATAGCAGGTCTAGACACACTTCCACAAACCACATCGAGCAATGTTAGAGAGAGGCTGGGATTTGGAATCTAAACCCAAACCTTCCCCTTCCAGCCACACTTCCTTTTCTTTTCTTGAATCCAAGTACTTAGACAGCAAAGGATAGCCTCCGATATAAATGCCAGCAAATTAGTATCATCCTCGCAGGGCGGGGTGGGGTGGGGTGGAGGTTGGAGGGGGGGTAACTAAGCAAAGGAAAATACTACGTGGTGTAACCAGTTCCCCGTCCTGAGCCGGTCTCAGGACTGTGGTTATGCAGGTGGGTGTCACTGTTCTGAGGAAGATCACCCTGAAATATGTGGGCAGAAAGGGACACGGGGGCCGCAAGGAACTGGCAGATGTGAATGAAAGGCAAGTGGTAAATGGCAGCAGTTGAGGATCTCGGTTGAGGGCATTCAGAAGATTTTTGCTGCTTTTCTTGCAACTTTTTGTAAGTTTGAACTTACATAAAAAAAAAACACCTGTTTTTTGTTTTTGCCTAATCCTCAATTTGGTTTATCCCCAGGGATTATTTTCTCCATTGGTTTTAGAGAGGGTGGGGAGGAGGGAGGAGCAGAGAAAGAGAGGAGAGAGAGAAACATTGATGTGAGAGAGACACATTAATTGGTTGCTTCCTGCACACGCCCCAACCAGGGCTGGGGAACAAACCTGCCCTTGACTGGGAATTGAACCTGCGACTCCTCAGTGCATGGGCCAATGCTCTAACCCAGTGGTCAGCAAACTCATTAGTCAACAGAGCAGCAAATCGTGTCTCACGAGCAGCAGTTTGCCAACCACTGCTCTAATCACATCAAAAATTTAAACAACCATGATTTTTAAAAATCCTATATAATAAAAGCCTAATATGCTAAGTATCTGGTTGTCCAGTCAGCTGTTCAACCAATCAAAGTGTAATATGCTAATGATATGCCAAGGCTGCTCAACTGTTCACTATGAAGTGCACTGACCACCAGGGGGAAGACACTCCAATTGGTAGATTAGCTTGCTGCTGCTGGGGTCCGGCTGATTGGGACTGAGGGAGAGGGCTGGACATGCCCTGGCTCTCCCACTGTCCCTCCCTGGCTGGCCAACCTCCAGAATCCTTTCCTGGCCCCCATTGTGTACCAGTGGGGTTCCTCGGCCTGGCCTGTGCCCTCTCACAATCTAGGACCCCTCAGGAGATGTCAGGGAGCCAGTTTCGGTCCAGTCTCGCAGGCCAGGCCAAGGGACCCCATTGGTGTACAAATTGTACACTGGACCTCCAGTATAAGAGTAAAACCCCCAAACAGAAAAACAACCAACCAGTTACTGTTCTAAGAAGAAGATTCTATCAGTCTTCCATGCACTTTATCAGCAGGCCCCACTGCCTAGTACAAAACCATCCAGAAGCCCAGGATGGAGGTGGCCCTGCCCCCCAGCCCCACCCCGTTAACTGGGCCCTGCCCCCCAGCCCCACCCCTGCTTACTGGGCTCCTGCTCTGCGTCCATCTTGGCCTTGAGCAGCATCCGCAGCCTCGACACCTCCTGCCGCTTGAGCTCGTCCAACTTGGTGCGGACATGATGACTGACAAAGTCCAGCTCCCGGCTCAGCTTCCCGCTCTGGCCAGAGTGAGGGGACCGTGGTCAGGCTGGAGGACCGGGACGGAGCACTGCC
This sequence comes from Lasiurus cinereus, assembly GCA_011751065.1. NCBI lineage: Eukaryota > Metazoa > Chordata > Mammalia > Chiroptera > Vespertilionidae > Lasiurus > Lasiurus cinereus. The sequence goes on from JAAGEH010000058.1 coordinate 3,455,156, forward strand.
TCTGGCCTCCCCGGGGCCTTCCACCAGCTTTCTCATGCCTCCGAGGGCTCCACAGAGGCTTCGAGACCAGGTTCCAGCCCCTCAGCTTGGCATTCGAGGCCCTGCCCATGCCTGTAGGCCCACCTCCTGTCACTCATCCAATCACACTCTTGGTTCCAGCAACTCTGGCCGGTAAAGGACCCCACGGGCTTGAGGCCAGATGTAGGACCCCACGCTCAAGCCCGTGGCCACCTTTGGGCCCTCTGCCAGGAAGCTCCCCACCACTGCTCCCCAAGCCCGGCCAGACCCTCGCTGTCATGCAAGCTCAAAGCAGATGGCACCTCCCTTGGGAAGAATCCCCCAACAACCCTCTCAGCCCTGTCACACACGCACACTCACCACCCATGCACGTATGCGCACACACACACTGTGCTGAGCAGGATGCCTTCGCTGAGCTGCCTGTATCACCATTAGGGTTATATCTGTTTCTTCATCAGAGCCCCCGGGCTCCCCAAAGACCCCGGGACACAATGCTGGGGCCCGGCACCCACCCACCGTCCCAGCCCCAACTGCTGGTCTTTGTCAGCTATAAGGAACCGCCAGCAGCTGAACATACCAGAAGCTTGGTTTGCACACACAGTTCCTCTGGCCCCATCCCACCCCCGCCCATTCCACCTTCTACACCACCCCCTTCTCAGAATCCACCTTCACCCTGGGGGTCCTGCCCCTAGAGGCGACCTCCCGCTTGTCAGACCAGATGGGCCCTTTTCGGGGCTCCCCCCAGGCCCTCGCTAAACCACCACTCAGATCGCAGATGGTTTCCTGTCACTCATGACTCACGAGGGTCGCTTGAGCCCTCTTGGGGCATGTGGCCTTTGCCCATCAGCAGGGCAAGGCGAGCAGTCTGGGAGCCAAGCTCTGTGCTGGACCCCCTGGGCCTGTCCTCTAGTGCTGCCCACCACTCCATGCTCCCGGCAACAGAGTGAGGCCAGGGCAAGCCACGTGCCCAAAGCTCCTCAGTGAGGCTGGGCGGCCAGGGTGCACTCCCAGCGCCAGCGCCCCTTCCTCCATGACTGGTCCGTCCCCCCTCCCCCTGCTGGGCCTCAGCAATGGCTCAGACCATCAGCGATGACCTTTCCCGAAGGTTCGCAGGTTCACGATGTGCCTGGCCAGGCACGTGGGGGAAGTATCGCTGATTTGCACAACTCCTCACAACAGGGGCAGTGCTACCAGCCTCGGTGTTCTGAGAAGGAAAGCGAGGCGCATGGGGTACAGCACTGACCCCGAGAGCGCAGGCAAAGGGGACCTAGGGTTGGAACCCCGCACCAGCCCGTCCGAGAACCTGCCCACCCAAGTGGCCTTTTGTGCCTCGGTTTCTCCAGCTGAGCAGTGGGAGGGGTGGGGCTCCACTGTCTCTGCTTGTACTTGTTTCTCTTCATCTCCTCAGGGGCAGAGTGGATAAGGACAGAAAAGAACCCCAGGAACGCTGGGAGGTTTTTTTTTTGCGGGGAGCCGGGTTGCCTCCCCACAAGTTTCAGGTCCTGGGGCTTTGGTTGGGCCCAGGTTTTGGAGAACTTGAGGTGTCTCCTCTAGAAGGGACATTTTTCTTTTTTAATATATTTTTTATTGATTTTTTACAGAGAGGAAAGGAGAGGGATAGAGAGTTAGAAACATCGATGAGAGAGAGACATCGATCAGCTGCCTCCTGCACACCTCCTACTGGCGATGTGCCCACAACCAAGGTACATGCCCTTGACCAGAATCGAACCTGGGACCGACCTTTCAGTCCACAGGCCGATGCTCTATCCACGGAGCCAAACCGGCTAGGTGGGACTTTTTAAAAATATATATATTTTTACTGATTTCCAAAAGAAAGGATGAGAGAGAGAAACATCAGTGATGAGAGACAATCACTGATTGGCTGCCTCCTGCATGCCCACACCAGGGATAAAGCCCGCAACCAAGGCATGTGCCCTGACCGGAAGTGGAACCATGACCTCCTGGTTCATAGGTTGACGCTCAACCACTGAGCCCCACGGGCCAGGCAGAAGGGACATTCTGACAGCACCCAGCGATGCTGGGAGCGGTGGAATGGGGAGACTGAGCGGGGTAGGGACTTGGGACACTGCCTGGGGGAGAGGACAGGGCGTGGGCTTTGGGCGCAGGGGGTGAGGCCAGGCCTACAGGAAGGACAAACACTGCTCTCAGGACCTCAGCATTCTCTTCTGTAAGATGGGATGATAAGGGCGGATCTTCCTCATGCAGAAAGCACTGTGCCCAGTGCTGAGTGCTCACACACTAACTAAGGAGGGCGCCTACTGTGGCTGTCCAAACCCTGTACAAGTCTAACCTGGGATAAACCAGACCCGAACCCCAGGGGGTGGGTTCTGTTAGTCCCCATTTTACAGATGGGAAAACTGAGGCACAGCAAGGATTGGTCACATAGCTGGTAAGTGGCAGAGCAGAGGCTGAGAGCCTACAACATCCGCCCCCGGCACCTAACCACATACTCTGTGTTCCCCTTTCCTGGCACCTGTGTGTGACCTGGAGAAGCGATTTCTCCCTTTGTGAGGGCTGGAGCCACGTGATCCCTTTAAGGAATCCCGTCCTTCCCAAGACTCTGCCCTCTGAGCCTGCCCCCCCTCCTGCCTCTGGCACCTAGCCACACCTTGATATCCTCGGCGTTGGCGGCCTGCAGCTTCTCTCGGAAGTGCCCGTCCGTCTCCAGCACATTGATGACCTCCTGGAGGTAGCGGTGGTAGTACAGACCCGTGTCCTGAGGACATAAAGATGGACAAAGCAGCTCAGTCCCCACCAGAGGGTGGGACCCACACCCTGCTCCCCGAGGCATCTTCGGAGGGACCTAGAGCGCCACCACTTGGAGCAGGAGGCTTGCCCCTGGATAAAGGCTCTGCATCTGCAGCCAGCAGGCGGGTCCTAACCCCCATCCCTTGGGAACCTGCTGACCTCCAGCCACAGCTCTCACCACGGCCCAGGTCTGTAGTGGAGACAAAATGTGTGTCACAAGGACAAACACCAGCCCAACACCGCTCACAGCGTGGGGCTTACCGAGAAGACACACTGGTACTTATTGGCGAGCAGAGAACATTCATTCATTCATTCATTCATTCAATGAGCATCCTCTGAGCCCCTGGTCATATGACAGTTGCTGCTATAGGGGATACAGCAAGTGAACAAGACAGACATGAAGCTCTGGCCCCGCTTCTCAGAGCTGCGCACAACAGAAAATGAGATCAACAGCCTGGCATGGTGATAAGGATGCAGAAGACTGTTTCCTCTAGCTCTCACTACATCAGTTGAGGAGCACATAGAAAGTGCTTAATACAAGGTAAGCGAATGACCCAGCTATGCCACGCTGGGTGCCATCTTTCTGATTGTTGCTAAAACAAAGTATCACAAAGTAAGAGGCTTAGCTGAAGCCGGTTTGGCTCAGTGGATAGAGCATCGGTCTGCGGACTGAAGGGTCCCAGTTCGATTCCAGTTAAGGGCATGTACCTTGGTTGCATGCACATCCCCAGTAGGGGGCATGCAGGAGGCAGCTGATCGATGTTTCTCTCTCATCGATGTTTCTAACTCTCTATCCCTCTCCCTTCCTCTCTGTGGAAAATCAATAACATATATTTTTTAAAAAAGAAAGTAAGTGGCTTAGAGCAACACACGTTGATTCTCTCAGAGTTCCGGAGGTCGGAAGTGCAACGTGGGATGGCGGGGCTCAGCTCATTCCCGAGGCTCAAGGGCAGAGCATCTCCTTGTCTCTTCCGTCTTGCCCTAGCTAGTTTGGCTCATTGGATGGAGCATCAGCCTGAGGACTGAAGGGTCCCGGGTTCTATTCTGGTAAAGGGCACGTGCCCCAGCTGCGGGCTCAATCCCCCGTGGGGGGTATACAAGCAGCAGCCAATCAATGATTCTCTCTCATCATTGATGTTTCTATCTCACTCCCTCTCCCTTTCTCTCTGAAATCAATAAAAACATATTTTAAAAAATAAAATAATAAAGATGGCTGAAACTGGTTTGGCTCAGTGGATAGATAAGAGCATCGGCCTGTGGACTGAAAGGTCCCAGGTTCGATTCTGGTCAAGGGCATGTAATTTGGTTGCCAGCACATCCCAAGTAGAGGGCATGCAGGAGGCGGCTAATCGGTGTCTCTCTCTCATCGATGTTTCTAACTCTCTATCCCTCTCCCTTCATCTCTGATAAAAGTCAATAAAATATATTAAAAAATAAATAGATAAAGATGCCAATGCAGTCACACCCAGGAACACACTTTTGCCACAGGAGGTAATATATTCCCAGGCTCAAGGGATTAGGGCGGGGACATCTTTGGGGACCATTTTTCAGCCAAACACAGTGGACTGAAATCTTGTTAGGACTGCCATGACGCCTGTGTCCTGTGTTTTTACTTGCTAAGTCTGGCAATCTTAATCCCTGAGCCAGTTACTTACTCTCTCTGTGCCTCAGTTTCCTCACCCACCTGTTGTTGGGGATGTCTGTAGCATTCTGTGCTTCCCACTAGTCTCAGTGTAAAGATGTTCTCTACCACGGTCCACAAGGCCCCACGTGACCTGCCTTGTGCCCTCTCTTGCTCTCAGCTCCAGCCACACAGCCTTTGCCCAGGCCACTCCCCATGCCTGGAATCGGAGGTCCCTCCCTGAACTTCAGACCTCACTTCAATGGCCATCACTCCTCCTGTCCGTTCTCAGGAGCCCAGCGAGCTAGAGCTAGCATGGCCTGCGACGGGATTGGGCTTGCATTAGCCCTGTGTTTGGCTCATAGAAGATGCTCAAGAAATGTGTGCAGTGAATGAGGAAAAGGGTGCCCTCCTGTGTCTGCCAAGATTTCATTGGACAGACGCCTCAGTCGCTGGGTGGGGACCTGCCACACAGGAGCCTGGCACCATCTGTCTTGGAGATAGGGATAAACCGGTTCCTTAGTGGGAGGATTCCGGTCATAAATCAGGGCACTGGCCTTGAGGAAATCGTTCACGTTCCAAGTACCAAACGCCCTAAGAGCAAAGGTTTCACAGTGCTGGGTAAAAACCTGCTGGGATTACTTAAAGGAGCGGTTTATAAGCCCCTTTGTCACTTGAACTACAACTCCCACGAGCTCCAGAAAGTGAGCACTGCCCAGTTAGCTAACAACACACCACCTGTTTAAGGTGCTACTGGGAACTGTAGTTCTTTTGTTCAAATTCCTGCTTGAGGAGAGGGGAGTTTAAAAAGAAAAAAAAAAAAAGAAGTCAACACTCCCCAAAACAGAGAGGTTTAGGTGTCTGTGTAGCGGGGGAGAGGGGGAGATGATGCCGACTTTTCACTTAACATGTGGTCTGATTTCCCACAGTTCAGAGTCAGGGACTAGGACATCTGCTCCCTCCCCACTGCGCCCCAGTTTTTCACCACGTCAAAGCCCGGGACTACAAAGAATGGCCGGCAAACTCCACGCCGTGTGCGTCAGGGAAGTATCCACCCGGGGCCGTGGGTCCGCGGGACTGTCGTCCCCCTGCAAACACCTGGCTGGGGAGCGGGACAGGGCCACTCACGGGGCTCTCGGTCGCGGGGCTCTCCTTGGTCACCTCCCGCTCCAGGGGCACAGCCAGGATAGCATGGAGCAGCAGCAGCGGTGGCAGCAGCAGGAGGGCTGCGCGGGGCCCGGAGAGAGGCATGGCGGCGTGACCTGTGCGGGCGGAGAGTGGAGAATGTCTGCCCAAGCCTCCTCCTTTCCTGGACCCAGAAGTCAGGCCCCCAGCACTGCACGCTCTTCTCCCTTCCAAGAATTAAGAATCAAAGCATCTCGTTTTCCGGGACCCAACATTCCGAGCCTCCGGCCTTTCCTTCCTTAATTAAACCCAAGAGTTCGGGCTCCACGCAGCCTCTTCGCTCACTGACTCAGGAATCCGGGATTTCAAGTCTGGGTCCCCCAGACCAAAGAGCCAAACCCCCAGCCCCCCTTTTTTATCCTAGGATCTAGGAGAGATGGTGCCCAGCTCATCTTCCTCCGGAAGTCAGCCTCCAGCCCTCTAGTCCTCCACCTCCCCTCCTTCCTGGGACCCAGGAGTCTAGAGATCCCAGCCCCTCACCTCTCCTTCACCACAGAGGGCGTTTTCCCGGGCTGGGACCTCCGCTGCGTTCTGGGAGATTTCCCCGGACCACGCCCACTTTCCCGCAAAAGACCCGCCTTCGGCTATCTGATTGGTCCACGCTGGCTCCCGCCCGCTTGGTTCTTGCCTAGTGGCCCCGCCCCTTGCCTAAGTCGCTCGCCTCTTCTCGAAAGACTTGCCTCCTTTCTCGGAAGCTCAAATTCTTGACACATTTCCTGCCTCTTAGGCGAAAGCGGTACGGAGACTTTCAAAACGAACTACAACTCCCTGTAGGCCAGGGTAAAATGACTTAGCTTCCGCACCATCTTCGCCCCTTTGCCTCATGGGAGTTGTAGTTTTCCCATTTGTTTTTCTCCCCCAAGAAGTGGCGGCAAGTTACAGATCAATAGCAATTGTCCAGGTCGCCTTATAAGTTTCTTAAGTGAGACGTATAAAGCGAGACTGCGCTGCGACCTCTCTGGGGTCCCTTTAAGGAACACTCGCATCCCCTTCCAATTTAGAATCCCCTGAGCAGGGTAGCCTGGCTGCGGCAGAAGCCAGGGGTCATTGCTTTGTTGGAAGTTGAGCGTGAGGGAATTGGAGGGAGGGGATTCCGGTAGATCCGGGAGGGAATCTCTCTTCCCTCGGAGCTCTCTTTATTCCCCTGCTTTATTTCGCTGACTCCCAGAGATTAGGTCTCCAGCTCCTCCCAAAATTAGTCAGGTATGTTTAGAAATTGGCCAGAAAGGCAGAGCACTGAGGTGTTAATGTGAAAAGCCTCTGCAGGCACGGCGGGGAGGATAGATGGGTGCTGGTGCTCTGGTGTGTGGGGCCCAGATTTCTGAATTCCCATGCCTGGGTGTAGGAGAGAGGTATTTGGGGGAGAGATTATTGGACTCCTGGGCCCCTGATAGTGCCAAAAACTGGAATAAGGCTGCTGTTTCCCTAGACAGGAGTAGGTGCTGGAATTCAGGCTTCCTGATTCCTGGATAAAATGTAGAGCTTAAGATCAGATGTTGGGGAAAACAGAGCCCATTGGGATGTGGGGTCTGCGTCCTGACTTCTCCTTGTTTCTCCAGAATGTCTCAGGAGAATGAAACATGGAAAAAAGAGTGAGTAAGGCACCGGAATGGGCTGGAGTGGACAAAGGGGTGCACAGGGAACTGAGAGTTTGATTATGCCCACACACTTTCAGCTCTGGCCTAATAACTGCCTTTGCAGGTTCAGCACCATCAGCTTTGCTGGGTGGGGTTGGGGGCCTGGACTTCTGAGCCCTACCTAAAGGGAGCAGCCTAGGATGAAGACTCATGGGTCAGAAAGGGGAGGGGTTTGGACTCCTGAGTTCTGAGACCAGAAGGCCCTGCGATCTCAGACTCATGATTCTAGACGACCAGTGCAGGAGGAGCTTTAGAACTGATGAACAGGCTCAGATTCTACCCCTTCTGTGACTTTACAAGTGCTCAGAATCCTAACTTGGGAGGGGCTCTCGGGCAACCAGGGTGCCTTGCTTACTCTGGTCACAAGCCTGCCTCTCTCTCTCAGGGTCCTGTGGGATGAGCTCGCTGCCATAAGGCTGCAGAAGCTGGAACAGCAGGTACTGTGCTAAGAACCCTCACACACCCCTGGGCCCCCTTCATAGCTCCCCAGGAGCCCCATCCCCAAGGACTGCCCTGGGCTGGCTGGCCCTTCGTGGCTCTCTTGAGCTTCAGGTTCTGCAATTGGGAAAAGAGAAAATAGGAATTCAGGATCCCAGAGAAGTAGACCTTGGGAATGAGACTATAAAACTTCTAAGAAACAAGGGCTCTGAGGGCAGGACTCCCAGATCCTGGGGGCGGAGGGGCTCAGCTGCCAGGACCCCTGGTTCTGAGGAAGAAGGAGATGAGGGACTGAGGACCTGGATTCCAAAAATTCTCCCACGGAAGCAGGGTTCCCCTTCCCCCAGGGCTCCCCTCCCCTAGGGCTCCCCTTCCCCAGACCCATTTTCACCCGAGTCTTCCGCAGGACTCCTGGCCCCCACACACCCCTTTCCCGCTCCCGCAGCGGCGGCTATTTGAGAAGAAGCAGCGGCGGAAACGCCAAGATTTTCTCATGGTTCAGGCCAATCCTGACACCTCCCTGCGGTCCTGCCGACCGCGACTGAGGTCGGAGCGCCTGGCAGGGAACAGCGGTGAGGAAAGGGTCCGACCCCCTCGGAGGCCAGGAGGGAGGGGTCTGTAGGAGCCCAACGGAGCCCTGGAGCACCGAGCAGCGCCCGGAAAAGCCCGAGTCACAGCCAGTGGGGACCCCAGGGAGAGCACGGGTGCGGGCCCTTTAAGGCCACTAGGGGGCGGGGCTATTTAGAGTTATGGGCGGGGCCTGCGAGAGCCAGGGACCGCCCAAAAGCGTGGGGCGGGTCCTGATAGAGATGGGGGGCGAGGCCTGGAAAAAGCAGGACCAGGGCTGAAACTGGCAAAGCCCCGGGGACCTGGGTAACTTAGAAACCAGGTCCTACGGACTGAGAACCCGGCTGGGTGGTTGACGCGAGGAGCCACACTTTAGTGGTCGGGCTGTCAGGCCTGAGTCTTGGGATGAAGGTTGGGTTCTGAATGGGTCTCGGCGGTTTGGGTGGTCATTCAATGAGGGGCTGTGTGAGGAGGCAGCTCTTCGCAGTTTAGGGGCCTCTGCCCTGTCTCCCAGGCCTCCGGAACCCTTTCCTCCGGGAGAACGTGCCAGAAGCGCATCTGCACGCTGGTACCCACAGTGCCCAGGGCATCATGAGCTGCGGTGGCGATGGCCGCCCGGAGCCCAGCCCCTTGGCATCCCCGACGGAAGCAGGTACTCTCAAGCCCTTGGAACGCCTATATTCTAGAACTCCACTCCCACTAGAACCCAAGCGTCTGGAACCTCAATCCTTGATCTCCAAATGAACCTGGAGTGCAGACCCTCCCCCACATCACACCCCCCCTCCCCCAACTCCGTATCCCGGGGCTCTGAAATCCACACCAAGTCCAGGTCTTGAACCTTTTCCTTCTCCAACACTCAGTCATCTGAGCCTCCAGCCCTTCCCTCCCCTCGGATCCCAGTCTCCAGGTGCCTTCTCTCTCCTGCCTACCAGACATGTCCTACCCGGAGTTGGAGGAGGTCTTCGTGGAGGATGTTCTCGCCTTCCGCCCTCCTTTCAAAGGGCCCCCAAGGATGAGACGCAGGGGGTGCTGGATACCCCACCGACGACGTGGTAATTTGGGGGACATCTTCAGGCCCTCTGCTCCAAGTGGCAAATTCTCTCCCCTTTTGTAACAGCCTTTTTGAGATATAGTTCACATATCATACAATTCACTCATTTAAAGTTTACCATTCTAGGGTTGTTAGTATATTTACAGAGATGTGCACTGATTGTCACAATCAATTTTCCTGCATTTTCATCACCCCCAGAAGAAACCTGTACCTCTTACTAGTCACCACCCCCCTTTCTCCCAGCCCTAGACAACCACTAACCTGCTTTCTGGCTCCACCAATTTGCCTATTCTCAACGTTTCAGATAAACAGAATATGGTCTTTCATGACAGGCTTCTCATGTTCACATGTTTTTAAGGTTCATCTACATTGTGGTAGTATCAGTACTTCATTCCCTTTTATTCTTTAAAATACTATCTAATGAAAGAGTGATATGCAAATTGATCATCACTCCAAGACACAAGATGGCTGCCCCCAGGTGGTCAAAGATGGCTGCCCCATTTGGACACAAGATGGCCATCATTAGATGGCCAACAGGGGAGGGCAGTTGGGGGTGACCAGGCCTGCAGGGAAGGGCAGTTGTGGACAATCAGGCCAGCAAGGAGGGAAGTTAGGGGTAACTAGGCCAGTAGAGGAGGGCTGTTGGGGGAGACCAGGCCTGCAGGGGAGGGCAGTTGTGGGCGATCAGGCCTGCAGGGGAGGGCAGTTGTGGGCGATCAGGCCAGCAGAGAAGGGCAGTTGGGAGAGACCAGGTCTGCGGGGGAGGGCAGTTGGCAGGGACTAGGCCTGCAAGGGAGGACTGTTGGGGAGGAACCAGGACAGCAGGAGAGGGATGTTGGGGGTACCAAGCCAGCAGAGGAGGGTAGTTGGGAGAGACCAGGCCAGCAGGGGAAATTAGTTGGAGGGGGGGGACCAGACCTGCAAGGGAGGACAGTTAGGGGGGCAGGCTTGCAGGGGAGTGCAGTTAGGGGTGACCAGGCCAGTAGGGGAGGGCAGTTAAGGGTAACTGGGCCAACAGGGGTGGGCAGTTTGGGGTGACTAGGCCTGCAGGGGAGGACAGTTAGGGGTGACCAGACTGGCAGGGGAGGGAAGTTAGAGGTGACCAGGCCAGCAGGGGAAGGCAATTCGGCTGACCAGGGAGCAGTTAGGTATCGATCAGGCTGGCAGGCAGAAGTGGTTAGGGGCAATCAGGCAGAGGCAGATGAGCGGTTTGAGGCCAGTAGTCCTGGATTGTGAGATGGATGTCCAACTGCCCAGTGAGATCGGGCCTAAACAGGCAGTTGGATATCCCTCAAGGGGTCCCAGATTGGAGAGGGTCCAACTGGGCTGAGAGACAACCTTCCCACTCCATGAATGAATTTCGTGCACCGGGCCTCTAATATATATTCAGAGAAGAAGGGAGAGGGAGATAGAAACACCAATGAGAGAGAATCCTTTATTGGCTGCTTCCTGCACGCCCACTATTGGGGGTGGAGCCTATAACCTGGGCATGTGCCCTTGACCAGAATTGAACTTGGGACCCTTCAGTCCACAGGCCAACACTCTATCCGCTGAGCCAACCCAGCTAGGGCTTTCCTTTTATTCTTTAGCATTTCATTGTAATGACATTTTATTCTCATGACATGGCTATTTCACTATTTCAAAACAGGAATCATAATTATCACCCCAAAACTCCACTCTCTCTCCAACCCCATCCTAGATCCCCAGTCTCTCCTCTGCTCTCTCTGGCACAAAGGGAAGGGGGAGTTCAAATCCCACTCTGTCCTTAGGCCTAGGGCAGGCAGAGACTTCTGGACCTGTGTAGACCTCTTGCATATGGGTCTGGCAAGTGAGGGCGAAGAGCCATAAGTAGGTCCCAGAAATTGAGGAATTCTGGGCTTCTCCAGCTATCACTGGTGACCTCGTCCCAAACTCCTGGGACCCAGATGTCCCGAGCTCAATCTTCTACCGGCTTCTTCCACTCCTTAGGGTCCAGTATAGAGGATGAAAACGAATCCCCGGATGGTGGAGATGAATGCGAGTCGCCTGGAAGGGATGGTGATGGGGGAAGTGGAGACTCGGGCTCTAACAGGGTGAGAGGTGGCACAGCCCATAAGATAGAAGCAGACCAATCAGAGGCCCCTTTTCCTGGTGGGTAGAACCTGTCCTGACTGAGCTCCCAGAGGCCCTGTGAGTGCCCCATTTACCATCTAACTAGAGGATTGGAAGAGATGTGAGCACATCAAAGCCCAGCCCACCGAAAGGCTGTGAGCTTAGGGGAGGGCGACACAGCGATAGGGAAGGGCCAGTTGACACTTTGGTATTGATGAACGTGAGATACAGTTTCTGTTGGGCTCTGGCCAGTGTATTGAGTGGTCAGAGCATCATGGGTTGCAAGTTTGATCCCCACCCCCCACTCCCAGTCTCGCCAGGGTGCATGCAGGAAGCAACCAGTAGATGTGTCTCTGAAATAGATGTTTCCCTTCTTCTCTCCCCTTCTCTCCCTCCCTTCCTTCTCTAAAAAGATAAATGGAAAAAATATATATCCTCCGTTGAGGATTAAGAACAACAAAATAGTTTCAGGTGGATAGATCCGGGCCATATTAAGTTATCTAGATCGAATCTCAACACATGTTTTAGCTGAATGGGCCGTGCAAAGGAATTATCCAATCGGTAGATGGAAGTGAGCAAGGTCGCAGAGGGAAGCCAGTGGGGCTTGGCTGGGTGGAATCTTTAAAGCAACTGATCAATCAGCAAGGGGCCAAGAAGTTGGACCAATAGGTCGAGAGTGAGTGTAACCCTGAGCTGAGATAGCCAATCAGTGGCAAAAGGGAGCGTGGCCCGTTTGGGCTGCACCTCAACTTGAATTTGGCATGTGGGCCAGGGAGAAGACCTGGAAGAAAAGAAAGAGGAATCGGAGTCTACAGTGAGGCCGTTCCCAGGTTTGGCTGACGAGATGTCCGAGGCCCTGGAAAGCGAGGGCGGCGGGGGCTTCAGCAATGCGGGGAGCTCGTCCCTCTCGTCTCTCCTCGCCCCAGGCCCTCGGCTCGGCGAGGACATGGAAGAATATGTGTTGCGGCCAGCGGCGCGCGGCTGCACGATGCAGTGTTGCATCAGCCGCGACAAGCGTGGCATAGACAAGGGCTTGTTCCCTTTCTACTATCTCTACTTGGAGGCGATCAATGGCCACGGCCGGAAGGTGCTGTCTGGCTGCGGGGGCAAGCCCCCACCTCTCAAGGGCTTGACTTTGGCGAATCCAGGCCTTGCTCATCACCTGTCAACTCCAGCTCCAAAAGCTTCCCAGAACTGAGCTCCTTAGAGCCCAGTGGCAAAGGCCCTGCCCATCCCACAGCCAAGGCCTGCCCACTGTGGAGATGAGCCGGGCTTTCTCAAACTCAGGCCACGCCCTGTCGGGATCCAAAACCTCACCCTTATACACCTTCCACAACCCATCTTTGTAGGTCCAAGCCTGGCGGCTTCACCGAGCCTTCTTTGCAATAAGGCCCCACCCAATCCTGGGATAAGCCCTGCCCCCTCAGTAACCAAGCCCCTCCCTTGGTGGATTTCCTATCCAGAGTCAAGCCACGCCCCTCTCAGCCCACATTCCCCTCTCTTTGTGGCTGCCTCTCAAGGCACTCTGTCCCAGAAAGGGGTTTTTCTCAGAGCCAGATCCACTTTTCCAAGATGAAACACCTACTAAAGACTTGTCGCAAGGTCCAGAGTCAGGCCTGCCTGGGCTCTGCCTGTAGGGGAGGCATTAAAATGTGTAGCTCCCCTTCAGGACCCAGCTGATAACTTCCTTCAGTGAGAACTGCCATCTCTCAGCAAGCCTTGGGACACTTATTGCCCCATTACCCTTTCCTCTGTCCCCCCACGGACATGTTTCCTTGTCTTTGGACCCCTAGCCTTAGCCCAGTACCCGAAATCGAATCTGATGGGCTGTTCTCACCTCCACAGCACTTCCTTCTCGCTGGGCGCAAGAGAAAAATGAGCACAACCTCTAATTATCTAATTTCCCTGGACCCCACAGACCTGTCTCGGGATGGGAGCAACTTTGTGGGCAAAGTCAGGTAGGCAGAGCCCTGATGTGAGAAACAGATGGCAGGCGATAGGACACCTGGGGGAAGAAGGGGAGAATTGAACTACATTTCCCAAAAGGCCATAAAGAACAAGTTCTACCGGCTCTAGGACCTTTTCTCTTAGGGACTGGTGGGCTCTGAAGTTCTTCAGGTTGTAACCTCAGGGTGGTTAGAAATAGCACTTAAGGCCAAAACTGGTTTAGCTCAGTGGATAGAGTGTCAGCCTACAGACTGAAAGGCCCCAGGTTCAATTCTGGTCAAGGGCATTTACCTTGGTTGTGGGCACATCCCCAGTAGGGCGTGTGCAGGAGGCAGCTGATCGATGTTTCTCTCTCATTGATGTTTCTAGCTCTCTATCTCCCTTCCTCTCTGTAAAAAATCAATAAAACATATTTTGAAAAAAGAAATAGCACTGAAGGTTTTGGAGCACAGGTGGCATTTAAGACATTTGACTTCTTGAAAGGCAAGGAGCTGGGACTCCTTCATTCCTGAGTAGGAGTTCCCTCTAATAATAACCAACAGGTAGTAGAGGGAAGAGTTCCTAAACGGCCGAGGCAGGAAATGAAAAATCAAGGATCACAGGGCTGGGACTGTGGATACATGGAAATGATGAGTCTTCTGTAGAGGACTGATGGGAAGAATTGATAATGGCATGGGAAAGCAGTTAAGGTACAGCATAAGGTAACGCTTATTATTTTATTCTGGCCATGGCCTTCCTGGAGTAGATCTAATGTCTTGGGCACCAAATTCACCATTTTCGACAGTGGGGTGAATCCTGAAAAGAAGTATTTCATCCCAGACACTGGTCGGATCAGGGAGGAGCTGGGCGTTGTGTGTTATGTAAGTATCCCGGAAACTAGAGAGTGAATGGAGCAGAATGGTGGGGAGGGAGAAAGAGCCAGGCCAACTAGAGCCTAATACCGTAGGAGACCAACGTCTTGGGATTCCGAGGGCCCCGGAAAATGTCTGTGATCATTCCAGGAATTGATGGCCAGAACAAGAGAATCAGAGTCCAGCCAGAAAATGTGAGTTGGCTGAGGTTGAGAATCTCTGGGTCGACGGGAGGAAGGGCTAGGTTACAGGCTCTAAGTCCTAAGGGAGGAGGGGCCCATGGTTGCAGGTCACATGTGCAGCCCGGAGGATTTTGTCAGATTTATGTGTTGAAGGGAGGGGAGGCTAGGGACTCAAAATTGTGTGTCCAGAGGAAAAAAAAAGAGATTAGTTTGTGGTAGGTTGACCATGCCCCCTACTTTGCTCTCTAGGAACGGGACTGCCTTATGAGTCGGGTCCAACGGGGGGCCAACCAGGGGCTGGTCCTCCTGCAAAACAAAGCCCCATCGTGGAGCTACGACACTGGTGCCTACGTGCTCAATTTTCATGGTCGAGTCACTCAGGCCTCGGTCAAGAACTTCCAGATTGTGTATCCAGATGACCGTGAGCTCCTAGGAACCTGGCTGAGGGTGGGGATGGGGGTGGGGGTCTGAGGGAACAGGGATACCAATGGAAAAGAACTACTACTACCATAAACACTTAAGGTTTTCTCTGAGCAAGGCCTACTCCACACTGTTGCAAAGCCTTTTGGGAACTGTAGTTTATAGGCACTCCTAGGGTTTCGGGGCAAAGTAAGGGCGCCGCACAGCCTCTTCATTTTCTGAGCTCTTAAGAGTTCCGGTAGGGAGAGTCTAACTGGGAGAGTCTAACTAGGTTTCTAACTTCCTCCTCAGCCGACTACTTGGTGCTTCAGTTCGGCCGCGTGGCCCCAGACATGTTCACCATGGACTTCTGCTTCCCACTTTGCCCACTTCAAGCCTTTGCTATCTGTTTGTCCAGTTTCGATGGGAAACTGGCATGTGAGTAATCCAATAAACTATAATCCTCTCCACAGCTCTGGTGCCTGCTCATTTGATGGCTCCAGCATGCCTTCTACTGCACCACCTTACTAACCAACACTTCTTAGACGTGTTCTGGATTCTAGGGAGTGGGCTGTTGAGCAGCAGCAACTCTGGTGGCACTCAGTGCATCATAGGAGACGGGTCTTTTAAACAATGAAAAATCAAACGGCTCCTCCACTATGAGAAAAGCACACGGAAGCACAAATCAGCTGGGTCAAAGCAAGGGACCTCTAAAACGTGTTTTCATACTACACCTGAAGAATCATAAGGAACTAGCTGGTTCACCAGGGGGCAGGAATGGGAACATCAGATAAGAGGCAGAGTTCATGCAAAGATCACAAGATGGAAAGGAACTAGGTTGTTTGGGAAAATGAAAGGCTCCTGTGGTAGGAGCCTTGGGGAACCAATGGAGAAGAGGGACGGTATGAGGCTGGACAGGGGGCTCTTTGTCTGAACTGCTGGACAGATCTTACCAGGTCAGGGGAATGTTCTAAGCTGGAGACATAAACTTGGATGGGTAATTGAAGACATGCATGGGTGAGGGAGAGTAATTATAATACCTGCTAACACATTTAACTGACAAGTATTTCTTAAAAATATCTTTGATTTTAAAGAGGAACGGAGAGGGAGAGAAATATGGATGAGAATCCTTGATAGGCTGCCTCCTGCACGCTCTCCATTGGGGATTAAACCTGTAACCTGGCCATGTGCCCTGATGGCGAATAGAACAGCCATCTCCTGATTTATAGGTTGACACTCAACCACTGATCTGGCTGGGCAAAAAGCATTACTTTAAACATGAACTCCTTTGGGGCCTTTGTAATCCCATAAGGTACATGCAGTTGTTAGCCACATTTTACAGATAAGGACACTGAGGCAATGGACCCAGGGCTTGTAAATGTTAAATCAGGGCAGTTGAAAGACCTTGAAGAATTCACCATGTAAAGGCCAATAGGAGGATGTTTGTATATTCCAGGGAGATTCAGAAAACTGGAGCTTAATCCTTAGAGATCTGAGAGTCTAGCTCTCAGCCCCCTTTGGGGAGATAATTGTCCCAAATCTAATAAAATTTAGGTGGAAGGCAAAGAAAAACGATAATAAACTCACCAGCCTTTAGTTCAAAAGAAGCCTCAGAAAGAGAAGCAAATTTGAGGGGTGATGGGAAATGTAGTTTATCCTCTATTAAGGCACTGCCTCTTCCCTATTCCCCTCAACTACTTCCAGGACCCAGAAGAGGTAGATACTGTCAGTTCAGATACACAAGGTGACATTGCTCAGTACAAACCAGAAGATTTTATTTCTTAAACCAACTGGTAAAAATAAATAGTGGAATAACACAAAAACCACAGAATCCTACCCTTGCCTCCCACTGAGGTCTAAGGCGGGAGACACCGACACATAAAGAGGGGAGTGAGAGGCCACAGTATGGTTCAAAGGTGTGGCCTGGTCAGAGGATGTGGGCAAGATCTGGGTCATGGCAGGTACGGCAGCCAGAGAAGAGGCAGGGTTCCCGAGGCGTGCCCAGGCCCTGGCCCGAGCTGCAGGGGTGAGACAGGGGCCCAGTTTCTCCTGAGCCTGGGCAATTCGGCGGGCAAAGCGACTTCGATCCCGGGCAAACTGCTCCCAGGGGCCCCTTCGAGCAGCTTGGGCTGGTCCAGCCCAAACAATCAGGAAGTGGATGGAGACCTTCTCAGAGAAGCGCACCTGGAGACAGACGAGCACAGACATACAGACACAGGATACACAGTCACAGGTGGGAGGGAAGAGAGAACCAGACAAAAATTACACAAAAATGCCTGCTGACTAGTCACCTACCTGCCACATTCTCCATCTGACTCACTGAAGATGGAGGTGGTTCTCTGGACTGACAAGTACCACAGCTGCTCCCAGAGAGCCCAGCCTCTTGCAAAGGATTGCATTACAATGAGCACAGCCCTCCCAGGGGAGTTCACTGCAACCCTCTGTAACACACAGGGGCCCACAAGTCCCAGCTCTCTCCTACCTAACACTCAAGAATCCCAGATGCTCTCCCTCCCGGGGCAGGCCCATGCCTTCCATCTCTTCCGGGGCTAACCCCCTGAACCTGTCTCTAAGCCCCCTTTTCTTATACTTTCTAATGAGCAAAAGCAGCCTTGCCTAGGCTCTCTCCTGTTTCTTCTATCCTAAACTATTGTTTTACTGTCCCCAGCTTAAAAAATAAGGGAATCAGAGCCCTCAGCACCAACCTTTCTGGCCTTTTGGGGAGTCTTGGGGTCCGGATGCTGGGTGGGGGTTCCTGCAGATTTGAGCCGCCTTTGAAGTCGGAGGGGCAGCCGAGGAAGAGGCCAGGGAGGTGGTGGCTTCTCTCCTGGTAGATAGATGGCCACTCGGAAGGGCTCAGCTTTCTGAGCAGCTTCCACTCCCTCTGTCTCCTTTCCAGGTGGATATGTCCAGTCCCTGAGGAGGGCACTCTGAGCCTGAAGGGAAGAACTTGGGCCCAAGCCAGCTATTTCTGAATCATCTTTCTCATCCTCATTCTCCTCATACTCCTCCTCTGCGTCTTCTCCTGGCCGGTACACCCAGGCCCTCAAGAAGGCACTTGCTGGGGGAATGGAAGAGGTACCCTCAGCTTCTCCTGTGTCACTGTCTTCATCTTCCTCTTCTGTGTCCTCTCCTGGTTGGTACAACCAGGCTCTCAAAAAGGTACTTGTGGGGGTAATGGAAGAGGGACCCTCAGCTTCTCCCTCCTCCTCAGCTACTCCTGAATCACCGTCTTCCTCTTCCTCCTCTGTGTCTTCTCCTGGTTGGTACACCCAGGCCCTCAAGAAGGAATTTGCTGGGGGAATGGAAGAGGGACCCTCAGCTTCTCCCTCCTCCTCAGATGCTCCTGAATCACTGTCATTATCTTCTTCTTCTGTGTCTTCTCCTGGTTTGTATACCCAGGCGCTCAAGGTACTTGTGAGTGAGATGCAAGAGGGACCCTCAGCTGCTCCTGAATCATTGTCTTCACCTTCTTCCTCTGTGTCCTCTCCTGGCCAACACACCCAGGCCTTTGTGAAAGCACTTGTGGGGGGGATGGTAGGCAGACCCTCAGCTCCCCCTGAAGCACTGTTCTCCTCCTCTTCCTCCTCCTCCTCTTTGGGTTGATGATGCCAGGTCCTGAGCAGGGGCCTGTGGCTTAGAACTGAGGAGTGTGGCTCTGGGTCAGCTTCTTTCTCAGCCTTTCCATCTTTCTCCTCAGATTCCTCTCCTGAATCACACTCCCAGGCGCTGGGACAGGAGTCTGCAGATGAAGAGGTAATGAAGGTCTTCCTGGTTTCTTTCTTCTCTGCTCTTTCTTCCTTCTTAGCTCCAGCCTCTTCTTCCCCTGCAGCACACACGCAAACACTGGGCTTGGATCTTGAAGATGAGGGGGAAGTAGATGTTCTGGGAACTTTATTTACAGCTTCTCTATCCTCCTCCTCCTCCATCCCTGGACAATGCTCCCAGTGTGATGGAGGGACAGAGAAGAAAGTGATCACTTTATCTTCAACAACTCCTCCTTCCTCGGTTTCCTCTTCCACAGGAGGGTCTTGCAGGGCTCTCAGAAGGCTGAGGAACCTGGGAGCAGGTTGGTCACTTACATAGTCACTTCCTTGCTCTTTAGGAATGCTGGTTGCTTCTTCCCCATCATATTCTTCTTCTTCATCATCGTCATCATCTGAAAGTTCCCAGGCTTCAAGAAGAGAACTGTTGGCCTTTAGGTCAAGGCAGGTCCCCCAGGATAATCTGCCATCCTCCACAGCTCTTCCACTCTCTCTAGGCTCCTGTTGAGGGTGCCCACTCCATGGGGCATAGTGAGTGACCAAAGCAGCCTTAGTTGCTTCCTCCAGGCAAGCTTCTCCCTGATGTGCACTTGTTACTGCTTCCTCCAGCCAGGGTTTTAGAGGTCCTGGGCCCCTCAGTCGGCTCCAGGCCCTGCTGAGAAGGCCCATCAGCGGGGACAGGAGGTAGAAGGGGTGGGCACCCCTCCAGGGAAGCGGCTGGGGCACTTGGCCTGGAGCCATCTGTCTAGGCTGGGGAAAGGGATGTAAGAAGCCATTTAGGAAACAGCATGGGGGATGACCTTGAGTCAGCAAGGAAACACTAACACAGATAGCAACATGACAGTCCCTGCCAACATTCCTTTCCCATGATCGGCCACTCCCATTTCTGTCTGAAGGTTCCTGCCTCTCTTTCCTTTCAATACCCAGGGTCGGGTCCCCATTCTCTCCTTCCTTAGACCCAAAGGTCCAAGCCCCCATTTTCCCTCAGGCCCACAAGTCCCAGTCCCAAGTAGGGGAAACACAGGTCCTCTATTTGTTCCCCTTCAGGATAAAGTCCTAGTCTTTGGTTCTCTCATCTTTCTGAGGATTGAAAAATCAGGCCCCCAACACCCGCCTCCCTTGGAGACTCAAAAATTTCGACCCCCCTAGCCGGTTTGGCTCAGCGGATAGAGCGTCACCCTGTGGACTGAAGGGTCCCAGGTTTGATTCCGGTCAAGGGCACATGCCTGGGTTGCGGGCTCACTCTCCAGGAGGGGGACGTGCAGGAGGCAGCTGATCAATGATTCTCATCATTGATGTTTCTATCTCTCTCTCCTTCTCCCTTCCTCTCTGAAATCAATAAAAATATTTTTTAAAATTCCGACCCCCTCACCCGCCATCTCTAATACTCTTAACCATAAAGATAAACATTTAAAAAATAACAATAAAGGCAGGCCACCAGAGGCGCACCCAGAAGGAAGATGGCCATGTGACAACAGGCAGAGTTTGGGGTGGTGCCTCTAGGAGCCAAGAAATTCCAAAAATTAACAACAAACACAATAAGAAGCAAGGAAGAATTCTGTCTTAGGGCCTTCAGAGGGAGCGTGGCCCTGCCGCCATCTTTACCGCAGACTTTTAGTCTCCAGAACTGAGAGAGAATAAATGTAAGCAAAACAATAAAAAAAATAAAACATTCCAGCCTCCTGAACCCCCTTAGTTCCTCACTGGGGGACCCGTCTGGCTGCTAGACCCTTCCTCCGTCAGGCTCAGCGCCCCCCGCTCCCAACCCCTCAGCTGAAGCCGGAGCCCTGGCGCCTGTCCTCGGCCCGCCGCCCCCCGACACAGGAATTCCGGCTCCCAGGCCTCTCCCTCAGGACCCAGGAGCCGCGGCCCCCAACACTCCTGCTCCCTCCTCATTAACGACCCGAAGGCCGATCCCTCGCCCCCAGCCCACCGAGACCCCTGCGTTCCCGCCCCTCACTCACCGGCTGCGCGCGGCGCGTCACCTCGGGGGCAAAAGCGCCGGCTGGGGCTGCCAGGAGCCTTCGCGGTTCCGGAGCGCTAGGGAGGCCGGCGCTTTCATCTCGCCCTGCGGCGTCGGGCTCGGTGTTCAAACTACCTCCGGATGCGGCAAGCGCGGGCGCGACAAACGGGCGCGGGGTCTCGAGGAGAGGCGCACGGAAATCACCACTGAGCTGGGAAGGGATCCAAGTAGCGTGCGCACCGCCCGCGAGGCTTTTATAGTCTTACGCGACCGGACGTGCTGGCGTTTGAGAAGAGGCGGAGCTTCGAAACGAAAAGCAGAGAAACAGGAAGGGGGGGAAAGAAGGTTGGAATTCTCGCGGAAATTCCGGGCTCTGTGACGTCACCGCGGCGTTTTAAGCGTGATCCCGCCCCGAGAAAAGCCAGCTGTCAATCAAATGCGTAATCGGCTCTAGCAGCAAGGGAGCTCTCTGTCTAGGGCAAACGCCTTCTTACCCCAATTTAGAGTCCCAGTCTAGAGTCCCTCACCTTCGCTTCCGCTGGGCTTCCTCCCCAAAAGGGGAGAGTATTATTGTTTTTATTTCACAGATGAAGAAACTGAGGCTTGGGAATGGAGTCGCCTGCCCAAGGTGGGCACAGCGGAGTGTAGATTCATAGCAAATGAAAACTAGAATGTAAGCATCCTGAAGGAAGATCCTTTATTTTGCACACTGCTTTCTTCTCAGTGCCTGGCATGCAGTAGGTACTCAACCAGTATTTAGCGAGTGGACACTCCTTCCCGGTTTCATGCACAAGACTCCATGCCTGGATTTCACCTGCTTCAAAATCATCCAAGAGCTCTGATTACACAAACTGAAATCCTGGTTGGGTGGCATCGAATGAACCCGATGGGAGCAGGAGTCTTTTGCCAAAAGATTCCAGGCCTGGGGACACAGTCCCAATCCACTACCCCCTGGGAAGGGAGTAAGCCAGGACAAGTGGAATAAGGAAACTGAGGCACTTAAATAGCAGCCACCTAGTAAATCCCATCTTCCCTAAACCACTTAAAAGAGTAAATGGGACAGGCAGAAATCCAACCAGTGCTATTTGCCAACCACACCCGAGGACAGATGAGATTAAGATGATAAACCTCATTTTGGTACATCAGCATAAAGCAGACAGTTCCTTCAGTCTGTGGTATAAACATTTCATTGGCTCATCTGGTTCAGTTAGAGTTTTAAACCCCACCTGCAAACTGAGTTTCCTTCACTTTATCTTTCATAATACATAGCAAAACTTATATTAAAGGTCAAGTACCATTTCCTGAGTTAAGGCGAATTACCCTAGCAGCATGATGAATTTGCTAGAGCTTACATGTATCCTGTGTAGGCTTTCCAGTCTGAACAGCAACACGAGGTGTCTTCTGGTTAAGAGGAATACACCAAATCTTTGTTAACGTAAAACAAAACAAAACATTGAAATCTGTAAAGAATTTTTGTGAGTTTATTTGAGCCAAACTGTCGACATATGCCGGGAAGTAGAACCTCACGGAATTGAGATAATGCTCCGGGGAATGGCGGGTTACATTGGTATTTATACATTGCAGTCAAAGGAGGGACATAGGTGGGTTACATGAAATTCATTGGTGATAGATTAAGGAGATGGGATAAAGCAAAGCAGGAGGGGAACAGGAGTGGGGAATCCCTGGTGTTGGATAAAAAGTAAAATGATGGACACATACTTAGGTGGGTGCAGGAACAATTAACATGATGATGAAGGAATTTGTGGCATCTGTCCTGGTGCCCGCCACATTTGGTTGTGCCCCAGGGGCTCCAGAAAAAGGGAAGTTACAAGTTACCCAGACATCTCATAGATAGGTTATCATGGCTGCAAAGGACAGATAGGCCCAGTTAAGGTAAAGGTTGACCTTGCCAGTGAAGGTATTGGGCCAGGATGTAACGACCCACCATAACTGCATTAAGTTCAAGTTTAATTTCAGACCATCCTTTGTGGTTCCTTTAGGTCTGAGTTTGCAAGACTGCCATGCAGGCCTCCCCTGAGCTGTCGGGTCAGCATGTGGCCCCTTTCGTCCACATCTTCATGGACTAATTTTCAGTATTGTTGCTGGGAACAGTAAACTGAGTGACATGAAGGAGGTTCCACAGAAAGGTCACCACTAGACCTAAGGGCCAAATTGCGTTTTGTGGAATAAAATGTTGATTTAAACAAAGGCGCTTCCCGCAAATGTTGGGGTGATGTCACATTATAGCAGCTAGTACCCCTGGGGCGGCAGGAAGGACACAGGTGTTAGACCTCTGGGGTCAGACCATACTTGGGTTTGGCGACCTTGGTTCTTGGATTTGGCTGTGAAAGAATTCAGAGCCAAGACTCAAACTAGAAGAGCACAGTTATTTATAAAATCATGGAGGTGGAAGAAGTAATTCCTAGAAGAAATAGGCTTAGGAAACAAGTTACAGAGGTAAAGGAGGGGCCCTTGGAGCTTAGAAGTGAGGAAGGTAAAGTTGACACCTGGGGTGGGGGAGGGGGGGCAAAAGAGTGCTCCTGGGAGGAAGAGTCCTCAGGGTCTTCTGTCCTAAGGGTTTGAAGGGTGGAGATTTTAGGGGAGGAACCAGGGGAAATACACACACATACACACACAACAACAATAACAACAACAACAAAAAGGTCCTAGCAAGTGCTCTCCTTCCCAGGAGCACTGCTCATCTTTCCCCTCCCACCCCTTCCCCTGCCCCACAGACCTGCATCTCCTAAACTCTAAGGGACCCCATGACGCTTACAACCAGAGCAGCATCCCTGGCAACCCCCCTGACCCTGTCCCCCAAACTCTCCTTCCTCTGACTTGTTAGTGAGCCAAAGCAACCCAGCCCAGCTCATTCCCAGCCTTACCATGTCTCACTGTCCCCAATTTCAATAAACATCCTCTAAAATTCACCTGGATTCCGGCTGGAAATTTTTTCCTGCAGGAAGTCAAAAACCCACGCACCACCGCTGGCCCTAGGCAGACCCTCTCAGGGCCAGGTCCCCTTTCCGGTAACACCCCTACCTGGCTCATCATTTTGCTCCTCAAAATATGCCGGGAACCATGTCTTCCTCCTGAGGAGGACGGTCTGTCTTAGCTTGGAGCAGAATTCTCAAGGGATCTGAAGTGGATATCTGACCTGTCAATTTGACCCTGCTACAGCCAGAATCCAGGACTTCAGGGCCACTCGCTCCTCCCAGGACCCACCCACAGAGCCACACTTCCTGGTCCAGGCACCACTCACAACTCAGGAGTCCTGAGTCCTAGCTCACACCTTTCCAGACACTCAGGGCTCTGAAACTGCAGCCCTTCCTTCCAAGAGCCAAGCCATCTCCATTTTGGGTACCAGTATCTCAGGCTCCTGACCCCAGCCAGCCCATGGAGATGCTGGCATTGAGGATCAGCTCCTACTCTCCAAACACTGAGGGCTACCAGCCTCAGCCCTATGGGACCTGGGCTCTCCAGGTCCCAGCCCAGCAGGGACCCAGGAGTTAGAGGGGGCCAGCTCCGCCCCTCAGCTGTGGGGGCAGCTGAGCCAGGGGTCAGGCTGTGGTGGGAAGGCCGAGAGGGGCGGGGTCAGCAGGGATTGGGAGGGGAGACAGCAACGTGGGCGGCTGGAGGGAGGGAGAGACCAGCAGAGGGAAAGAAACTGGGAGAGGGAAGAAGAGAAAGTGAAAAGGAGAAGCAGGGAGAGAAGGAAACAGCATGAGTGGAGGGCTAGAGAGAGAAAGAGGGAGGGATTGAAGTGGGGCGGGGAGAGAGACTGGGCTAGACAGAGAGGGGGAGAATGAGATAGAGACTTAAGGAAGAGACTCTGGGAATTTGAGAGGAAAAGATTTAGACAGAAACAGAAACAAAGATTGGGGGAGAAAGTGATATGGGTGTGTGTGTGTGAGAGGGAGGGAGGGCGGGAGAGAGACATGAGTAAGAGAGACTGGAAGGGACAGAGATTAGAGAGGGAGAGAGACAGAGGGTGAAGCTGGAGACAGAGACAGTCTGAAAGAAAGGGAGAGCGAGAGGAAGAGAGACTGTAAGAGGCACAAACGTGTGAGAAAGCGGAGACCTGAGCCCGGCCTATGAGAGACGGCACCTGACGGGCAGGGAACCCTCTCGCGCCCTGTCCTTGGCCCCAGAGCTGGTAAGTTCCCTGGCTGGGCTGAAAGGGAAGCACATGCCTGGTGCCCCAGGGCTTGGCAGGGACGGCTTGGGGTGCGTGTGGGAGGGGTGAGGGTGCGCAGGAGACAGTAGCTGGAGGAAGCTGGAAAGAGGCAGGGGATGAGGGGTCCCTAAGCACAGCAAGGGTCAAATTCTTGGCTATTGTGTGTGTGTGGAGGGGGGGAGGGCAAGAATAAAGGAGCCCCTATTCTCTGCCTTGGACCACAGACAGCTGCCCCCTCCCCGCAGCTGCCAGTGACGCCCACCTCTCTTGGCATCACTCTCGGTATGCGGGGCCAGGCCGGGCCTCGCCCAGCCCCCCGTCCCCAAACAACAGGCTCTTTCTCCGCAGTCTCCTCCGACCTGCGAGCCCCTGACCTCGGCTCTGTCCCCAGCCGGGTCAGCTGCAGAGAAGCGCCCTCTCTTCCTCGCCACCCGCCCTCGATGGAGGAGGGCAGGCCTCGGAGCAGCCTCAGCCTGGCCAGCAGCGCCTCTACCATCTCCTCGCTCAGCAGCCTGAGCACCAAGGTGGGAGCTTCCAGGTGGGGCTGGAGAGGAGGGCGGGGCACGGGCTGCCCCATCCTCCGGGTTCCTAACCCTGGGTGGGGGCTACCCCAGGGACTCCGGTTGTTAAGAGGAAAGATCCTTAGCAACGGGGCCTGCCAGACCTAGTTAGGGCCCGAATTGACCCCTAGCTGCAGCTAGGAATTCTGAGGCACGTCCAGCTGTCCCCACCCCTTGCATATTCCTGATTCAGAGCCAGAGGCACAACCCAATGGCGTCTGGCTGCTAAGATAGGCCACGCCCCAGCCACGAGCCACGCCCCCCAGGCACTCAGATGCGGTGGCTACTCAGTGACTGCTGAGCTCCTTGCCCAATCTCTAGCCCTCCGATGCACCCAGGTCTGAAATCTGACAAGGAAAGACCTTTCTCTGACAAGAAGGCCCCATGCGGCCCAAGACACCTGCATCCCACCTGGTCGCCCAGCCCAGAGTTCAGTGACACTGGTTTCCTTGTCCTCCTGCCATTCCCCTCCCTCATTCCCACCTTCACCAGTTCTGAGTCTCTAGATTGGAACCTGACCTGGCTCAGCACCAGCCCTCAGGACATCTGTGGAAACGTGGCTCTGGATGCCTGAGACCCTGTGTGCACAGGCCAGAGGCTCTGCCTGTTGGGATGGAGTGGTTCAGAGGCCCCTCTACCCAGGACATGGTTGCTAAGGGATGTCTCTCCCTGGCACTGAGCGTCCTTTGATTCTGACCCATTGCCAGGGACTCGGCATGGCAGCCTCCTGACTATGGGACTTCCCAGGCAATATTTCCCGCTCAGATCTCAAAGGCTGTCCCACATCTCCCGCTCTGGTGGCCAAGGACATCCTCTCCTTGGCAGTGGACCCTTCCCTCCAAAATTCCTTCCCTGCGGGCCGGCCTCCTCCCTGCCTCTGAACACCTCTCTCCACTGGTGAAAGTGTCTCAGCTCTGCACTATGTGCACCCATCCTGACCGCAAAACTTAGCTCCCCTCCTGTTTTTTTAATTTTTAAAAATATACTTTTATTGATTTTTTACAGAGAGGAAGGGAAAGGGATAGTTAGAAATATCCATGAGAGAGAGACATCAATCAGCCGCCTTCTGCATGCCCCCTATAGGGGATGTGCCTGCAACCAGGATACATGTCCTTGACCGGAATCGAACCTGGGACCTTTCAGTTCGCAGGCCGACACTCTCTCCACTGAGCACTGGATGTCCTTGGCCACCAGCCTTTGAGATCTGAGCGGGAAATATTGCCAAACCGGTTTCAGCATGGGCCTGGTTTCTGTGAGCACCAGGTGACAGGGTCGCCTGCCTCCATTGCACTACCCTCTTCACCTCCCCACCCTCCACCCCCAGTCCTGGTCACTTGTCTCCTTTTCTCCTCAGAAGCCCACCCGGGCAGTAAGCAAGGTGCACGCCTTCGGGAAGAGAGGCAATGCGCTCAGAAGGGACCCCAACCTCCCTGTGCACATCAGAGGCTGGTTGCATAAGCAGGTGGGGTGAGCAGGAGAAGGGACAAGATGCTCCGAGTGATGCTAGAGGCTGTGTCCCGGGCTGCCTGCTCTTCCTTTCCTTCCAAGTCTGCACGTGTGTTTTGCTTTGCTTTGCTTTTGCTCTCACTTCTTCTCTCCGTATGCTTTCACTCATCCATTCCTTCATTCAATGACAACTTCTTCAACATGACAGTGTGCCAAGCCCAGGGTCACATACCATTCACATAGGCCAAGTGTCCATAGTCCATTCAAGATGGGGTGGGGCAGGGGTGGTTAACAAATAAATGGAAGGAGTGAAATAATATGTTGTATATAATCCTATATAATAAAAGGCTAGTATGCAAATTGACCAAACAGCAGAATGACTGGTCACTATGATGCACACTGACCACCAGGCAGCAGATGCTCAATGCAGTAGCTGCCCCTTTGTGGTCAGTGAGCTCCCACAGAGGGAGCACTGCTCAGCCAGAAGCCGGGCTCATGACTGGTGACTGCAGAGGTGGTGGCAGGAAACTTTCCCGCCACTGTGACAGTGCTAAGGATGGCTTATTGATGGCTTAGACCCTCTTCCTGTGGTGAGCGGGCCTTAGCCATCAGTCAGACATCCCCCGAGTGCTCCTGGGCTGTGAGAGGGCACAGGCTGGGCTGAAGGACCTTCCCCCCTGAGTGCACAAATTTTGTGCACTGGGCCTCTAGCATGTAAACAAAGTTAATGTGAAATCGATGATTTCAGATCATAGGAATTGAGGTGCTGTGAGGAACTGACACGGATGTTTTGTAAAGTGGCTGAGGGATGAAAGCTACCTTTGTCTGTTGGTCAGGGAAGGCATCTCTGAGAGGATGACATACATTTGACCTGAGAACTGAATGACAAGAAGGAGCCCCTCATGCTAAGATCTGGGGGGCAGAGGAAATCTGAAAGCAAAAGGCCCCCCAGCAGGCCAACACTGGGTGTCTGGAGAAGCCAAGGGGACAGTGATTCTCAAAGTGCGCCCCAGGCCAACAGCACCAGCAGCACCCCGGAACTTGCTAGACAGCTGAGCCGTCAAGCTCCATTCCGGGTCCACTGACTCTGAACCGTGGGGACCGGACCCAGGACTCGAGTTTTGACAAGGCCTCCTGGTGAGTCCTCTGCGTGCCCAAGTTTCAGATACCCTGGAAGGCAGTAAACTAGGGTAAGGAAGTGGTGATTTATTCTAAGTGTGATGGTAGGCAGGGGACTCACATAGTCTGCTTTGTTTTGAAAGATTCTATTGCTTCTGTGGGTAGGGATTGAAGAGAAGAGGGGCCCAGGTTAGCAATGGAGTAGAGCTGGCAGAGAGGATGGGGAGATGCAGGATTTAAGGTACAACTAGCTCAGTGCCACCTTCTGGACTTTTCTGTGTCTCAGGCTCCAGAATAATCAGATATATTCAACCCCTACCCACGAGTGGCATGTATGTGTTCCAACTTTCCCGTAACTTCTCTATTTTTGTTAATCCTCACCAGAGGATATTTCCATTGATTTCTAGAGATAGTGGAAGGGAGGGAGAGAGAGAGAAAAAAACATCGATGTGAGCGAGACACAATCGATTGGTTGCGGCCCTGACCTGAGGCTGGGGATTGAGCTTGAACCGAAGTCCGTGCCTTTGACCAGAATGGAACCCAAGACCCTTCAGTCTGCGGGCTCACGCTCTAACCACTGAGCCAAACCAGCTATGGCTTCCATAACTTCTCAACCCCCCAGTTCTTTTCCCATGAGAACACCTGAGGGTCCCCGTGGGAAAATGAGTGTGTATGGGCATAGTGTGAAAGTGGTGGAGCTGGGAGTTGAACTCAGGCCTGACTGTGTCCAGACTCTTACCTCCTCTCAACCTCCTGTTTTCCATCTGGATCTATTGCATCAAACGTATTTCTGTCCTCCCCTCTCTCTGAGTCTTTGTCCCCAAGTGTCCCTGTCTCCATTCCTTTCCCCCCTCCCTGAGGTCATCCTCTCCTCCCTCTCCCTCTCCCCAGGACAGCTCCGGGCTCCGGCTCTGGAAACGCCGTTGGTTCGTTCTCTCTGGCCATTGCCTCTTCTACTACAAGGGTCAGTACTGCTACCGGCATGGGGTGACGGACGCCCCTCCCACACTCCCTTTCCTCTAGCCTCTGGGCCTTCCGATCTCTGTGTGACCCCTTGACCTCAGACTCTCTTTTTGCAGACAGCCGCGAGGAGAGCGTCCTGGGCAGCGTTCTGCTCCCCAGCTACAGTGTCCGGCCAGATGGGCCAGGAGCCCCCCGGGGGCGGCGCTTCACCTTCACCGTAGGTCCCTCCATCCCCGCCCCCTATGTACTATGCAGATTAGGCGATGCGGGAGACATTGGGGCAACCATTATTGTAGATCAAAGATCTTGGCTAGGATGGATGCCATCCTCCTTTTTTGGAGGACCCGGGCGTCCGGGCCGCCAGCTTTTTCTTCCCGCAGGCGGAGCATCCGGGCATGAGAACCTACGTCCTGGCGGCTGACACGCTGGAGGACCTGCGGGGATGGGTCCGCGCGCTGGGCAGGGCCTCCCGCGCGGAGGGAGATGATTGGTGAGTTACAGGCCACGCACCTGACCCTGCTGCTGGGCTGCCTGTTCAGCCCCAACTCCTCCCCTTGAGGCCCTCGACCTTCCATCACTCCTCTTCCAGCTAAAGAGACTCCGCCCCTCCGGCCCTTGCATTGGAAGAAATGCACTTTTCCTCTAAGTTCCGCCCATCACTTTGTCCAGGCCCCCTTATCGATATTCCACACTCTCTGATTGGCTCCCTCAGAAGTCTGCACCCAGAAGTTGCCCCCTACACATGTCAGATTTTTAAAAACACACATAATATTTTGATCAAAATATGTTGATTTCAGAGAGAAGAAAGGAAAGGAATAGAAAGGAACACCAATGATGAGAGAGAATCATTGATCAGCTGCCTCCTGCACGCCCTCTACTGGGGATTGATCCCACAACCCGGGCATGTGCCTTGACCCGAATCGAACCTCAAGCTCCCGGGTCATAGGTCAATGCTCAATCACTGAGCCACCCCAGCCGGGCCACAATGTCAGATTTTTTATTATTTATTTATTTATTTTAAAATCTTTATTGTTGAAAGTATTACATATGTCTCCTCCCACCCCATTAACCCCTTCCAGTCCACCCCGCCCCTGCCTCCACCCAGCTCGTGGCCTTCAACACCCTGTGTCCATGGGTCATGCATAGATGCTTACAAGGTCTTTGGTTGATGACCTCCCACTCACCCTCCCTCCCCTGTCTTCCCTCTGAGATTCTGCACTCTGTTCCATGCTTCCATGTCTCTGGATCAATCCCTTCATCAGTTTATTTTGTAAATTAGATTCCACATGAGTGAGATCACATGATACTTGTCTTTCTCTGCAATGTCAGATTTTTAAAACTTTAAAAAAATATATTTTATTGATTTTTTTTACAGAGAGGAAGGGAGAGGGATAGAGAGCTAGAAACACTGATGAGAGAGAAACATCAATCAGCTGCCTCTTGCACACACCCCACTGGGGATGTGCCTGCCCTCAAGGTACATGCCCTTGACCTTACTGGAACCTGGGAACTTTCACTGGGCCAAACCGGTCAGGGTCCAGGTTTGTTTTGTTTTGTTGGTTGGTTTTAAGGCTTCAGACTGTCTCTTTACGGATCTGGCCGAGTCTTCAGGCTGGAGATTCATAGTCTGGAGCATTGGGCTCAGTGGCTTGAATGGACTTTGTGGCCCTCTACAAGTCTTCCACACTTGGGCCTTAGTTTCCCCATCTGCAAAATGGAGGCAACGATTTATAGGGCACTACCTCCCCTTTTCTTTTCTGTGTAGGCCCCTGTGCCTTTGTCCGTGCACTGAGAAGAAGGGCTGTTACGAGGTGCAAAGGAGTGTTGTCTTTTTCTGTGCTCACTCCCTAGTGGGCGGCCCAGGTCCCCCGCAGGTCCTCAGCCTGGAGAGGGCCCTGGCGGCCCCGGTGGTCCTCCGGAAGTGAACAAGGGGGACGAGGGGCGCAGCTTAGAATCACCGCAAGTGGCTCGGCTTTCCAGAGAGCGTGGCCGCCCCGGGCCGCCCACGCCCACTCCCACAGCCGACCTCCAATCTGGACCCGGGATTCAGAAGACGAGGAACCCGGAGTGAGTTGGACCGGGAGCCTGGGAGGAGACAGTTCTATTGAGCTTGAGGGGGAAAGCTGCGGCGTCGGGGGCGTGGCCTGAGGGGGCGGGGACTGGGCTGGTTGGGGGCGTGGCTTGGCGCTTTCTTGACTCTGGCTGGCGGGGGTTCTGGTGGGGCGAGAGCCTGCAGGGGGAAAGCCTGGAGGAGATGCCAAGAAGGGAGGAATTACTCAGGATCAGCTCTGAGAGGGACAGGGAGACACAACAAAGCGAGACACGTCTGTGAGGCTGACTTGGTGGGTGGCGGGCCGCGGGGCTCTAGCTGACCCAGTTCCCCGATTCTCTCCTCCCCGCAGCCTGTTTACACCCCTCTCTCGCCCGCCCTCCCCTCTGAGCCTGCCCCGGCCCCGGTCTGCCCCTGCACGCAGGCTCCCTCCCTCCTCAGGTGACACCGCACTCCCCGCCAGGCCCCACACTCCACTGAGTCGCATCGACGTGCGCCCTCCCTCGGAATGGGGCCCCCAGAGCCAGGCCCTCTCCCGGCCTCCCACTCCCCGCCGAGGACCCTCCTCCGAGGCAGGGGGAGGAAGGCCCCCCAGGAGTCCCCAGCCCTGGAATCCCGAAGCCAGGACCCAGGTGAGTAGAGAGGAGCTGGGCGGTAGCTCCAGGCTGGCCTCGGGCCCTGGCACCGTCGGCATTTGGGGGATTGTGGTCCAGCGTGCTCTCCGCCAAGACAAGGACATGAGCAGGGGTGTGGGTTGCAATTGCCTCGTGTCGCCAGTTCGACTTTCCAAGTTGGTCGCCTGCTGTTTTCTCTGAGCATCATGGGATTGTAGCCCAGAATATCCGCAGCTAACCACAGAGTGAGAGTGAGAGCAGATGGCAACGCCCATCCGCCCCTGGGGCTGTTTGGCCGGCTTTTCTCTTTATTACCACCCTGCGTGTCCCTACAGTGACAGGGCCTGCCTGCCTGCCTGCCTGCCGGAAAGCAGGTAGTTGAGGCAGTTTGGGGGCCCAGTTTTGAACCTCAAAGAGCCTCTTATGGCTCTTCAGTTCTGGGCACATCCACTTAAAAAAAAAAATATATATATATATAATTTATTGATTTCAGAGAGGAAGGGAGAGGGAGATAGAAACATCAATGATGAGAGAGAATCATTGATCGGCTGCCTCCTGCACGCCCCCTACTGGGGATTGGGCCTGCAACATGGGCATGTGCCCTTGACTGGAATCCAACCTGGGACCTTTCCATCTGCAGGCCGATGCTCTATCCACTGAGCCACACCACTAGGGCTCGGCACACCCACTCCAATATTTGTTGCTGAGGCTATTTGTTATAGCTATTTCTAAACATCTCTTTTTCAATATTCCTCCCAGGCCCCCTCTGGCTCCTCCACTTATATCCAGCTTCCCCCAAGATCTCCTGGGACTCGGGCTTCCCTGGTTTTATTGGTAAATATCCTGGAGCACCTCGGAAATGCCAGAGCCCCCTCCCTTGCTTTCCTGCCTAAGGTGGCCTCATCTGGACTCCTGTGCCTAGACCCGGTCGGATGTTTCAAGGTCCTTGGGCAGGGCCTGCACTTACTATCCTCAGGCTGCCGCCAACTGGGTGGCATTTATATAGACTCTCCATTCAGGCATGTCATCTTCTAGGTCTTTTACTTGAGTTTTAAAGTTTTTCCCTAGAGATCTTGTGTTCTTAGTTAAGATAACTCCTAAGTACCTAGCAGTTTTTATAGCTATTTGAATGGCATCATCTTTTACACACACACACACACACACACACACACACATACACACGTATATATAATTGATTTTTTACAGAGGAAGGGAGAAGAATAGAGAGTTAGAAACATCAACCAGAGATAAACATCTACCAAGTGCTTCCTACACACCTACTTTTATTTATTTTTATTTTTTTAATTAAATATTAATCAGATTATTACTTTTGTTTCTCTTTTTTTCCTCTCCATAGCTCCCCTTCACCCGGCTCCTACCCTTCCTTCTACCCTTACCTCCCTCCCATTGACCTCATCCATAGGTGTATGATTTTTGTCCAGTCTCTCCCTGTACACCCCTCACCCCATTCCCCCTGAGAATTATCAGTCCACTCCCTTTCTGTGCTCCTGATTCTATTATATTCACCAGTTTATTCTATTGATCAAATTTTTAATTCACTTAAATTTTTAGATTCACTTGTTGATAGATATGTATTTGTTGTTCATAATTTTTTGGCTTTTACCTTTTTCTTCTTCCTCTTCTAAAAGAGTACCTTTCAGCATTTCATATAATACTGGTTTGGAGATGATGAACTCCTTTAGCTTTTTCTTATCTGTGAAGCTCTTTATCTGCCCTTCAATTCTGAATGATAGTTTTGCTGGTTAGAGTATTCTTGGTTGTAGGTTCTTGCTATTCATCACGTTGAATAATTCTTGCCACTCCCGTCTGGCCTGCATCGTTTCTGTTGAGAAATCAGCTGACAGACATATGGGTGCTCCCTTGTAGGTAATGCACTGTTTTTCTCTTGCTGCTTTTAATATTCTCTCTTTGTCTTTTGCCTTTGCTATTTTAATTATGATGTGTCTTGGTGTAGTCCTCTTTGGATTCCTTTTATATGGGGTTCTGTGTGCTTCCTGGACTTGTAAGTCTATTTCTTTTACCAGATGTGGGAAGTTTTCAGTCATTATTTCTTTAAATAGGTTTTCAGTATCTTGCTCTCTCTCTTCCTCTGGCACCCCCACAATTCTGATGTTGGTACACTTGAAGCTGTCCCAGAGGCTCCTTACATTATCTTCACATTTTTGGATTCTTTTCTCTTCTTGCTTTTCCAGTTGAGTGTTTTCTTTCTTTTTTAAAAAAATATATTTTATTGATTTTTCACAGAGAGGAAGGGAGAGGGATAGAAAGTCAGAAACATCGATGAGAGAGAGACGCTGATCAGCCGCCTCCTGCACACCCCACACTGGAGATGTGCCCGCAAGCAAGGTACATGCCCCCGACTGGAATCGAACCTGGGACCTTTCAGTCCGTAGGCCGAAGCTCTATCCACTGAGCCAAACCCATCTCGGCAAGTTGAGTGTTTTCTGATTCTTTGTATTTCAAATTTTTGACTTGATTCTTGCCTTCCTTTAGTCTGCTGTTAGGTCTCTGTATAATATTTTTATTTCAGTCAGTGTATGTTTAAATTCTAGTTGGTCCTTTTCCATCTCTAGTTGGATCTTTTTCATCTCTAGTTGGTTCTTTTTCATCTCCTCTTGGCTCTCGCTAATTTTATCCAACTTTTCTAGGATATTCTTGAAAAACCTTATAAGCGTGGTTTTGAACTCTATATCCAGTCATTTGTTTTTCTCCATTTCTTTTGTTTGTGATCTCTTCCCTTGTCTCATCATTTTCACTATGCTGGGAGAACTTCTGTGTTGGATTCAGCCTTATGATACCAGACTTGCAAAACCGCAAAAGCCTCTCTGTTGAGCTTGGGATGGGTGGAGTCTCAGGGCTTAAGGAACCGACCCGTCTTGCCTTCCAGTCGGCCCCGCCCTCCACGGCCCCTGAGTCTCACGTGACTGGGTAATCGCTGGAGCGGTCCCTGTGTGCGCCCTAGCACACGTGTGTGTGCGCACTCTGTCACAGTGCCCCTAGACTGCTGCTCCTCCCGCTCCCCTGCGCTCCAGAACCACACGAGTCCGGGTCCCCAGAGTTTCACCAGAAACTGGGGCTTAGTGGAGTTAGAAGTGACGCAGTTGGCAGGGTCTGTCTCCCGCCCACTCATGAAAGTCAGCAGCACAATCAGCAATTGGTCCTCTACACGCAGTGCCGTGCATGCCAGCAGACTTCTGATCTCCTGCGACTTCTCTAAATTTCCGTGCACTTCTCCCTTTTCACAGTCTAAACTCCCCCCGTATGAATTTCGGCTGGACCTGGGGTTTAGTGTCGTAGGATAAGGGGTTCAATGCCGTTGGGAGTCTCTGTTTCCCTGCCGCCAGAGAAAGCCAGCCAGGTACTCTGGCACCCGCTTTCTGCACGTGTGCGTCTCCGTACCTCAGCTTTTTGCAGCTCCTCTGGGTCTCTGTGAGCTCCTCTCTTTCCTTCTAGTTGTAGAATTTCCACTCAGCCAGCTTTCCTGTGGTTCTGGATGATGTCCGTTCTGTCTTTTAGTTGTAGTTTTGAAATTGTTGTGCGAGGCAGCAGTGTAGGTGTTTACCTATGCCGCCATCTTGGATTCTCCCACCTCCTACTTTTAAATTATGTTTTCTAGTTATTGATGGTGTAGAGATATGCTATTTTAAAAAATTTGTTGATTGATTTTTTTTTGAGAGAGAGATCGATTTGTTGTTCCACTCCCTCATTCCATTCATTGGCTGATTCTTGTATGTGTCCTGACTGGGGATCAAGTCCCCAACCTTGGGACGATGCTCTAACCGAGTGGTTGGCAAATTCATTAGTCAACAGAGCCAAATATCCACAGTACAACAATTGAAATTTCTTTTGAGAGCCACATTTTTTAAACTTAAACTTCTAATGCCACTTCTTCAAAATAGACTTGCCCAGACCATGGTATTTTGTGGAAGAGCCACACTCAAGGGGCCAAAGAGCCGCATGTGGCTCCCGAGCCTCAGTTTGCCGACCACGGCTCTAACCAGTTGAACTACCCGGCTAAGGGTAGAGAGATGCTATTAATGTTTATAGCTTCACCTTGCATGTGACAACCTTGCTGAATTCTATTTGTTCTAATCTTTGATTCTGTTGGTTGGCTTTTCTGGGTAGATGAGCATATCATCTGTAAATTATGGTTGTTGTTGTTTTTTAATATATTTTATTGATTTTTCACAGAAAGAAAGGGAGAGGAACAGAGAGTCAGAAGCATCGATGAGAGATAGACATTGGTCAGCCGCCTCCTGCATGGCCCCCACTGGGGATGTGCCCGCAACCAAGACACATGCCCCTGACCAGAATCAAACCCGGGACCTCCCAGTCCTCAGGCCGACACTCCATCCACTGAGCCAAACCGGTTTCGGCTAAATTATGGTTTTATTCTCCCCTTCCTATTCTTTTCTTTTTAAAAAAAAATATATTTTACTGATTTTTTACAGAGAGGAAGGGAGAGAGATAGAAAGTCAGAAACATCGATGAGAGAGAGACTTCGATCGACCGCCTCCTGCACGCCCCACAGTGGAGATGTGCCCGAAAGCAAGGTACATGCCCCCAACCGGAATCGAACCTGGGACCTTTTAGTCCGCAAGCCGACACTTTATCCACTGAGCCAAACCGGTCTCGGCTCTTTTCTTTTTTTAAAGATTTTAAAATTGATTTTTTAGAGAGAGAGGAAGGGAGAGAAAGAAAAAAAAAAATCCATGATGAGAGAGATTCATTGATTGGCTGCCTCCTGCACGCCCCTCACCGGGGATGAGCCAGCATCCTGGGCATGTGCCCTGCTGACCAAGAATCAAACTGGCAACCTAGTTATATACCAGAGGCCTGGAGCACCACTGGTCTGCATCCTTTTGCAATGCAGGACCCCTCGGGGGATATAGGAGAGCTGGTTTCCGCCAATCCCTGCGGCCAAGCTGTGGGACCCCACCGGTGCTGGAAGGGAGAATAAAACCATAATTTACAGATGATATGCTCATCTACCCAGAAAAGCCAACCAACAGAATCAAAGATTAGAGCAAATAGAATTCAGTTCCTATCAACTGGACCCCAGCAGCAAGCTAACCTACTGGTGGTCAGTGCGCATCATAGTGACTGGTTGGACACTTAGCATATTAGGCTTTTAATATATAAGAAGGATACACACACACACACACACACACACACACACACACATATTGATTTCAGAGAGGAACGGAGAGGGAGAGAGAGAAACATCAAAGATAAGAGAAAATCATTGATTGGCTGCCTCCTGCATGCCCCACACTGGGGATCAAGCCTACAACCTGGACCTATGCCTGACCTCCTGGTTCAGGAACCATAGAACCATGGCCTCCTGGTTCATAGGTTGATGCTCAACCACTGGGCCACCCAGCTGGGCTGCTTTCTATGTCTTACAGCATTGTTAGGATCTCTAATACTGTGTTAGGCGATAACAGTGATAGTGGGCATCCCCGCCTTATTCTCAGCCGGAAAGGAAGTGTCTGGATTTCCCCATTACTGATAATATCTGGTAGAGCTATTTGTTAACAGGGCTTTAAGGAAGGGAGTGTCTGTCAGTACAAACAGAGCGTGAGCTACAGTAGGGCCCTGACTGCCCAGGTGACCCGGCTTTTCTCCTTTTCCTCAGCCGGGCCCTCCCCTGGACTCATCCTTCCACCAAAGCCTGGAGACTGATGTAAGTTCTCCCGCCTCCAACCCCTGCTGAGTTCCACAGTTGGGGAGAGAATATTCTAGGTGTGTGTCGGGGGGTGGGAGCGGGATAAGAGCCAGACCTGGTCCCGTACTCTTTTTTCAGACTCTGTTGACCAAGTTGTGTGGGCAGGACCGGCTCCTGAAGAGGCTGAAGGAGGAGATAGACCAGAGACAGGAGGAGAAGGTGGGGCTCTGGGGTGGGAAGAGACACCCATTCCCCCTCCCGGCCCTTAACCTCCCCTGATCCTCAGCATGTAGGATGACGAGGATGAGGGAGGACACTTTTTCTCTTTCCCTGGGGCTGGGTATGACTTCAGAAGGTTAATCTTTCTTTTTATTTTTTAAATTTTTATTGAATTTAGAGAGAGGGAAAGAGAGGGAGAGATAGAAATGTCAATGATGAGAAAGAATCACTGATTGGCTGCCTCCTGCACTCCCCCTACTGGGGATGGAGCACACAACCTGGGCAGGTGCCCTGACCAGAAATTGAACTGTGACCTCCTGGTTCATGGGTTGATGCTCAACCACTGAGCCAAGCTGGCTGGGCGCAGGTCATCTTTTCCCCTCTCGGTGCAGGAGCAGCTAGAAGCAGCCCTGGAGTTGACCAGGCAGCAGCTGGGCCAAGCAGCCAGGGAGGCTGCGGCTCCCCCGAGGGCCTGGGGGCGCCAGCGCCTCCTGCAGGACAGACTGGTCAGTGTGAGGGCCACTCTTTGTCACTTGACTCAGGTGAGCATCTGGGAACGGACATACCCTCCCAGGGGGCCCCAGGGCTCAGCAGGTTGTTCCTGAAGGGGACCTAACCTCAAGAGCTCATGGGAAGGTAGTTCTGGAGAATTGGCCCTTCCCCAAATTTTAATCTTGTCTGTCCCAGAGAGTGAGCAGCCAGGAAGCTGCAGAACTTAATTCAGTGGTTTAAGAGGGGGGTTTGATATGGATTCCTGGCTTTGAATCCCAGCTCCCACTCACGGTGGCTGTGTGAGCTTAGAAAAGTTATTTAACCCCTCTGGGCCTTAGATCCCATAAGATGCATCTTCTGTAAACTCAAGATGGAAAATATAGTATTTACGTCATAAGGTCATTGTGAAGATTTCATAAATATATGTACTAGCAAATGAATGAATGAATAGTTAACATGTAGGTACTTGGCATCTGATAAGCAGTATTTGTGTTAGCTATGAATATTATTATCTGTAAAATGGAAACATTAATGATACCTATAGCACAGAATTAAATGAGTGCCAAGAACGGTGCCTGACATACAGTAAGTGCCTAATAATACTAGCTGCTATAATTATCACTATTGGCATTGGTAAAGAGGTTTCCGCTGTCCCGGAGTGCAGAGGGTGTGGTCTTGCCTAGCCCAAGAATTCACCAGATGTGCCCAGGGCAGCTCCAGGTGAGGGTTCAGAGAAAGCTGTTATTTCTCTACACTAGCAGCTCTTTGGCATGGCAGGCTCCTTACAGACTCTGGGGTTCCCGGTAGTTGGAATGAAAAGGCCTTTGGTAATTGTAATCCACGCACTCCCTCAGGACACCAGGGACCAGGCTTGCCTTCTTCCCCCTCATCTGGGAAAACGGGGAGTAGGAAAGATCTGGTGAGCGGACATGCTAACCCTGTGTCTCCCCTTTCTGGGACCCGAGGAGCGAGAGCGGGTTTGGGACACATACAGCAGCCTGGAGCAGGAGCTGGGCACCTTGAGAGAGACCCTGGAGTACCTGCTGCACCTTGGGTCCCCCCAGGTACATCCCTGTCCCAAGCCCCCAAGTCCCACCCTCCACCCCAGGTCCACCTGGAAACCCTTTGGGCATTTAAGCCCCTCCCACAGATTTGAAGTACTTCTTACAGGATCACAAGCTCCTCCCCATTCTCTTATTTCCTTCCTTCTCTTCTTTTTTTCAATCCTCACCTGAGGATATGACTAGAGAGAGGAAGGGAGAGAGAGAGGAACATCAGTGTGAGAGAGGAACATTGACCAGTTACCTCTCTTATGTGCCCCAACCAGGGACCAAACCCCCAACCTAGGTATGTGCCTTGACCGGAAATTGAACCCATGACCCTTCAACCCTTTGGTGTAGAGCAGTGGTTCTCAACCTGTGGGTTACGACCCCTTTTGGGGGTCGAACAACACTTTTACAGGGGTCGCCTAAGACCATTGGAAAACAAAGAGACGATTCATAACAGTTGCAAAATTACAGTTATGAAGTAGCAACGAAAATAATTTTATGGTTGGGGGTCACCACAACATGAGGAACTGTATTAAAGGGTCGCGGCATTAGAAAGGTTGAGAACCACTGGTGTAGAGGATGATGCTCCAAACCAACTGAGCCACACCAGCCAGGGCTATTTCCTTTCCTTTTAAATCCCTTATTATAGTTAACACCAAACTCTTCCATTTAAGACCTCCCTCAGGGCTCAGAACCACTCTCCCTCTGGTTTTAAATCTCTCCTCTTGTTTTAAAGCCATACTCTCTGCATCAAAACTCCACTCGCCAGCCTGTCCCCATCCTGCAAGTTCATCCTGATTTTTGCTGTTAAATGTATCCTCTGAATTTCCAGTCCTAAATCCAACCCTTCGTTCAAGGCCCACTTCTGAAGGATAATTGACTTGGTCACCCAGGCATGTGCCTTGACTGGGAATTGAACCTGTGACCTTTCAGTGCATGGGACAATGCTCCAACCAACTGAGCCACATTGGCCAGGGCTAAAATAATGTATCTATTTTATTTTTTATTCATTTCAGAGAGGAAGGGAGTGGGAGAAAGAGATAGAAACTCAATGATGAGAGAGAATCATTCATCAGCTGCCTCCTGCAAGCCCCACGCCGGGGATCAATATGGCCGGCATATGCCCAGACCTGGAATCAAACCGTGACCTCTGGTTCATAGGTCGATGCTCAACCACTGAGCCACACCGGCTTGGGCCAAAATCATATGTCTTTAGTTTAAAACATTGACTTCTAGTATGTACATAACAGATTTAAGCCCTGACTTCTTCATACTAAACCCTTCCATGTCTTCCTAAAATCCATCATTTAACACTTACCCCCCCTAGTGGTGTTAAATGTTACTTACCACCAACCATATAGGAAGAGAATAAGAAATACATTAAAATCAGATTGGGTTTGCTATGGGAATGCAATGTTAGTTTTAACACTTGAAAATCAGTCCACGTATTTCACCACATTTGACAAAATAATAGAGAAAAACCACATGGCTGTCTCAATAAATGCAGGGGGGAGAAAGACAAGATTCAACACCCATTCATGATAAAAACTCTCAGCAAAGCAGAAATAGAAGGGAAGTTCCTCAATCTGTTAAAAGGTATTTATAACCAATCTACAGCAAACATTGCAGTGGTCAGAGAAATATGGAAAACTTTCCTTCTGATATCTGGAATAAGACAAGGTGTCTGCTATCACCAGTTCTAGTCAACATTGTACCAGAGGTTTTAGACAGACCAGGTACGAGAAATAAGCAATTAGGTATCAGGACAAGAAAAGAAGAAGTAAAGCTATTTTTATTTACAGATGACATGATTGTGTATTTATATAGAGTATCCAAATCATGTCCAGCTCTAGCCAGTTGGCTCAGTAGATAAAGCACCGGCCTGCAGGCTGAAGGGTCCCAGGTTCCATTCTGGTCAAGGGCACATGCCTTAGTTGCAGGTTTCTCTCCAGCTGTGCCCTGGTCAGGGTGTACTCAGGAGGCAACCAATGGATGTCTTTCTCTCATTTTGATATTTCTGTCTTTCCCTTTCTCTTCCACTGTCTTTTTTTTTAATATATATTTTTTAAAAAGAAGAATGGAGAAGGATAGAGAGTTAGAAACATCGATGAGAGAGAGACATCGATCAGCTGCCTCCTGCACGCCCCAAACTGGAGATGTGCCTGCAACCAAGATACATGCCCTTGACCGGAATCGAACCTGGGACCGATGCTCTATCCACTGAACCAAACCGGTTTCCGCTCTTCCACTGTCTTTAAAAATCAATGGAAGCCGAAACCGGTTTGGCTCAGTGGATAGAGTGTCGGCCTGCAGACTGAAAGGTCCCAGGTTCGATTCCAGTCAAGGGCACGTACATTGGTTGCGGGCACATCCCCAGTAGGGGGTGTGCAGGAGGTGGCTGATCAATGTCTCTCTCTCATCGATGTTTCTAACTTTCTATCCCTCTTCCTTCCTCTCTGTGAAAAATATATTTTAAAAAATCAATGGAAAAATATTCTCGGGTGAGGATAAATAAATAAATAAATGCACACACTTAAAAAATAATTATTTCCAGAGACACTATTAGAATAAGCATATTTAGCAAGGTCATTGAATGCAAGGTTAATATCAATTATCCTCATGTTTGCTAGTGCCAAACAATTATAAAGTAAATAAACAGCAGTTTGTTTTTTAAAAATATATTTTTATTTATTTCAGAGAGGAAGGGAGAGGGAGATAGAAACACCAATGAGAGAAAATCATTAATCGGCGGCCTCCTGCACGCCCCCTACTGGGGATTGAGCTCGCAACCTGGGCATGTGCCCTTGACTAGAATCAAACCTGGGCCCTAACTGGTTTGGCTCAGTGGATAGAATGTTGGCCTGGTGACTGAAGGGTCCCAGGTTCAATTACGGTCAAGGGGATGTCCTTGGTTGCGGGCACATCCCTAGTAGGAGGTGTGCAGGAGGCAGGTGATTGTGTTTCTAACTATCTCTCTCCCTTCCTCTCTGTAAAAAATCAATAAAATATGTTTAACAAAACAAAACAAAAAACAATAAGACTCTGGGGCATGGAACTTGCATATTAAAAACTTAAAAAAAAAAAAAGAATCGAACCTGGGATCCTTCAGTCTGCAGGCCTATGCTCTATCCACCGAGCCAAATCGTCTAGGGCTAAACAGCAGTTTTTATTATTACTATAAGCAAATTAAATATCTAGAAAGAAACCACATGAAAGATTTGCAAGACATCTACTCTAAAAGCCACAGGACATCATTGAGAGAAGATAAAGACCTCTATAAGTGGAAGACAAACCAAGTTCGTGGATAGGAATGATACACTAATGCAAAGATGTAGTCTCCCCAAGTGAATTTCCCCAATGGGATCAGCAACCTCAATGCAAATCCAGAAGGTTTTTGTATGGAGATTGAAAACTGACCCTAAATTGCATTTGGAAGTACAAAGGGCTGAGGTAACCTAGGTAATCTCAGAGAACAAAGCTGGGGTGGGGGTACGGGGGCGGGGACTAATACAACTGGATGCCAAGTCTGCAGTGGTTCCCAAACTTCCTAATGCCACGTCCGTCCCTTTAATGCAGTTCCTCATGTTGTGGTGATAAATAATTTTTTGGTTGGTGGTCACCACAACATGAGGAACTGCATTAAAGGGACGTGGCATTAGGAAGGTTGGGAACCACTGCTGGAGAGCTACCGTGGATAATGGGCGATCTTGACACAGGGTTAAACAAACGAACCAAAGAAATTGAATAGAGCATTCAGAAGCAGACTCACATCCATGTATACGGCCCCTATTTATGACAGAGGTAACACTGCAGAGCAGTGTAAAAAAGACAGTGTTTGTGATAAATGGTGGTGAGATGATGGGATATCCCTATGGAAGTAGATAGCCACAAATGCAGCCTCAATATGCACACTTCAGCCATTTATTTACATATATATATACACTGAGTGGCCAGATTATTATGATCTCTGAACGCATAATAATCTGGCCACTCAGTATATAAATATTTTATTCATTATTTTTTTATTTTAATCTTTATTGTTCAGATTATTACAATTGTTCCTCTTTTTCCCCTCCATCTGGCTCCCACCTCACCCTCTGCCCTTACCTCCCCACCATTGTCCTCATCCACAGGTGTATGATTTTTGTCCAGTCTCTCCCTGCACCCCCCTCACCTCTTTCCCCCTGAGAATTATCAGTCCAATCCCTTTCTATGTCCCTGATTCTATTATATTCACCAGTTTAGTATATATATATTTTTAGAGGCCAAGTACAGTGTTACCTTGAGATACGAGTTTAATTCGTTCCATAACCTTGAGGCGTGGGAAACTATGAGACGCTCGAGTCGAGGTAAACTGGTGGGTCGTGTGCAGCCGGCCGATCCACGCGATTACTCGTATCTCAAATGTTGCTCGTATTTCAAAGCAAAAATCGCTCGCTCGACAGCTTGTATCTCAAAAATCTCGTATGTTAGGGAACTCGTATCTCAAGGTACCACTGTACCTGAATTTGTGCATGGGTGGGGGCCGGCCAGCCTGGCCAAGGGGAGGGGACATGGGCGGTTGGCCAGCCTGCCTACTGGTCGAACTCCTGCTCAAGGAGACAATTTGCATATTAGCCTTTTATTACATAGAATATATACAATAAGTATATATATATATATATATATATAATTGATTTCAGAGAGGAAGGGAGAGGGAGAGACAGAGAAACATCAATGATGAGAGAGAAT
Source organism: Lasiurus cinereus (assembly GCA_011751065.1). Lineage (NCBI taxonomy): Eukaryota > Metazoa > Chordata > Mammalia > Chiroptera > Vespertilionidae > Lasiurus > Lasiurus cinereus. Next base: position 3,498,748 of record JAAGEH010000058.1, read on the forward strand.
CATTTATTGGCTGCCTCCTGCACGCCCTTTACTGGGAATATAGCCCCTAACATAGGCATGTGCCCTTGACTGGAATTGAACCCAGGAGCCTTCAGTCTGCAGGCCAATGCTCTATCCACTGAGCAAAACCAGCCAGGGCCATAGTCCATTTACGACTCCATAAATACAGCTGGTTTCAGAGCCTGCCTGTGGCCTATCAGCTTTAACCCTCTCGCATTTTCCCACTTTTGAGAACCACATTCCTTTCCTCCCACCTCAGGACAGAACGTCTGCTCAGCAGCAGCTATGGATGATGGAAGACACCCTGGCAGGTCTGGGGGGCCCCCAGAAACCACCCCAAAGCACTGAGCCTGATTCTTCATCTCCTGCACTCCAAGGCGAGGAGTCTTCCGAGAGAGAGGTGAGGTTTACACACCTCTTCCCATTCCCATCTTTCTGTCCCATCTGCCTCTGGCCAAACTCTTCATGCACTCACCTCTCTCCTTCTCCTTTGACCGACTAGCCAACCTCAGACAAGTATCCTAAGCCGTGTAAGCCTTAGTTTCCTTGTTACATGTGAGCGTAAGCCAGCGGTGTGCTGGACTCGGCTCATCCCCACCCCGCAAGGGCCAACTCCACATTCAGTGATGTCCCTTTGAAATGGACCACAGTGGGGACATTGACACCACAGAAACTGGCAAACATACAAACCAGGGCTGTTTTCTCCCAGAGAGACATTGCTTAAACGTTTATCAGACACTTCTGAGCATACACCCACCTTGCAGAGCTCTGAAGGAGAAAGGATGACTGGAGAATGCCTGACACAGAGTCGGTCCTCAGGGAGCAGGGGCCACTATTGTTACATCTGGGTTAGAGCCGCTGCTGGCTGTGACCTTCAGAGTATATATATGTGGAGGAGCCCTAGGTTCGGATCTCAGCTCTGCTTTCTTTGTGACATCAGTCATTGACCGCACTCTCTGAGCTTCAGTAGGATAAGAATACGTAGGTGTCTCATAGATTTATTGAAGGGATTTAATAAAATAAGAAAAGTACTTACACCATGCCAGATGCATAATCATTATAACCCCCGCCCACACACACGTTTATGCTCTGATCTGTGCAGGTACTGTTCTAAGGGCCTTACATGAGGTTTCAATCCTCATATAAGAAGTTGAAGTATGGCCCAGAGGGGTCAAGTAACTTGCTCCAAATCACACAGCTAATGAACAGCAGAACTGAGGTTGGTCACCTGGCTGCTGGTCGACCTTAATCCTATGGTGCTGTGTCCCAGTTGCTAGCTGCATAATAAGTGGTAATAATAACGATGATGGTAATCATGATTCCTCTTTCCCAACCCATCCAGAGTCTGCCTGAATCCTTGGAACTGAGCTCACCCCGGTCCCCAGAGGCTGACTGGGGACGCCCCCCCGGGGGGGACAGAGGCCCTGCCAGCCCTCTCTCAGGTGAGCCTCCTGGGCCGGGCGGGACATGCATGGCATGCCCTACCCTCACCACGTCCCGTTCTGCCTTTCCAGGTGTTGGATCTCCAAGGATCTCCCAGGCTTCTAGCCCCGAGGGTCGCTGCCCTCCCTCCTCGCAGCCAGGCACCAAGGTAGGCGGTTTATCTGGCCCCCTCGGGCTCTTGTAACCCTCCCATCTGATCAGCACAGATCACCGGCTCTTGGGGGGAAGGCTGGGAGAGGGGGCGCTAAGGCGACAGCCCAGACTAGAGAGAATGTGATTTAAGAACATCGGGGTTAAATTTTGTCCCTGCCACCTCTAAGTGTGACTTTGGGCCAGTTACTAAACCTCTCTCTGCCTCCTTTTTCTCATCTGCAAAATGAATGCCTACCACCTAGAGCTGATGTGAGGATTCAAACTAGATGAATGCCCAGAAAGGTTGGAAATAGTGCCTAGGTATAATAAGTACTTCATTTACTCACTCATTCACTCATTCATTCATTCAGCTGTTCATTGACTCAACAAATATTGATTCAGCTCTAACCGGTTTGGCTCAGTGGATGGAGCGTCAGCCTGTGGACTGAAGGGTCCCAGGTTCGATTCTGGTCAAGGGCATGTGCCTTGGTTGCGAACACATCCCCAGTAGCGGGCGTGCAGGAGGCAGCTGATCGATGTTTCTCTCTCATCGATGTTTCTGACTCTCTTTCCCTCTCCCTTCCTCTCTATAAGAAATCAATAATAAAAAAACCCAAAAAAACAACAACAAATATTGATTCAATATCCTCTTCCCTGTCCGATAAGATAACCAGTAGACACATGTGGCTGTTGAAATTTAAATGAAATAAAGTTAAAAATTCACTCACTCTCAGCGCCCTGCCATTGCTCAGGAGCAGACAGGACACTCCCATCACCTCATTAAAGAAAGTGCCTGCGCACAGAGGGCTTTAGGCTGAAGTTGCAGATGAACAAAAGGAGAAAAAAAATGTATTTTCCTTATGAGTCTGATGTTCTAGTGGATGTCAGAGGCAGATCATAAGCAACCAATTTACTGTAGCCCTGGCTGGTGTGGCTTGATGGTTAGAGCGCTGGCCCACATACCAAAGGGTTTCAAATTTGATTCCCCGTCAAGGACACATACCTGGGTTGCAGGTTCAAACCCCGGTCCTGGTCAGGGCATATTTGGGAGGCAACCAATTGATTCCCTCTCTCTCTTACAGCATTACATGGTGGGTAGGAATGGATCTCAGAGGTAACCCGAGGACTACCTGTAATAAAAGGGTAATGTGCAAATTGACCCTAAGCGGGGTAGGGGGAACGACTGATCGCTATGACACGTACTGACGACCAGGGGGCAGATGCTCAACGAAAGAGCTGCTCCCTGGTGGTCAGGGGGCTTCCAGAGGGGGAGCACCACTCAGCCAGTGCAGTGGCGCAGTGGGATCCTCTCCCACCTCCCCAGCAACTTTAAGGATGTCTGACTAACGGCTTAGGTCCACTCCCTGTGGGGAGAGGGCCTAAGCTGTTAGTTGGACATCCCCTGAGGGCTCCCAGGCTGCCAAAGGATGAAGGCTGGGCTGAGGGACCCCTCACCTGCACAAATTTTTGTGCACTGGGCCTCTAGTTAATAAGAATCATTGATTGGCTGCCTCCTGCATGCCCCATACTGGGGATTGAGCACACAACCTGGGTATGTGTCCTGACCAGGAATTGAACCATGACTTCCTGATCCATAGGCTGATGCTCAACTACTGAGCCATGCTGGCCAGACTTGACAGGACAAGTCTGATGCCCACTAAGACATCAGCAGATGACCCATCCAAATAGGGTGTCACGAAGTCCAGGGAGCTGCTGCCTGTCCTCTGCCCCCTAAGCTTTAAGGTGTGGCCACTGTAGGGAAAAATCCCCAACTCCCTTATTTGCTAGCCATCTGTATCCAGAGGCCCTCTAGCAGCCAGGCACTGTGGAAAGTGCTGGGGGCCACGAATTAGACCTGATGCTGGAATCTGATAGAGGGGAGGCACGAATGTCATCTTCATACAAGTCTGACAGCAACAAGCCATTTCATAGGGGAACTGGCAGCATTAGGAAGTCTTTAATATATATATATATATAATTGATTTTTTACAGAGAGGAAGGAAAAGGGATAGAGTTAGAAACATTGCTGAAACTGGTTTAGCTCAGTGGATAGAGTGTCAGCCTGTAGACTGAAAGGTCCCAGGTTCGATCCTGGTCAAGGGCATGTACCTTGGTTGCGGGCACATCCCCAGTAGGGAGTGTGCAAGAGGCAGCTGATGAATATCTCTCTCATTGATGTTTCTAACTCTCTATACCTCTCCTTTCCTCTCTGTAAAAAATCAATAAAATATATTTTTTTTTTAAAAAGAGAGAGAGGAAGTTAGAAACATCGATCAGCTGCCTCCTGCACACCCCTTACTAGGTATGTGCCCACAACCAAGATCCATGCCCTTTCCAGAATCGAACCTGGGACCTTTTAGTCTGCAGGCCAATGCTCTATCCAGTGAGCCAAACCAGCCAGGCTAGGAAGGCTTTTAAAGGATAGGTGAACTGAGCCAGGGTGCATGAGAAAAGGTTTGGCCATGTTGGAAAGTCCAACAGAAGGAACAGCATGGAGGTGATGGTAATGCAGAAACAATGCTGAATGTGTTGCTTTGCTTAAGCAAGGTAGACCTGGAGCATTTAAGGACTGGTCGCCCTAAAGCAGGGAGGCTTTGTGTCTGTTGCTGATGGGCTGGCTGGCTTTCAGAGAAATGCGGTTGGGGTGATGACCTGATGAAGCAGATTTGAGAACACTTCTGGTGCTTCTTTATTGGCATGGATGCAAAACAATCCTCTTTCCTAGGAGGGGTGTGTTGTGTAGAATGGACATGGAGCGTTGGGACTGCTTCCGGAATTGCTTCTTCCTCTCCCAGCCGAGCAGTTCCGCGCCTGCCGCCTGGGCAGGCATTTCTGAGCTGAGGAAGGAGAAAGAGATGGCCCGGAGGTGGCAGTAGTACACACAAACTTTTTTTTTTTTTTCATTTTAGAGAGAAAGAGAGAGGACAAGAGAGATAGAAACATCAATGATGACAGGGAATCATTGATTGGCTGCCTCCTGCACGCCCCCTACTGGGGACCGAACCCACATCCTGGGCATGTGCCCTTGACCGGATGGGACCTGGGACCCATGAGTCCATAGGCTGACACTCTATCCACTGAGCTAAGGCACGCACAAGCTTTATTGACCACCTTTGGACAGTTTGCCTGCAGGAGAAGCCAGGACCTGAGATCCTGAGGTTATTTCGTGGGGAGGTCTGAGAAGGAAGGGGATTCAGGGGCAGGGTGGCAGCACTCAGTGCACAGTGGGCATCTCTGGGAGACTCCTTAGGTGGCAGCCGGTGGGGGTATACTTCCTCTATCCTTCTCTCTCTCTCTCTCTCTCTCTTTCTCTCTCTCTCTCTCTTTCTCTCTCTCCTTTCTTCTCTTCCTCCCTCCCTCTTTTTCTTCCTTCCTTCCTTCCTTCCTCTCTCTCTTTCTTCTAATATACACTGTACAATGAGTGGCCAGATTATGTATGATCTCTGAACACATAATACTCTGGCCACTCAGTGTGTGTATGTATATATATATTAGAAGCCCAGTGCATGAATTCATGAATGGGTGGGGTTCAGCCAGCCTGGCCAGGCGGAGGGGACATGGGCAGTTGGACGGCCTGCCTGCTGGGTCGAACTCCTGGTCGAGGAGACAATTTGCATATTAGCCTTTTATTATATAGGCCTAGAGACCCAGTGCAGGAAATTTGTGCAGCGGAGGGCGGGGGTGTTCTTCAGCCCAGCCTGCTCCCTTTCCAATCTGGGACCCCTTGAGGGATGTCCAACTACCTGTTTAGGCTCTGGTATCTGGGATTTACTTATCTTCTACAATTGAAACTTTGTAGCTTGGAGCGGAGCCAAGCCTACCTGGATCAGGTCTAAATGGGCAGTCAGATATCCCTCTCACAATTCAGGACTGCTGGTTCCCAACTGCTCACCTGTCTGCCTTCCTGATTGCTCCTAACTGCTTCTGCCTGCCAGCCTGATCACCCCCTAACCACTCCCCTGCCAGCCTGTTTGCCCCTAACTGCCCTCCCCTGCAGTCCTGCCACTGCCCCCGCAACTGCCCTTCCCTCAACTTCCCTCCTCTGCCGGCCTGATCACTCACAACTGCCCTCCCTTGCAGGCCTGGTCCCTGCCAACTGCCCTCCCCTGCTGGCCATCTTGTGGTAGCATCTTGTGTCCACATGGGGGCAGGATCTTTTGACCACATGGGGGCAGTCATCTTGTGTGTTGGAGTGATGGAGTGATATTACTATTCTATTAGATAGGATAGAGGCCTGCTACATGGATGGGGGGCCAGCTGGTTTGCCCTGAAGGGTGTCCTGGATCAGGGTGGGTGTTCCCTTGGGGCATGGGGTGGCCTGGACAAGGAGCCTGTGGTGGTTTTCAGGCCGGCCATGCCCCCCAGAGACCCAAGTGGAGGCCCTGGTATCTGGGATTTATTTATCTTCCACAATTGAAACTTTGTAGCCTAGAGCGGAGCCAAGCCTTCTCACTCTACAGCCGCAGCTATTAAAGCTTTATTGCCTTAAGCAGAGGTGGGCTGGCCAGGGTGTGCGGGAAGCTTGGTTTCCTCCATCGCCAGGGGCAACCCAAGCCTTGCTCAGTGTTGGCAGCCATTGAAACTTTGTTGCCTTAAGTGGAGGCTTGGATGGCCAGGGTTTTCAGAAAGCTTGGCTTCCTCCCATCACCAGGGGCAACCCAAGTCTTTCTCCTGCTTCTCTGTGGCCATAGCCATCTTGGCTGGATTAATTTGCATACTCTCTCTGATTGGCTGATAGGCATGGCTGATGGGCATGGCTTGGAGTGCAGTAGAGGCACAGTCAATTTGCATATTACTCTTTTATTAGATAGGATATACACTGAGTGGCCAAATTATTATTCATTCAGAGATCATAATAATCTGACCACTCAGTGTATGTATAGCCCAGCTAGCATGGCTCAGTGGCTGAGCATCAACCTATGAACCAGGAGGTCACAGATCAAATCCCAGTCATGGCACATGCCCAGGTTGTAGGCTCCACCCCCAGTGGGATGCGTGCAGGAGGCAGCCAATCAATTGTTCTCATCATCGATGTTTTTATCTCTCTCTCCCTTTCTCTCTATCTAAAAACAAATAACAACATATTAAAAAATAAAAATATAATGTAATTCAATTAAAAAAGAAATATATGTATTAGAGAAAGAGGGAGGGGGAAAGAGAGAGAGAAACATTGATGTGAGAGCAAAACATCCATCAGCTGCCTTCTGCACACCCCCTACCAGGCCTCAAGGCCCCAAGGAAATCCAAGCAGGTGCCCTGACCAGGAATAGAACTGGCAGCCCTTTGGTGCACAGGATGGCGCCCAACCAACTGAGCCACACTGGCCAGGGCTTCTTGGAGTCTTTTATAGCTGTAGGTTCACCTTACCTCTGGCTAGCAGATGCTGGGTACAGCTTCGTGCAGTATTCAGAACAGGCAGGCTCTAACTGGCTAAAAATATCTGCCCATTTGGACTGCTATACTTGAAACAGGTGAATGTGGAAAGTGTGGATTTGGCCGTGGCAGGCTCCGGGGCTGGTAGTCTGGCCCTCTGTGAAGAAATACAGGACACAGGGCCATATGCGGGGGGTGGCGGGGACTGTGTGCAGCTGGTGGGCTGCGACTCAGGATCGGCCAAATTGGAGTAAAGCAGTGACTGGCCCCTCCCGTGAGCAACAGATGGATCCAAGCTGTTTCTAGTTTTTAGAATTTTCTTGTTGCAGCTGCAGCGAGGAGTTCTCTTCCCTTTGTTTTTTGTTTTGTTTTGTGTGTTTTTCCCCTTAAGTGGAAGGCCCCCTCCCCGGCTTGTGGCCGCATAATTGCGAGGTCACGTGGCTCTGTCCCAGGGTGCATGTCTGTGTCCAAACTGCCCCTTTCCTGCAGGATCACCTGCTCTTGGCCGTTTTCCTGCCTGCAGCAGCCCAGCCCCTCTTCTCTGAGTCCCATCTCTGTCCCCTTCCGTTCAGGTTGGCCCCTATTCCGCTGCGATCCTGTACTGGAGCCCGCTTGCCACATTCCTAATCGCTCAGCAAACAGCGGTCGGGCCACACCTTGGGCATTCTGTCCAGAGCAAGCTTTCTCATTTTTGCAGCATGACTAGGCTGAGGATCGCCCCAGCCTTCAAGCTTCGGTTTCCTTTTGCTAAACCATTTCTTTGGTGCTTTATCGCTGTCCTCTTGCAGTTTACATTCTCAAGGCTGAAGTTCATGATCAAGGTGTCTGCAGGGCCCCAGTCCCTCTGAGGGCGCTAGGGAGGGATCAGCTTCAAGCTGGTTCCTCGGCTTGTGGCCACCTAACTCCAGTGGCACATGACATTCTCTTCGAGTGGGTCTTCCCTCTGGTTCTGAGAGCAAGACAGAGCTCATCAGTCCTCTCTAAGGCCCACCCTCCTGACAATTTAGTTAACCAATCCCATGCCTCCTGTTGTTTTCAAAGCCGATTCAGAGGTGTGTGTGTGTGTGTGTGTGTGTGTGTGTGTTGAGGCAGAGAGGTGGGTGGGGACCAAGAGGTGGGTGGAGACCAGGCCTCAGGGCTTCAAAGGCCTTGGCCCCAGGGTGCTGTGCTTGGGGATGGCGAAGGGGGGGGGGGGGGCGGGCAGTGGAGGGACAGCCTCAGCTCTGGGTGTAGAAAGAGCCCTGAGATCTGGTGGTGAACTTACTGGAAAGGGTAAAGCTGGAAGCTAAGAGGTGCAGGGAAGAGATGAAATGGAAACCAAGATTGGGGTCCTGTGGTATTTCTCATTCCCCAGACCCCCTTGGCCTCCCAGGCTCCCCTGGCCCCCCAGGCCCGGTCCCGGATGAGTGCTCAGGAGCAGCTGGAAAGGATCCGTAGGAACCAGGAGTGTGGCCGGCCTCTCCCTCGCCCCACTTCTCCGCGGCTCCTCACTCTGGGGAGGACCCTGTCCCCCACCCGCTGCCAGCCCGATGTGGAACAAAGGGTGAGGGGAGCAGAGAGGGCAGTGGGGTGGCGCGGGTCCTCTGCTCCTAGTGTGAGCCTCATTTTTCCTCTCTGGAAAATGGGGAGGCTCCTTACCTTCCTACCCAGAACCCAGTTTCTCAATTCAACCTAGCCTGTACCTGGGCCCAAGGCAGCGACTGGGCCCCTTCTCCGTGGTGGATGGAGGTGGGGCAGATACAACACCCCCAGCTCACAGAAAGAAAGGAAGAAAGAAAGGAAGAAGTCGATTTTATTCATTCTATTGCAGTGAGGAGCCCCAGGAAAGAAGGAAGGGAGGGAGGGAGGGAGGGATGAAAAAAGGAAGAAAGGAAGGGAGGGAAGGAGAGAGAGGGAGGGAGGGAGGGAAGAAGGGAGGAAGGAGTCCATTTTATTCATTCTATTGAGTGAGGAGCTCCAGACCTGATCAGAGCAGCTTGCCAGGGTGCTTTCATCTTACTTTTCGAGGAGGAATTAGACAGGTCCTGGGTGGGGTGGTTTTATGGGTAGGATTGTTTTTGTCAATCAGGGGGCGTCTCAGTCCAACGAGCCCAAACATATCTCTGTCTAGCCAGTTTTGGGATGGACAGCTCAGCCAGTCAGGTATGAGGTGAAGAGGGAATTTGGAGGGTCTGTTCTGGCTTTGTCACCAGTAAGCAAGGTTCGGGCCTGTGTCTCCTTGAAGTCCACAGCAAAGCAGGCTCTTTGTGTCAAGTTAATCATTGCCAGTGTCCTGAGACCATTTCATCCCCTCTCTGAGCCTCTTTCATTTCACCCTCACAATGAGAAGGGGGGCTCCCAGGTGAGGAGGACTCTGCCCCGCTTCTTTTGCAGCCTGGCCTGGGACACACAGGAGCCCAGAAATGGCTCAGAAGCTCCGGGTCCTGGAGCAGGTAAGGAACTGGGGTGCCCATGAGGAGCAGGCAAATCAATTTCCCCAAGGGCGGCGAATAGCATTGCTATGTATGTCTCCTGAGTTCTGAAGTGCAGATTGCAGCCTTTTATTGTTATCATTATTTAATTAAAAAAAATTTTTTTAAATATATATTTTATTGATTTTTTACAGAGAGGAAGGGAGAGGGATAGAGAGCCAGAAACATCGATGAGAGAGAGACATTAACCAGCTGCCTTCTGCACACCCCCCACTGGGGATGTGCCCGCAACCAAGGTACATCCCCTTGACCGGAATCCAACCTGGGACCCTTCAGTCCATAGGCGGACGCTCTATCCACTGAGCAAAACCGGTTTTGGCATTATTTAATTTTTAAATTAATGAGAGAGAGAGAGAAACATCTATTGGTTGCTGTACACACCCTGACTGGGGATCAGGCCTGCAACCTGGGTATGTACCCTGACCTAGATAGAATCCAACCTGCCACCTGTCGGTCTACGGGATGATGCTCCAACCAACTGAACCACCCAGCCAGGATGATTGCAGAACCTTCTAGAGTTCGTGGGGCATCAGAAAGCCCCAGATCCCCAGTGAGAACAGCAGTCCCTCAAACTGCAAACCTGGGTGGATATCACCTCCCCGAGACCATCTGGAAAAGGGGTGACATTTACCGGTGACTGGAGGGGGAATTCCTTAGTGCACACGAGCTTTTTATGCCGGCCTGGCCAGGTTTACAGTCCTTGGAGACACGTGCTAAGTAAGGACTACAACTCCCAGAAGGACACGTGGGGCACTCACTGTGCTGGCTAACTGCACATCTCCCCCCTACCCCCATCTTTTTTTCTAGTTCGAGGAACACCACCCCTTATATTCCGATGTCCGAAGGTCATCGGGAGCGAGTCCTCAGCCTCTCTCAAGCTCTGGCCACGGAGGCCTCGCAGTGGCACCGAATGATGACAGGTGGGGAGGCGCTGGGCACCTGGGGCGCCGGGTGTTCGGGAAGAGGCAGCCCGAGGCCTGGAATCCTAGCTCCTGGAGGGGCGGGTCCGAGGGCTCCTGCAATCCTGTGTCCTGATGAGGAAAGAGCTGGACAGGGTTTGGGAGTTCCAGGTCCCAGGCAGCAGCGGGTTGGGGCCTAGGACTCCAGGGTCTGAGACAAGAAAAGCTGGGGTTCCGGAGTCTCGGGCCCTACTTTTTGCCCTTCTCATCCCTCCCTCGTCCTCTCCAGGCGGGAATTTGGACTCCGGAGGAGAGCCTCTTCCCCCGGTGCCACCGCCTCCGTCAAACCCCAAGCCCCCGTTGCCCTCGCCCCCACGATCTCCTCCGGTGGCCAATTCCCGCTCCCCCGGGTTCCCCCGCCGCCGGGGCAGCGGGCGTGCCGCCGGCCCTGCCTCCTGGGCGCCCACGTGGGGTTCGGGGGCGGCCCCTCCCGCCCTGACCCAGGACGAGGGGGCGTGGCCTCTGCGCGTCACTCTGCTGCAGTCCAGCTTCTGACCCAGGAAGGCAGCCAATAGGAACACGAGGACGTGGCCTAGCGGCGCCCCCCGCCCTCCTCCCGAGTCCGGAGCCGCCCGGTGGCCTGCAAGGGAGGGGTCTCTCGGGTTTTCCCCGCATGTCCAATTCGGATTAAAACTCTGAGCTGTTAGTGAACAGCTTTCCCTCTGTCTGACTGACCGGGATGGCCCCGGGGTCGCGCTCTGCCGGGAAGGTGGTCTTTGTTGCGGGGTGAGGGCGCGGCATCGGAGCCGGGATCGTGCGAGCCTTCGGGGAGGGGGTCTCTGGGAGAGGAGCGACCAGGTGGGAAGTAATCCTGATTCCTATAAAATCCCATTTGCAAAGCTAAGGAATGCGTGGGAGTGGGATCCCGGGGTCGGAGTTTTTGGCAGTCCCCATCCTCACTCCCTTTCTCTGGGTCTCGGTTATTAGAGCTACAAAACAGGTGGTTTGGGGGATATGTCTCTTTCAGATTTGGGGTTTACTTCGGAAGCCAGAGATATGGGTTGGGGGTGTGACTCAGGAACCTCAGCAGGTACTTGGAGTAACTGAGGAGAGTATGTGTCAAGGCCTCTGCCTTCTGTCCGGGGGGTCACCATGGGAACCGAGTTGGGTGATAGGCCCACTTCAGGTGGCCACAAGGGGGCAGCAGAGGCCTCACCAAGGTCTGTGCTGGGGTAACCTTTCTCTTCCTACTCTCCGCGCAAAGCGGGGCCCACATGGCTGGCTACCTGTGACACAGACAGTGAGTGAGGGTCTCTCAGCCCCAGCCCCTCCTCCCTCTCACCCAGGAGTCCAGGCCTCAGCCCCTCCTCCCTCAGACCCAGGCCTGCCCTTCCCTCCCTGTAGAGTTGGGGGGCTGGGCCCTGGAGCAGGAGCCTCCTGGAACTGTCCTCTATGAGGAAGATGTGAAGGTGAGCTTCTTTTCTGTCCCCATCCCCTGTATCCAGTTTCTCTCCAGCTTCATTCTCCTCCAGGCTCTGGCATATGCTGTTCCCTCTACCACTCCCTCTCTTGGATAAATTGCTCAGAAGGTTTCAGCTGCGTCCTTTCCTCCGGATTCTGTGGCGAGGCCAGTGTCTCCTGGGTGGGTCCTTTTATCTCCCACTCCTTCAAGATTCTTACCACCCTCATTCTTATCACACCTGTCATGGGATGGGAACAAAGGAGTCCCTTGCAGTGACTGGACCTTTTTAAAAATATATATTTTTATTGATTTCAGAGAGGAAGGGAGAGGGGGAGAGGGACAGAAACATCCATGATGAGAGAGACTCAGGATCAGCTGCCTCCTGCACGCCCCACACTGGGGATCAAGGCCACAACCTGGGCATGTCCCCCGACCACAGTCGAATCGTGATCTCCCGGTTCATAGGTCGACACTCAACCACAGGAGCCACGCTGGCCAGCGAGTGGGCCTTTTCCGTAGGAGTTTGTCACACCTGTCTCAGGGTTTCTATCCCTTCCCTTTAGTCAGTATCTCTCTGACACCTGCCCTCTGGATCTCTGTCCCAGACCCGCGTCTCCGGAGGAATGAGGGCAATGTGACCTCTGGGCTGGGGGCCCACTGGCTTCCTGTCTCATTCTGCCTTGCCTGGTAATTCGGGGAGTTCCCCGCTTCCCTAGCTCCTGCCCCTCAGCTGTGGCTCCGGCTCCCCGCTTCCTGCCTTGCTTTTGGGAGCCCCGGCTGCCAGCACTGCTCACTCAAAACATCTTCCTCCTCAGACCCTCGTATCTGAAACTGTCCGCCGTTTTGACCACCATTCTCCAGAGGTGTCAACCCACTTCCTGGCTGCCCACCCCTTCCTCCTGAGCCTCAGTTTCCCCTTTTCTCTGTCCCTGACTCCCCTGCCCTCATCTCTGTCCACGTGGGTGGGACAGGACAGCTGTGCGATCCCAACCCTGGCTTCCACCTGGTCCTGGCCCGTCCCTGCTGTGTGCCCTCCCCTCTTCATAACTCAGCTTCTGTCTTCCTGAGACGGGGTAATGATGGCGTGAGCATTGGACAAGGTAGACTGTTCAGCCTCCCAATTGCCAGAACTCTCTCCGTCAGGTGAGGCTGGGGCCTCCGGTTGCTGGTGGCCGGGCTCGGGTGGTGGCTTCGGAGGGAAACTGCCCTCAGCTTCATGACTGCCCTTGAGAAGAAGGCCTCCTGCTGGGAACCCATGCTCAGAGAGGTGGACCGTGTGCTCCGAGGCCACACAGAGAGGCCCCTTCAAACACGGCTCACCCCTCCGGGCTGCATTTCCCTTCGTACGTCGTTGGGAGAATTAAACAGATGGTGGGTACTAGTTCCTTCTTTCTCTCTGCACCCTTGGTATATTCAACAGATACTGAGATATTTTACTGAGCACCTCCTATGTCCCAGTTCTGTTCTGGGAACCAGAGGCTTGGCAGTGAACAAAGACAAGACAGTCCTGGTTGGCATGGCTCCGTTGGTTGTGCATTGTCCAGGGCACCGCCAAATTGCTGGTTCCAGCCCTGGTCAGGGGGCACGATGTTTCACTCTCTCTCCCTCTCCTTGCCTCTTCCTAGGAGAAAAAGAAATCAATGAAAATATTTTTAAATATATGTTTTTATTGATTTCCAAGAGCAAAGCAGGGGGAGATAGGAACATCAGTGATGAGATAATCATTGATTGGCTGCCTCCTGCATGCCCCATATTGGAGATTGAGCCTGCATGTGCCCTGACTGGGAATTGAAAGCCACACTGGCCAGGCAATAAAAATATTTCATAAAACAGTAGACAAAACATTCCAGTCCTCATGAGATTCACATTCTAGAGTAAGAAAATAGACAAGGAGACAGACACAGGTGACTCTCATTATTCTTTAAAATAAATCTTTATTGTTCAGATTATTACAATTGTTCCTCTTTCCCACCACCCCCCCAGCTCCCTCCACCCGGCTCCTACCCCACCCTTTGCCCTTACCTCCTCCCCATTGTCCTCATCCATAGGTGTATGATTTTTGTCCAGTCTCTCCCTGCACTCCCCTTTTCCCCTGAGAATTATCAGTCCACTCCCTTTCTATGCCCCTGATTCTATTATATTCACCAGTTTATTCTGTTCATCAGATTTTCAATTCACTTGATTTTTGGATTCACTTGTTGATAGATATGTATTTGTTGTTCATAATTTTTTGTCTTTTACCTTTTTCTTCTTCCTCTTCTTAAAGAATACCTTTCAGCATTTCATATAATACTGGTTTGGTGCTGATGAACTCCTTTAGCTTTTTCTTCTTTGTGAAGCTCTTTATCTGACCTTCAATTCTGAATCATAGCTTTGCTGGATAGAGTATTCTTGGTTGTAGGTTCTTGGTATTCATCACTTTGAATATTTCTTGCTACTCCCATCTGGCCTGCATAGTTTCTGTTGAGAAATCAGTTGACAATCTTTTGGGTGCTCCCTTGTAGGTAATGCACTGTTTTTCTCTTGCTGCTTTTAATATTCTCTCTTTGTCTTTTGCTCTTGGTATTTTAATTATGATGTGTCTTGGTGTGGTCCTCTTTGGATTCCTTTTGTTTGGGGTTCTGTGTGCTTCCTGGACTTGTAAGTCTATTTCTTTCACCAGGTGAGGGAAGTTTTCATTATTTCTTCAAATAGGTTTTCAGTATCTTGCTCTCTCTCTTCTTCTGGAACCCCCATGTGGGAACCTCTTTCCACGTTCCGCATGGTTCAGGATTCCCGGTTCAGGGTTCGGGTTCTGAAGGAGGCCACACGCAAACGAAATGAGAGACCAGAAAACATTAATTTGGCGATATTGGGGGGCCAGGCGGGAGCCTTCCTCTAGTGCAGTGGTTCTCAACCTTCCTAATGCCGAGACCCTTTTTTTTTTTTTTTTTTTTTTTACTGCTCCAGTCAACAAAAGAGAAACTTTATTGAGCCCCCAGCATCACAGGGTTCAGGTAGAAGGCTGCCCTGTGGACCCAAGGAGTTAGTGAAGGGGCCTTATTTAACCTTCTTCTTGGGGCGCAGGTTGTTGGTGTGGCCACACTTCTTCTTGCGGCAGTTGACAGCACGGGGGTGCAGGTGGGCATAACACTTGCGGCAGATCATCTTGTCGCAGTTGTACTTTTGCGCTAGCTGGCGGAGGGAAGGTTCGATGATGCCACCTCTCAGACGAAGCACCACCAAGTGGAGGGTGGACTCTTTCTGAATATTGTAGTCGGAGAGAGTTCGACCATCCTCTAGCTGTTTGCCCGCAAAAATCAGACGCTGCTGGTCAGGTGGGATACCCTCCTTGTCTTGGATTTTAGCTTTGACATTCTCAATGGTGTCACTGGGCTCAACCTCAAGGGTGATAGTCTTGCCAGGCAGGGTCTTCACAAAGATCTGCATTTCTGCGTCTGCTGGGGAGGCTGCTCTGCCGCCTCGTTGACCTAATGCCGAGACCCTTTAAGACAGCTCCTCATGTTGTGGTGACCTCCAACCATAAAATTATTTTCATTGCTACTTCATAACTGTAATTTTGCTACTGTTGTGAACTGTAATGTAAATATCTGATATGCAGGATGTATTTTCATTGTTACAAATTGAACATAATTAAAGCATAGTGCTTAATCACAAAAACAATATGTAATTACATATTGTGAAATATTAATTTCTAATTACAAATAAATGAAATTTTGTCTTGAATCATGGTGTAGCATGGGCAACAGTCTTCATATGACAACAGTAAACTACATTGCTACACTTTGCTACACTGAGAAGCCGTCTGTTGGTTCCTAAGACCATGGGAAATATGTGTTTTCCGATGGTCTTAGGCAACCCTGTGAAAGGGTCGTTCGACTCCCAAAGGGGTTGTGACCCACAAGTTGGGAACTGCTGCTCTAGTGGAAAGGACTGCCACCTTCCTTTGGCCTTGCCATCCCTTTTATTTAGGTTTGGGATACACCCTTTGCCCTAAAGCAGGCAATTCCAGTAACAAGTAGATTATCTTTATCAGTCAGGATTTAAATAATTATTTCCTGGGGAAGTTCACTGTCTCAATTAGATAGGGAGTGGCTGGTTTTGACCTTTCAGAGCTTCAAGGTTAACCAGCCTTCTGGCCTCCTGTTTACATCCATTTAGTGAGAACAATGTTTGGTTTCCGACACCCCCATAATTCTGATATTGGTATGCCTGAGATTGTCTTAGAGGCTCCTTACACTATCTTCACATTTTTGGATTCTTTTTTCAGTTGAGTACTTTCTGCTTCTTTGTATTTCAAATCTTTGACTTGATTCTTGCGATCCTCTAGTCTGCTGTTAGGTCTCTGTATAATATTTTTTATTTCAGTCAGTGTATGTTTAATTTCTAGTTGGTTCTTTTTCACCTCCTCTCGGGTCTCACTAAATTTATCCATGTTTTTTAGGAAATTCTTGAAAAACCTTATAACTGTGCTTTTGAACTCTGTGTCCAGTCGTTTGTTTCCCTCCATTTCTTTCGTTTGTGATCTGTTCTTTAGTCTCCGAATTTTCACTGCTTCTCTGAGTTGGTAGAGTAGCTTTGTGTGCTAGGTGTCCTCTATGGCCCAATAGCTCCACGTCCCCAGTTACCTGAGGTGGAATCTCTTGGTGCACTCCTTTGTGAACTGTGTGTTCAGCCTTGCTGTAGTTAAGTCTTGATTGTTGTTGGTATCACTTGGGGGAATTGACCTCTAAGCCAATCGTTTGTGAGGATCAGCTGTGTCTGCACCCAGAGAACTTTTGTGCTGGACTCAGCCTTAAGACTTGTAAGATTGCAACAGCCTCTGTGCTGGCTTGGCGAAGTCTCAGGGCTGAGCAGACAGCCTTGGCTTCCCGTCAGCCCTGCCCTATACTGCAGCCCCTGGGTCTCAGCCCTCTCTGCACACACTCGTGAGCCTCCAAACCTCTGGTTTTCCAGCTCTCCTGAGTTTTTGTGCACTCTGGGGACTTGTATGAGTCTGGGTCCCAGGGTCTCGCCCAAAACAGGTTCAGTGCAGTCGGACTTGGGTTTCAGTGCATTTGGGAGGTTCTGTTTTCCTCCCACTAGAGAAAGCCATGGGCACAATCAGCAGTCAGTCCTCTTTGCACGCACCTCCAGACCTCTGCCTTTCGCAGCTCCCCTAAGTTTCTGTGCTCTCCTCCCTTTTCATGACAGTCCAGACTCTTCCATATGAGTCTTGCCTGGAACTGGGATTCAGTGCAGTCAGAAGTGAGGTTCAATGCAGTCAGGAGTTTCCGTTTCCCTCCCGCTAGAGGAAGCCAGCCAGGCACTCTGCTCTATCCTCTCCACGCATGTGTCTCCGTACCTCCGTACCTTTTTGCAGCTCCTCTGGGTTTCTGTGAGCCCCTCTCTTTCCTTCTAGCTGTAGAACTTCCACTCAGCAGCTTTCCTGTGGTTCTGGATGGTGTCCGTTCTGTCTTTTAGTTGTAGTTTTGAAATTGTTGTGCGAGGCACCAGTTTAGGTGTTCACCTTTGCCACCATCTTGGTTTTTTTTTACCCTCGTTATTATTATTATTTTAATCCTCACCCGAGGATTTTTTTACTTATTTTAGAGACAGAGGAAGGGGGAGAGAGAGAGAGAGGAACACTGATGCTCAAGAGAAACATCAGTCTCCCTTATGTGCCTCGCCTACAGACCAAACCCAAAACCTAGGTATGTGCCCTGACTGGGTTTCGAACCCACAACCTTTTAGTGCATTGGACAATACTCAACCAACTGAGCTACCTGGCTGGGAGGAAATTCTCATTATTCACAGATTCCACATTTTCGAATTCCCACTTGCCAAAAAGAAAGTGCTTTTAAAAAATGTACTATATATACTATTCTTACTGATTTCAGAGAGGGAGGGAGAGAGAGAAACATCAATGGTGAGAAAGAAACATTGGTCTGCTGCGTCCTGCACGCCCCTTACTGGGGATTGAGCTAGGTATGTGCCCTTGACTGGAATCGAACAGGGGACCCTTCAGCCCGTGGACCCACGCTCTATCCACTGAGCCAAAGCGGCTAGGGCTAAGAAAGTTCTTGTCAGTAGCGCTCATTGTGCTGGTCCAGTTGCCCCGGACTTGCGCAGAGCAGCAAGACTTGGAGTTGTCTGTAGCGCCTGTTGCCAGCGGAGGTTGCACAAGAGGATACTTTGCCCTGGTTTCAGGTCTCAGGCAGAGAGATGCCGGCGGACAGACAGGAAGGGGCGGCGCAGCCTAGGGCTCAGGTTTGAATCTCAGGGCGGACCCCTGTGGGTGGGGCAGCCTCAGGCAATTTATTTATTTGCAATCAACCAAATAGAGTGCCAGTTGGAGTTGGTTCTAGGATTTAAGATGACGATCTATGTTAGATATCCATGTATCTCTATATGTGTACATAGACACATATGTACATGTAGAGGCACCGTCTTAGCCCGTTCCCCTGCTGTCACAGAAATACCATAGGCTGGGTGACTCACAGAGCAAGCATTTCTCTCTGAGTTCTGGAAGCTGGCAAGTCCAAGACCAAGGTGCGGGCAGATTCCGTGGTGGGGAGGCCAGCTTCTGGCTGTGTCCTCACAGGTGGGCGGGCTGTGGGAGCCCTGGGAGGATGGGGTTCTTCTCTGGGGCACCAATCCCACCCACGTAGGCTCCCCCCTCATGGCCACAGTGCCTTCCAAGTTCTCACCTCCAAACACCATCTATTTATTTTTTAAATATATTTTATTGATTTTCTACAGAGAGGAAGGGAGAGGGATAGAGAGTTAGAAACATCGATGAGAGACCTCGATCAGCTGCCTCCTGCACACCTGATACTGGGTACGTGCCCGAAACCAAGGAACATGTCCTTGACTGGAATTGAACCTGGGATCTTACAGTCTGCAGGCCGACACTCTATCCACTGAGCCAAACCGGTTCTGGCATCAATTTATTTATTTATTTTTAATTTAAATATATGTTTTCATTGCTTTCAGAGAGGAAAGGAGAGGGAGAGAGATAGAAACATCAATGATGAGAGAGAATCACTGATGGGCTGCCTCTGCACCCCCCGCCTCTACACACACACACACTGGGGATCATCTAGACTGCAACCTGGGCATGTGCCCTGACTGGAATCGAACCTGGGACCCTTCAAACTGCAGGCTGATGCTCTATCCACTGAGCCAAACACTATCCATTTAAAGGTTAGGATTTCACCATATACATTAAAAAAAAATCCTTACCTGAGAATATGTTTTTATTGATTTTTGGAGAGAGAGAGAGAGAGGCGGCGGTGGGGGAGGGGCGGTGGGGGGAAGCATCGATGTGAAACAAAGACATCGATCGGTTGTCTCCCAAACCTACTCTGACTGGGGATGGAGCCCGCATCTAGGTATGTGCCTTGATTGGCAATCAAACCCGAAATCCTTTGGTGTATGGATGATGCTCCAAACAACTGAGCCACCGGCCAGGGCAACACATGAATTTTTTGAGGGAACGAACATTCAGTCCACAGCAGGTTCACATTATTACATGTTAGTGTCCCGGTGCACGGATTCATGCACATTGAAAGGAAATTAATTAGAATAAATATTTTAATATTGCTATTTGCCCTTTCTCTATAATAGAAGTATCAATGAAATTTACGATTGACAATGACAGATCGAAACATACACATGTGACTGGTGCTACATGCGCAAGTCAACTTAGCCTTTTACGTACAGAGGGAGAATAAACTTGCTTAATTAGACCTGCTTTCTGATTTGGCTAAACTTTTTCCAGTCCAGTGAAGCACCCCAGCTTCTCTTTCAGTTAACTGTCAGCAACACAGCAGTAAATATCAACATGAAGCAGATTATTTTTGTAGATCACCCCGGGAGAACAAAGGGTAAAATATTTAACTGCAGCAGTGTTTGATTATATTCTGTACAGCGAGAAAACCTGAAATCGTTTTCAAGGACCACCATTTCTTTCTTTTCAGTTGGGTCAAGTTTCTAAACTTTCTAAATCTCCATTTTCTAGCTGCTGAAAAGAAAATAGGATTCCCCTCTACCTACTCCAGGACTTCTGTGAGGATCAAATGAGATGAGGCACAGAAAACGCTTCACGGACATTTGGTTAAAGTGTAAAATGTTGCCCTAACTGGTTTGGCTAGGTGGATAGAGTGTCAGCCTGTGGACTGAAAGGCCACAGGTTCGATTCTGGTCAAGGGCATGTACCTTGGTTGTGGGCACATCTCCAGTGGGGGTTGTGCAGGAGGCAGCTGATGGATGTTTCTCTCTCACCGATGTTTCTAAGTCTCTATTGCTCTCCCTTCCTCTCTGTAAAAAATCAGTAATAATAATTTTTTAAAAAAGTATAAAATGTTTGCACCTGGCTATCAAGCAGGTCATGTTCCTGGGCTGAAGAAACTCCAAGGAGGCTAGTCACTAGAGAGAGGAAGCTGGGCATTGCTACGAGAAGTCACTACCCAGTGCCCACAGCCACCGTTGATGGGCTAAACTGGGCTGTGGGCTGAATTTTGCACCAGGGGGTCTTGGCAGCATTGGCTGTGATCTGGTGGGTGTCTCTCCAGGGTGGTGGTGGGGCCTGGGTCCCACTTGGGATAGCCAAGTGTTGGTTTGTCGGCGCCAGGTCTGCGGTGCCATTTATTTTTAAATGGTCAGTGCTGTGTCATGGCAGCTTCTGTGTTGAGCATCTGCCCCCTGGTGGTCAGTGCGCATCATAGCTCCAGGTCTGGCGGATGGACACTCAGCTTTTTATATATATATAGATACACACTTCCCCCAGGAGCAGTGGGTCAGTATCACCAATTCAGTGTTCACGGTGAGTTCCAGACCACACTGGGCCCGAGGGATGGGAAGTGACCATGTGTAGCAGCTCATCCATGTGAGGGAGGCTTTACTCACCTGACCTTCCAGCTTCTTTTCTTATGAATGTTTTTTTCTTTCCCTCTAACTACTCCCCTCCCGTTCCTTTTGTTTATTGGTTTTTAATATGCTTTTATTGATTTCAGAGAGGAAGGGAGAGGGAGAGACAGAGAAACATCAATGATGAGAGAGAGTCATTCGTCGGCTGCCATCTGTACGCCCCCACCTGGGGATCAAGCCCGAAACCCAGGCTTCCCAAACATGACTTCCTGGTGCACAGGTCGAGCTCAGCCTCTGAGCCACACCAGGGCCCCTCTATTTATTGTTGACACTGAACAGTGCGGGGTTAGAGGTGCTGGCCCCCATGCAGGGGAAATCCCATGCACCTTTTCACTCCCCTCAAACTTTATTTCAGTCTCTTGGTATCTGTGGGGCATTTGGTTCTAGGACCCATTCAGAAACCAAAGTTCTTGGCCACTCAAGTTCCTTACATAAAAAAGGGTGGAACAGCCGAAACCGGTTTGGCTCCGTGGATAGAGCATCAGCCTGCGGACTGAAGGGTCCTAGGTTCGATTCCAGTCAAGGGCATGTACCTTGGTTGCGGGCATGTCCTCAGTAGGGGACTTGCAGGAGGCAGCTGATCGATGTTTCTAACTCTGTACCCTTCTTCCTTCTTCTCTGTAAAAAATCAATAAGATATATATTTAAAAAAAAAAAAGCATGGAACAATGCATGCTCCCAGCCATCTGCATCTGTGGATTCTCAACTGTGGATTAAACATGCTATTGTTCTATGCTGTATGCCCTAAACAAATACAAAGTAGGGCGTACAGCATAAACAAATACAGCCAACCACAGAGCAGAATGTTTTCGGTGTCTGGGTTAAATCTTATTGCCCAGGGCCTCTGTTTGTGTAGGAAATAATTAGTGCAAATGCCTACATCCAGCAAAAGCTGCCTGGGTGGGTCTATAGCCCAACCTTCTTATGAGCCTTTCAGGACCTTTCAAAGTGGTGCCCTGGGGGGAGGGCCGAGGGAGCTGTTAAGGACATGGGGAGGGTGAGACAGAGAGGCAGTGACAGGCAGGCGCCACTCTGCCACCCAGTCAGTGGATCTTAGGAGAAGAGCATGCCCCACTCCCCCGCGCCCTTCCACTCAGCCTTCCCATGACTGTCCCGCCTATCAGGTCCATTCCAATGTCACCTCCTTTCCTGGCCTCCCTTGCAGATGTGGCATGTGCATGTCCATATTCATTCTCTGTGGTAACCGTGTGTTTATTTTCTTTTTAATATATTTTATTGATTTTTCACAGAGAGGAAGGGAGAGGGATAGAGAGCGAGAAACATCCATCAGCTGCCTCCTGCACACACCCTCACTGGGGATGTGCCCGCAACCAAGGTACATGCCCTTGACTGGAATCGAACCTGGGACCCTTGGGTCCTTAGGCTGACGCTCTAGCCACTGAGCCAAACTGGTTAGGGGGTGTGTTATTTTCATCAAAGCACTTTCTCATCCATTCATTCAACTAATATTCACTTCGCACCAGCCATGTGCTGAGTGCTGGGCACCCAGCAGGGACAAAGCAGACAGACATTCCTGCCCAGACATTCTAGTTGAGGGAGACCGACAGCAGGCAAGTAAATAGGAAAGAAGGGGGATAATGAGTGAGGGATCAGTGCAAACGCTATTTACACAAAAGCAGAATCATATACTGAACCTCACCTGATCACCACCCAATTCCACCAATGATCAGCATTCTGTCATTATTACTTTCTTGGAGACCCCTTATTTTTCTGAATTATTTCAGAGCAAATCCCAGATATCATCTTTCTGCTTGTAAATAATTCAGCATCTTTACCCGATGAGGGGTTATTTTAAATTGTGTATTTGTGTGCTTCTCTGAGAGTCATACCCCAAGGAGGTGCGTGGGGAATAATGGTCCAGCGGAGACACAGCCAGTGCACAGGCCCTGCAGTGGGACTGCGTGACGTGCAGAACAGTGCGAGGGGCAGTGCAACTGAAGGAGGGTGAGCAAGCGGGAGAGGGTGCAAGGTGAGAGTAGAGAGTGGCCAAAGGGGCCCAGATTGTATGGGGCCTTATAAACCAGAAGGAGGACTTGGCTTTGACACAGAGTGAGCAGGGAGCCAGCGAGGGTTCCGAGAGGAGGGGCGTGAACTGCTGGAAGTGAGAACTGGCACCCTGAGTGGCCGCCTGGAGAACAGATTGGGGGGCGCGGTGAAGACTGAAGCAGGGACCTTGGGGGATGGTCCAGGCAGGAGATGATGTTGGATCTGACCAGGCTGGTGGTCAGTGGATTTGGTGAGAAATGGCCCAATTCGGGGTCCATTTTGAAGGCAGAAAAGTCAGGATTTCCTCATAGACTAGTTATGGGCATGAACTCAAGAAAGAAAGAAATGGATGTTGTTGTTTACCAGGACCATCAGGGGGAACAGATGGGTGGGGGATGTGTGGAGTGGGAATCATGGGTCTGGGCTGCAGGTCCAGGCCGTAGACATTCTGGAGACATTCTGGGCCTGAGGCTGGAAGGGCTCAGAAAAGTGAGTGTAGACAGAGCAGGGAGAGGCCCAGTGAGTGGGCCAGGGGTCACCAGCTGGGGAAAGCCCCAGCGCTATCTTCAAGGTTTGATCTGAAATCCAACTGGGTCATCCCATACCCGCCCAACTGGGGAACCTTGCCTCCTGTCCCCAGTTTCTGTCACCTTCTAAGGACTGGCATCTCCACACAATAAGACACACATATACCACATCCTGGAAAGGTGTGTGTGTGTGTGTGTGTGTGTGTGAGTGTGTGTATGAAAGGCCCGATGCACGAAGATTTGTGCAAGAATGGGCCTTCCTTCCCCTGGCTGCTGGCACTGCCTTCGCTCCAGCCTGGAGCTGCCTTTCTGCTTTCCTGCCTTCCCACACTGCCCAGACGCCAGGAGCAGCTGGGGCAATGGAGAACACCTCTGGCTGCTTGGCTCCTGCCTATGCAAATTAACTCAACATCTTTGTTGGGTTAATTTGCATACACCCTCCTGGTTGGCTGGTGGGTGTCGATAAAGGTCTGGTCTATTTGCATCTTACCCTTTTATTAGTGTAGATATACACTGAGTGGCCATATTATTATGCATTCAGAGATTATAATAATCTGGCCACTCAGTGTGTGTGTGTGTGTGTGTGTATGTGTGTGTGTGTATGTGTGTGTGTGTGTGTGTGTGTGTGTATCCCCTCATTAGTTGCCAATATTTAAAAAGGGAGTGATTTTACATAACAACTGGATTTGGATTTCTGGTTTCTCATGGAAAGTTGATAAACCAGACCATGGGAGCAGGTGACCTGCTAAGTGTGGCCTGGCTTTGGTAACCCAGTCCCTGCCTCCCCTGACTGGCTGCCTGACTGTTAGCTGTGAGTAAAGAGTCTAGATTGAGGCCCACCCACCTAAATTCTCTGCCATTTCCTACTGGCAACAGTGGGCAAATTAATCTCTCTGGGCTTCAACTGTATTATGTGTAAAACAGGGTTAATTATGGTACCTAATTCACAGGGCTGTTCTGAGCATTGAATGAGATTCAGTGAAACACCTCCCAGCCTGTAGAATGTGCCTGGCACAGGGTTTGCTGTCTGCAAGTTATTACTGTTTATCATGAACTTTGTGCCATTCTGTTTCTTGTGGCTAATCTACCTCCCTCAGTTGTTTTGTTTTGTTAACCTTCACCTGAGGATATTTTTTCCATTAGTTTTTTTGGAGAGAGTTGAAGGGAAGGGGCAAGACAGAGAGAAACATCAATAAGTGAGATACACATCAATTGGTTGCCTCCCGCATATGCCCTGATCAGGGCTGGGGATCGAGCCTGCAGTTGAGGTATGTGTCCTTACCTGGAATCAAAATTGAGACCCTTCAGTTCGTGGGCTGATGCTCTAACCACTGAGCAAAACTGGCTAGGGCCTCAGTTTGAGATCCCTGAGGTACATATTGGGCAAATGAAACCTGGGAGAAGTAAAAGGGAAAAGGTGAAATCTGAGCTGGACCTTGAGTGGGAGGAAAGGATGTGAAGAAATGGGGCACAGAGTGTTTCACTCACTAAGAAAAGCATGTGCCAAGGTCCTGGGGCTGAAACGCTCAAGTGTCTTCTAAGAACAAGAGAATCCCCACCTCCATCTCCAGCTTAGCAATTATAAGCACTAAATTAAACTTGTTCTACCCATTGCCTCTTGTAATCTTCTACCCACACATCATATAATTTCATCAGTAAGAATTTCATTGGGTTAAAAGTTTATTTATTTTAATTTTTTAAAATTTAATAAATCTTTATTGTTCAGTTTATTATATTTGTTTCTCTTTTCCCCCCCATAGCTCCTCTCCACCCCTCCCTCTACTCTTACCTCCCCCAACATTGTCTTCATGATTATTGTCCAGTCTCTCCCTACACCCCTCTCACCCCTTTCCCCCTAAGAATTGTCAGTCCACTCCCTTTCTGTGCTCCTGATTCTATTATATTCACCAGTTTATTCTGTTCATTAGATTTTTTATTCACTTCATTTTTAGATTCACTTGTTGATAGATATATATTTGTTCTTCATAATTTTTATCTTTACCTTTTTCTTCTTCCTCTTCCTAAAGAGTACCTTTCAGCATTTCATATAATACTGGTTTGGTGTTGATGAACTCTTTTAGCTTTTTGTTATCTGTGAAGCTCTTTATCTGACCTTCAATTCTGAATCATAGCGTTGCTGGGTAGAGTAATCTTGCTATTCATCACTTTGAATATTTCTTGCCACTCCCATCTGGCCTACATCGTTTCTGTTGAGAAATCAGCTGACAATTGTATGGGTGCTCCCTTGTAGGTAATTAACTATTTTTCTCTTGCTGCTTTTAATATTCTCTCTTTGTCTTTTGCTCTTGGTATTTTAATTATGATGTGTATTGGTGTGATCTTCTTTGGATTTCTTTTGTTTGGAGTTCTATATACTTCCTGGACTTGTAAGTCTATTTCTTTCACCAGATGTAGAAAGTTTTCATTCATTATTTCTTCAAATAGGTTTTCAGTATCTTGCTCTCTCTCTTCTTCTGGCACCCCCACAATTCTGATGTTGGTACGCTTGAAGTTGTCCCAGAGGCTCCTTACACTATCTTCACGTTTTTGGATTCTTTTTGCTTTTTGCTTTTCCAGTTGAGTGTTTTCTGCTTCTTTGTATTTCAAATTTTTTACTTGATTCTTGGCTTCCTCTAATCTGCTGTTAGGTCTCTGAATAATATTTTTTATCTCAGTCAGTGTATGTTTAATTTCTAGTTAGTCTTTTTTCATCTCCTCTTGGGTCTCACTAAGTTTATCTATCTTTTCTAGGAAATTCTTGAAAAACCTTATAACTGTGGTTTTGAACTCTGTGTCTAATCATTTGTTTTCCTCCATTTCTTTCATTTGTGGTCTGTTCTTTTATCTCTGCATTTTCACTATGCTGGGAGAACTTCTGTGTTGGAATCAGCCCTATGATGCAAGGTTTGCAAAACTGCAAAATCCTCTCTGTTCAGAGTGGGTAGGGTGGAGTCTCAGGGCTGAGCAGAGACAGTCTTGGCTTCCAGTCAGTCCCGCCCTATGCGTCCCCTGGGTCTCAAGTGTTTCTCAGTAATTGTTGCAGCCCTTTCTTTGAGCAAGTGCACATGCCTTTAGACCTCTGCCTTTCTGGCTCCCTTGCGCTCCGGGACCCATATGAGTCTGGGTTCCTAGGATCTCACCCAAAACTGGGGTTCAATGCAGTTAGAAGTGGCCCAGTTGGGAGGCTCTGTCTTTCGCCCACTAGAGAAAGCCAGCAGCACCACAATCAGCAGTCTGTCCTCTCTATGCGCATTGGTGTGCGCACCCCAGACTTCTGCCCTTTCGTGGCTCCCCTAAATTTTGGTGCACTCTTCCCTTTTCATAGTCCAGACTCCCCCTGTATGAATCTTGCCCGGAGCTGGGGTTCAATGCAGTAGGATAAGGGTTTCAGTGCTGTCTCGAGTCTCTGTCTCCCTCCTGGCAGAGGAAGCCAGCCAGGCACACAGCCGCCCGCTCTCTTCACGTGTGTGTCTCCATACCTCAGCTTTTTGCAACTCCTCTGAGTCTCCATGAGTCCCTCTCTTTCCTTTTTAGTTGTAGAATTTCCACTCAGCAGCTTTCCTGTGGTTCTGGATGGTGTCTGTTCTGTCTTTTAGTTGTAGTTTTGAAATTGTTGTGCAAGGCAGCAGTTTAGGTGTTCACCTATGCCACCATTTTGGTTTCTCCCTACAAAATTTATTTTTATTTATAAGGGTTATAATATATTGCCAGAATAGTACAGAAAACTCCCATATACCCAGACTCTCAATTGTTTATATTTTACCACATTTGCTTACTTTTTACGTCTCTCTATTTGAGAGTAAGTTGCAGGTCTGATGTCCATTCATTCCTTAGTACTTGGGAGTGCATTTCCTAAACACAAGAACAATCAGGGAGCTTCATATTGACCCTATGGTCTTAGCTAACCTTCCTATTCATATTATTAGAATTCTTTTTTTTTAATATACATTTTTATTGATTTCAGAGAGGAAGGGAGAGGGAGAGAGAGATAGAAACACCAATGATGCAATAGAATCATTGAACAACTGCCTCCTGCACATCCCCCACTGGGGATTGAGCCCACAACCCACACACATGTGCCCTGACTGGGAATAGAACAGTGACCTCCTGGTTCATAGGTCGATGCTCAACCACTGAGTCATGCTGGCCGGGCAGATTATTAGAATTCTTATCACCACGGGTCCTTGGCCACACTTGATATAGTTGGGGATCCCCCAGAAGCAGATGAGGATGGAGTGCAGGATGTGTGGGAGGCGACCCTCGGAAGTGCTGCCCCCAGGGTGGGGGTGGTTGTGGACAGGCAAGGCAGCTGATGGAGGGCATCACTGAGCAAATTACCTCCGGAGCACATGGGCACTAGTCCCAAGGAACTCTGGGAGTCTGAGAGAAATGTGTGCCTCATAGTTATCCCCACCCAAGGAGTGAGGGAGAGCCAATGGTTTTAATTTAAAAATACTTTCAACTTTGTTAAAATGAAAATTAAGACTTTTTTAAACATAAAAACTGCCATTAGGCCTTCTAAGAAATTTAATGGTAATTTTTTACTACCACTACTACTGAATTGCCCTATTTGAATTCACCCCATTGTTCCCAAATGTCTTATTACAGTTAGTTTGTTCACACCAAGCTCCAGACAAGGCCCACACATTATATTTGGTTTACTGAAGGGCAAGACTTCTGTCTCTTGTTCATGCCTCTATCCCAGCACCTAAATCTGGCCCTAGCTGGATGGCTCAGTAGATAGAGCATTGGCCTGTGGACCAAAGAATCCTGGGTTTGATTCCGGTCCAGAGCACATACTTTGGTTGTAGGCTCCTCCCTAGCCTGGGCCCTGACAGGACTCCCTCAGGAAGCAACCAATCGATGTGTGAGATGTTTCTCTTTCCCTCTGTCTTTCACTCTCCCTAAAGATCAATGGAAAAATATCCTCAGGTGAGGATCAACAACAACAAAGATAAAAAAATAAATAAATAAATAAAACATTTAAAATTATTAACAAAACATAAATCTGTGCCTGTTGCAAGAAAATATGTCAAAATGGGTGAGTTGTGCCGTTATCACCATCATTATCACTATCACCATTATCGTCACCACCCTCACCACCACATTCCTATTATCATTATCACCATCATTATCACTATCACCGTTATCAGCATCATCACCACCATCCCTATTATAATCATCTTCACCATCATCATATGGATATAACCATCATCCTCATCACTCCCATCACTGTCATCATCTTCACCATCATCAGGGCCATCATCACCATCATTATCACTATCACCATTATCATCGCCATCATCAGCATCATCACCACCATCCCTATTATCATCATCTTCACCATTGATATAACCATCATCCTTATCACTGTCATCATCATCTTGGTCATTGTTACCATCATAATCTTTATCACCATCAATATCATTATCACCACCACCATCACCAACAACATCCCTTGGAAGTGTTCGAAATGTTGACTCTTGGGGCCCAGCCCAGACCTCCTAAGTCTGCATAGTTGGCCTCCCTGGTGGATTCTGACATAAGCAAAGTTTGGGATTTTCTAGAAAAGTGAACACAGTGGAGGAATTAAGGATCTTTCTGTATCCAAAGAAACGAGATCTCATGGGCAGTAAAGATTGACAGAAGCTGTTTGAGGAAAGGAGTGTCCCCTGTAGACTCTCAGAGCTGGGTTGGTTCTTAGAGAACTATCCATTCATTCATCTATTTATTTATCAACTAGAGGCCCGGTGCACGGATTCGTGCATGGGTGGCGTCCCTCAGCCTGGCTTGCATCCTCTTACAATCCAGGACTCCTTTGGGGATATCAGAGAGCCAGTTTTGGCCCAGTCCTCGCAGGCCAGGGTGAGGGACCCAATTGGTGCACGAATCTGTGCACTGGGCCTCTATTATGCATATAAGATCTTTGGTTAATCTTTTCCCATCTTCCTCCTTCCCCACTTCCCTCTGAGATCTATCAGTCTGTCCATGTTCCCATGCCTTTGTGCTGAGTGTCTGTTCCCCAGTGGTCATTGTGCATCATAGTTACTGGCCGGCTGGCCGGTCAGCCGGTCACTTAGGCTTTTATATATAGAGACAAATAGACCTAGGTGGGCATCAGGCAGTATTCTAGGTGCCGGGGTTTCTGTGCCCTTGTGGCATTCATAGCTGTAGGGCAGCCAGGTGTTATTAAATCAATGCAGACAGGAGCTTATGGGGGTGTGTTTTGGGCTAGACAGGTGTGGTTCTGGGAGATGTATGACAGGGAGACTGGCTTGTTCTGGAGGTCAGGGTGAGCTTCCTGGAGGAAGCAAATGATGGGCAGCATTAGCTAGAGGGGCAGTGAAGGGGATGCTCCAGATCTGGTATCCAAAGGGAGCGGAGGGAAGGGAGAGTCAGGCCAATAAGAGTGCAGCGGGCCAAAACTGGTTTGATCAGTGGATAGATCGTCAATCTGCAGACTGAAAGGTCCCAGGTTCAATTCCGGTTAAGGGTATGTACCTTGGTTGCAGGCACATCTCCCGCTGGGGGGCGTGCAAGAGGCAGCTGATCAATGTCTCTCTCTCATCAATGTTTCTAGTTCTCTATTCCTCTCCCTTCCTCTCTGTAAAAAAATCAATAAAATATATTAAAAAAAAAAAAAAAGAGTGCAGCAGGCCTGGATGTAGCAGCTCGGAGGAGCAGGTGCAAGTGTTCCAGGCAAAGGAAACAGCCTGTGCAAAGGCCTTGCAGTGCGAGAGGGTTTGGCACTGTTGAGGGGCTGAGTGGAGGGAGGAAGGGAGGAAGGGGTTGAGGGAACAGGTCACATGGGGCCTTGAGGGCCATGCAGGCATCTGGTCTGTATCTCAAGAGCAATAGGGAGCCATGGAAGGGATTTGAGCAAGAAAGTGATGGCTCAGCCCTGACAGGTTTGGCTCAGTGGATAGAGCATCGGTCTGCGGACTGAAGGGTCCCAGGTTCGATTCCGGTCAAGAGCATGTACCTTAGTTGTGGGCACATTTCCAATAGAGGGTGTGCAAGAGGTAGCTGATAGATGTTTCTCTCTCATTGATGTTTCTAACTCTCTATCCCTCTCCCTTCCTCTCTGTAAAAAAATAAATCAAACATATATTTAAAAAATAAATAAAGATGCCAAAACCGGTTTGGCTCAGTGGATAGAGCATCAGCCTGCGGACTGAAGGGTCCCGGGTTCAATTCTGGTTAAGGGCATGTACCTTGGTGCGGGCACATCCCCAGTGGGGGGCATGCAGAAGGCAGCTGATCGATGTCTCTCTCTCACCGATGTTTTTAACTCTCTCTCCCTCTCCCTTCCTCTCTGTGGAAAATCAATAAAATATATTTTTAAAAAATAAAAAAAAAGAAAGTGATGGCTCAGAGGAGGAACTGAGGGAGAGGGAGGCTCAGGGCTCCTTTTGTGGCTTGAGAAGAGGTGTGGGAGTGGGCCCCATGTCCGAAGCTGGGAACCAAGAAGAGAGGCAAGTTTTTGGGAGAAAATGGGGTGATTCCTGCACTTGAGATGCCAAGATGAAGAGGCTAAGGCTAAGGGCTCTGAGGGAGATTTCGGAGATGCTGGTGAGAAACCAACAAAGTAGGGACTCTCCAGGCCGAGCTGGGAGAGTGAGAAGGACCTAGGACCTCCCACATTAGAAGAAATGGAGTCAGGCCAGAAGGAGGCTACAGGGCTTCCAGGAAAGACAGCACCCCGTTGGTTGTTGAAGGGAGAGGGGGAGGGGGAGGGGGATCAGGCCAATGAGTCCAGCAGGTCCTTCACGTAGTTACTAGGTGACCTTGGTTGGGGGGGGAGCAGGGAGGACGTGGCCAAGGAATGTGTGAGAGGGCTGGAAAGGGAATGTGGTGGCAGCTGTGTTCCTGGTGCTGGAAGAGGGTGACCAATGAACCATGTCTCAGCTCTCATAGGCTCACGTTTGCAGGTGGTGGTGGGGAGGGAGGTTGATAGCTGGACTGGTGAGGGGGAGAAGATGAGTGTGTGTGTGTGTGTGTGTGTGTGTGTGTGTGTGTCGGGGGGAGTTCCTCGGGGAGAGGCTGGAGGGTTAGAATCCCACCCAACCCCCAAGGCCCACATACACATGCTTCTTATCTCAGAGTTGTCAGAAATTATTTTTTTAAACATATTTTATTGATTTTTTTACAGAGGAAGGGAGAGGAATAGAGTTAGAAACATCGATGAGAGAGAGACATTGATGAGCCGCCTCCTACACACCCCCAACTGAGGATGTGCCCGCAACCAGGGTACATGCCCTTGACCGGAATCGAACCCGGGAGCTTTCAATCCACAGGATGACGCTCTATCCACTGAGCCAAACCGGTTTCGGCAGAAATTCTTTTTTTTTTTTTATTTAATATATTTTATTGATTTTCCACAGAGAGAAAGGGAGAGGGATAGAGAGCTAGAAACATCGATGAGAGAGAGACATCGATCAGCCGCCTCCTGCACACCCCCCACCCCCACTCCAGGGATGTGCCTGCAACCAAGATACATGCCCTTGACCGGAATCGAACCTGGGATCCTTCAGTCCGCAGTCCGGCGCTCTATCCACTGAGCCAAACTGGTTTTGGCTCGGCAGAAATTCTTATTCGGTTATGGTTTTGGTCTCTGGCTGCTGAGCTACAAAGACTGGTTCTGTTGGGTGTCACGTGACCCTCTGTGTCTGTCACTCACTCTTCTGCTCCTAAACTGCATAAACTGCTGAAACCAGGGCCAGGCACATCATAGATCCTCAATAAATTCATTCACTTATTCAAAAGGTATTTATTGAGCACCTACTATGTGCCAGACACCTTAGCACTGGGGATGAAACAAGATAAGAACCTCAGCGGTCCCCTAGTGGATCTTTGCATTCTGGTGGGAGAGACAGAGAATAAGCAAATACGTCTGTAAAATATAGATGGCATGGTCAGGAGGGCATGCATGCCATGGAGGAAAGGAGCCAGAGCACCCAGGGGCTGGCAGGCTGCAGTTTTGGTAAAGAGGATGGTCAGGCCAGGGAAGGAAGGCCCCATTGAGAAGGTGACATTTGAACAGGATTTGAAGTTGCTGAGGGAGTAGGTTTGCCCAGGACTGTCCCACTTTAGCACTGAAACTGTGGGCTGAAGGTCCCATGTCCCCAGAAACCCTTTGGTCCCGGCCACACAAGGGTGGCTGTTCACCGAGGAGTGAGTCGCGTGGCATTGGAGGAAAAGCATTCTTGGCAGAGGGAACAGCATGTGCAAAGGCCGTGAGGTTGGGACACTCGGGATGATATGAAGACACAGCACTGGGAACACGGTGGGGGCTGTATTTGAAAGTAAAGGATGTCTCAAAGAGCTGGTGGGTGACCCTGTGAGGGAGCCAGTGTGGATCCCCACCCTGAGAACCCCTGTGGGGGCAGGAACAGGCTTGCCTGGCCAGTTCAGCTGCCCAAAGCAAACAAGTAGGACAGACAGAAGCTGAGTTTCTTCAAGGTCAAGGCTAGTGAAAAAGGAAGGCAAGGAGAGGGAGAGAGAGCAGGGAGCATTAGTTTAGGGACCTCCAGATAGCCAGGGAGTTTTAGGGGAGAAGTTGGCAGGACAGAGGTGCTTTTCAGAAGGCCTCCCAACCACATTCTGACCTCGGAGTTCTCCCTGAAACTCAGACACTGTCCATGGATAGAAGAGCTTCCTCCTAGTTTTGCAAACAATGCAGCTGTGTTGCATGTTTCTGTCTTGAGATGGACAGGAATTTGAATAACAAAGACCCAGCGAGAGGGATACAGGGACCCAGAGAGGTGGGGGATAGACGGGGGAGGGACATAAGGTGCTGGAGGTCAGGATGCTGTCACTCTGAGGCACCCAGGTCAACTAGCGAGCATGCCAGGGAGACAGCCATTGTCCCAGGCATCGGGGTGTTTCCCGAGGCTGGGGCAAACCCAAGGCCTTGGGAGGCTTACTCTGCCTCCAGCTTCCCCCCCACCCCCTCACCTGCGGAAGAAGGGGTTGGGGAATGTCATCAACATCTCCAGCCTGTGAGGGCAATTGGCCAGTCCCAGGCAGTTCTCTATGTGGCCACCAGGGTAGGCCATCAGGGGACCCTGCTGTTTCCTTCCCTCCCTAGGGGCTCAGACCTGGGCCATAAAAACCTGTGACAGCCCTGAGTCCCGGCCGGTGTGGCTCAGGGCGCCATCCTGTACACCAAAAGGTTGCTGGTTTAATTCCCGGTCAGGACAGATGCCTGGGTTTCTGGCTAGATCCCGGTAGCGGGTGTGCGGGAGACAGCCGATTGATGTTTCACTCTCAGATTGATGTTTCTCTCTCTCTCTCTCTCCCTACTTCTTTCTCTAAAAACCAATTAAAACATCTTCAAAGCACACACACAAAAAAGCCTGGGATGTGTTGCTATGCACTAGGCGTCTCCCAAGACAGAGCCTGGTGCTTGCCAACTTGGTTTTCAGGGAGGGCGGGACTTCCCCACTCTGATGCCCCTGCTGGACCCCCATGGTTGGGAGGATCCTCATATTCCCTGGACTGAGCTTTCCCGGGCCCCTGTCTTCTGCCCAGGGCCCTGTCTTCCGTAGGGGGCCCTGTCTTCTGTAGGGGGGCCCTGTCTTC
>JAAGEH010000058.1:3532565-3604453 GCA_011751065.1 Lasiurus cinereus
TGTCTACTGTAGGGGGGCCCTGTCTACTGTAGGGGGGCCCTGTCTTCTATAGTGGGGCCCCGTCTGCTGTAGGGGGCTCTGTCTACTGTAGGGGGCCCTGTCTACTGTAGGAGCCCTGTCTTCTGCTGGGGCACTGATAGCATGAGCAAGGCTTTGCCCTGGTGTGTGTCAATGTGGCATCGGAGTCAACTGGTGAGCAGCTCCCCTGGACTAAGAGCCTGGCGGGGAAGGGGGAGGCTGGGAAGATGCAGTGAGCCCGAGAAGCAGTGTCTGAGGCAGACCCACCGGATTCTCTCCTCCCTTCCCCAGGGTCTCCCGGGAAACATCTGGACCCCCCTGTGGGAGGAGCTGGCCGCCTCAACGCCTGACCGGAGGCCACAGTCTGAGAGGGCACAATGGCCCGGGTGCGTGGGGGCCAGGTGAGGGCTCCTGGTCACCTCTTTCCCCCTCATCACTCCCCAGCCCCTGGCGGCCGCCTCGAAGGCCGCTTCTGCACAGGCATCGAGGTGCTGCTGACGGAGGCTGCAGCGCTGGGGTGCAGGTGCAAGGCTCAGTGGAGGCACACCGTGGAGGCCCGGCCATCCCTTCCTCATTGGCCACATTTCCGCGTGGGCTTCCCTGATTAGGTCTCGTCCTCTCCAAACTCAGTCTCCCAAGTTTTGGTTGCTGCCCTCTGCCTCTGGGGTGCCACCCCCAACTCCAGACGCTAAGCCCGTTTACCAATGTGCCAATCCACCCGAGTTCCCACAAAAACAATTGGCAGCCAGGAGGAGGAGGGCATCGTTACATTTATTTTCCGTCCTTTGTGAGTCCGGCCATACCGCCCCTCCGCTCTCCCTCTCCCCGCTTTCCCCAGCCCTCGAGCAGCCCGGACCCCAGGGACTGCAACTCCCAGCAGGCCTTGCGGCAGGAGCCTCTCGCCTGGGGCTCCAGGGAGAAGTTGCAGGTTGGTTTCACCAGTGCCCCAGTTAAAGGTCCGCAGGGGACAGGAAATTAAGTTCTAATTAGGAGATAATGCGGGAGGTGAGCCAAAGGCCTCCTCTTTGTTCTTGGCCCCGAGGGGAAAGGGGTTTTGACCTCGCCGCCTGCGGAGCAGGAGGGTGGCCGCGCTGAAAGATCCGCGGGAAGAAGAGGCTGCGGGTTTGGGAGAAGAGAAAACGGGCGGGTAGGAAACTGGGGGTCGTGGCCCCTCTGCTTAGGAGGCTTGACCCCAGACTGCCCCAGTGGGGCGCGGGGCCCAGGCGGGGGTTGCACCCCAGGTGGCGGTGAGGGTGGAGCTGCAGGGCCGCCGGGGATTGGCCGCCGCAGAGGGTGTGGGGGGGTGTGGCGAGCTCCGATTGGCAGGGGCGGGACGGAGCAGTCCTGCGGGCGCCACACTCCTACAGCCCCAGGCGGGAGGAACGCTCGCAATTTGCCTGGGTCCGTGGCTGGTAGGGCCGGGCCACAGAATTTGGGGGGAAGATGACCCAGAGTAGAATTACCAGGCAGAGCGGCTCAGGGCCGGAGTTTGAGGTCACGGTCACCTGGATGCAGGAGTTGGGGCGCTCTGACCCAGGCACAGTGACGCCGGAGCAATGGGCTGCCTTCGCCTCTGGGTCCTGAAGACTCAGGAAGGGGCGTGACCAGGAAATCCTGCCCTGGGACCTACGCTTAGAGGCTCATTGATAAGTTGGGGGATTGGAAACTTTCCGGCCCCACTCATGAAGGGGACTGGAAGGAGGCCTGGTGAACCGTGTGCGTTTTTACCTCTTAAAAAGTTACAAAGAATACACATGTTCTCGCTGGAAGGAAACACTATGCGAACAGGGCTTGGGACTGCACCCCCTGCGTCCCTACCCGCCGCCCACTTCGGAGGAGGCCTTTTCCCTGTAGGTTCACGTGACAAGCACCGCCGACGGGTCTAAGTTAGGGACGGAGACCCGCGGGGGTCCCGGCCTTCCCCTCTTACCTCGGGCTGCTTTTCCGCTCTCACGCTCCGTGGCCGAAGCGATCGAAATGCATTTTTGTCCGCGACCGGCCAGGATGCGGCTGGAACCGACCCGGTGGGGGCGAGGAGGGGGGTGTGGACGGACGCCCCGCGCCCGCACCCCGGCGCATGCGCGCTGCGGCGGGCTGGGCTCCGCGAGGGCGCCGCGCCAGGATGGGAGCCGGGTGGGAGGGGGCGTGGACCGGGCGGGGCCGCGACGTCCGCAGCGGGGCAGGCGCAGTTACCCGCCGCAACGACGATGGCGGCAGCCGCGCTGGGGCAGGTGGGTGCGGGGGGCGCCGCGCTGGGGGCTGGCGGAGCCCGCGGGAGGCGCGCTTCCCGGAGGCCCTCTCGCCTGCAACCCGCCCGCTGGGCACCGTCCCTCCGGCTCCCGGGGCCGCTGCCAGGCGCCGAGGGCGGCGGGGGCGCATTGGAAAGGAATGCGGAGCTTTAGGGGCGATGAGGGGACGTAACTGGTGGGCAGGAGATGAGGACCGGGGTCTGGGAAGGAGGAGGGGACAGTAATGGGAGAGGCGCGGGGCTGGGTGGGGAATGGGAAGGGAGTAGTCAGCGGGAGAGGGGCTCCCGGGATCTATAGGGGCGGGGGGAGGATGAAGGCGCGGAATTCATCCTCAGGTCTGGCCTGGGAATCGGATTCAAGCCCCGATCTCCTTGGAACTAACAGTTGTGTCCCCGGAGCCCCTTACCTGAGCTCCGCACCTGGCTTGGAAATCGAGGCAGCGGCGCATTGTCAGAGTGACAGGGCTACCCTGGGCAGGACTGAGATAGGCCCTCCTTGCTATGAGGTTAACCAGCAGGTTTTCGGAAAGCCTGTGATTTCGGAGAACAAGGTTTCTCAGCGGGAAAGGAAACAGTTACAAGTCTAGGAAGGGGGAGGTCATTACCACCCGCCAGCTACAGCGTAACCTTGGGAGAAGTGTTTCCTGCTAACTTGGCACCTGACTCGGTCTGGGTCTCTGAGCCCAGCTGGATGGATGGCAGGCAGGGCAGGTTGGTACTCCTTTGGAGTCTCAGTGGCGGATGGAGACAGGCCTGGGCTATGTCTGGGCGCCCTGGGGACCATGGTGGGATTGACAGGGACAGTCTGGGCTTGGGCTGTGGAGAGCTTGGTCCGTGATGGAGAGTTCTGTGCTCTACTGTGGGGAGTCCCCTGCTGTGTGGTGTGTGTGTGTGTAGGGGGGGTGCAGGCGTGCTAGACTAGGACAGAGACAACCCTGGGCTTTGAGGGTGACACACCTGGGCCATGGAGGGAGGCAGCCCTGGATGGTGGTGGGGCCGTCCTGGCCGTCATGAGACGCGGCAGAGTCTGCATGATGTTCCAGAGCCCTGCCCTGTACACACTGCCCCCTGACCGTCCTCATTTCTTAATTAGCCCCCTGCTTTCACACTTTTTGTCCCAAATGCCCACCTACTACCCGAGAGCCTCCTTTGGGTCCAATCCCTATGGCTTGGGGTGTCAGATGGTGGGCACCTTCTCTCAGCCCAGAGAGAATGTCCTGGGAAGGTGAAGGCAGTTTCTCCCAGTGTGACACTGCTGCCAGCACCCTCCCCTGCCCTGTGGGTGTATCTTTCCTCCTCCGTAGGTGTGTCTCTCCTAAATGTCTGTCACTAAGCATCATGGAGACTGTGACCCTCCAGGTGGTGGCATGGTTCTCTCCCTCCCAGCCCTTCCTCATCTCTGTGGTCTCCCTTTCACTGCGTGCTCTGTTGCTGAAGTCTGGGCTTCATGGATTTCCTTTTTCCTCGTCCTCGCTCTCAGGGTCTCTCTGTATTCCATTCAGTATGTTTCCTGATGTCTCAGGCTCTGCTTTCCCTGAGTTTGTCTCCCGCTTGTCTCTTGTCTCAGCCTCTCTCCAATCTGTTTTGGCATCTCTTGGTCTTGTTTTCTGTTCTTTCAAGCGTGTGCTTTCTATTTCTATTTCTCTGTCTCTTTTTCTCATTCTTGCTCTTCCCTCTCTTTTCTTAATTTTTAAATTATATTATTATTATTTATCTTTCCTCTCTTTAAGAAAAATATATTTTTATTATTTCAGAGAGGAAGGAGGAGGGACAGGGAGAAAGGAACATCAGTGAGAACCATCGATCAGCTGCCTCCTGCACTCCCCCTGCCGGCGACCCCGGGCATGTGCCCTGAGTGGGGATCAAACCCTGGCCTCCTGGTGCATAGATTGCCACTTAAGCCCGAGCCACACCGGCCAGGCACTCTTCTCTTACTCTCTTATTCTTTTCCATTTTGGTTCCCCTCTGTCTCTTTTTCTCCTCGAGCTTCCCTCCCTTGCTCTCTGTTATTATTTCCCATTTCTGCTCCCTCTGAGGGCTGCCTCTGCCCTG
The DNA here is from genome assembly GCA_011751065.1 of Lasiurus cinereus. Taxonomy (NCBI): domain Eukaryota; kingdom Metazoa; phylum Chordata; class Mammalia; order Chiroptera; family Vespertilionidae; genus Lasiurus; species Lasiurus cinereus. The sequence goes on from JAAGEH010000058.1 coordinate 3,536,884, forward strand.
TGTGTTCAGACTCCATACTGTGGGTGTCCTGTTCCCTCCTGGACAGAAGCAGGGCCACAGGCTTATGCAAGCCACACGTCGCCACCTAGAGGTCAGGTTTGGGAGCAGTACCCTGAGCCTGCCAGAGCCAGTGCCCCACGCTATCCAGGGCTACTTCTCAGACTTCATGGCCCAGACTTTCCGTCATGGAAGCCCCACGCTTACCTGCAGACCGGTCACAGCTGCCATTCACATCCATTCTCACTGCTGTGTCAGCTCCCCCAGCTCACGGGCGCAGGCGCAGGCGCAGGCGAGGCTGCCTTCCCCCTGGGCTGGAGCAAGAGGCACTGTGAGGCCCAAGGACACTGGGCAGAGGCCACCCTGCTGTGCACAGCCAGACCTGGGACCTGTTCATCTGGGCAGTGTCCATGGCGGACGGGGTCCCCCTCAGCTCTGGGATCCGAAGGGAATTGGAATCTCTGGTGTCAAAAGCGTGGGGCTGGGGGCTTCAAGTCACCTGAATTCAGTGGATCTAATACCCTGAACGCATATGGACTAGGACTCCTGGGTCTGAGGGAGGAGGGAGATGGGGGGATAGATCCTGGGTTCTGGGGAGCATGACCTTAGGTCCCCCACCCTTACCGGGGATTTGAGTCCCCGGCGAGGCCTTCACTTACCTGTGTACTTTTCCTTGTCGTCTTCTGTCTGAACTGGTCTCAGGGCTGGGGCCAAAGTTCCCTGGGGTGGGAGGTGCTTGCATTTGACTTTGCCCAGCATGGAGGAGGGAATGGGAGCTGAGTCAGCTCTTTGTAGGGGTGGCCCTCGTAGGGGCAGGGAGGGACTTGGCCTCCTTCAGGAGCCCCTCCTGCCACCTCTGGTCAGGGCAGAGGAAGACTGGGCCAGGCCACATGGCCCCTTAGAGGGCCCTGGGCCTGGAAAAAAAAACAGATCAGGGAGCCTCCCAAGTGAAGGAGGCGGCAAAGGACTGCCCTCCCTCTCACCTGCCTCACCCTTTTTCTTCTGTCCCCACCCCCAGATTTGGGCCCGAAAACTTCTCCCTGTCCCTTGGCTTCTGTGTGGTCCCAGAAGATATGCCTCATCCAGCTTCAAGGTAAAAGGAAGGATCCCAAAGAAGAGGGGCTGGGGCCTGAACTGCTGGATCTGAGGAAGGTGGGAGCTGAAGGTGGGATTTGGGAATCTCCAAAAGGTCCACGGTTCAAAGGTCAAGGTGGGCAGCAATGGGCTAGCCTGATTGCCTGCCACCAGGCTGTGGGAAAGAGTTGAAACTGCATATCCCAGAAGCCTCTGGAGCCACAGGACCCTCCTCTGTCTGGGTCTTAGCCCTGGGGACTCATGGAGTTGTAGTCCCCTCTCCAGTTTGGAGGTTGTGGCAGATTCCAGGATACCCAGGTTCCCCTTTCTTTTCTCAGGCTGCAGACCTGCAGCTGGAACTGACACAGAAGCCAAACAAGAAGCCTGGCCCCAATGAGACCCTGGTGTTCGGGAAGACATTCACCGACCACATGCTGATGGTGGAATGGACCGAGAAGATGGGCTGGAACCATCCCAGAATCCAGCCCTTCCAGAACCTCTCGCTGCACCCGGCCTGCTCCGCTCTCCACTACTCGCTGCAGGTGGCATGGCAGCCAGCCCCCGTCCCCCTCCCTCTCATCTCTTCCCTCTTGCTGTGTCTGTTGCCGGGCCCACCTCCCTGGGTCTGCTTCTTGTACCCTCTTTCTGTGTCTTCATCATCTGTCCTCTGAGGCTCCCCATGTTCCAGGCCCTGTGCTGGCTGATGCTGTGGTCCCCAAGATGAGCAGATCCAGTTCCTTCCCTGGAAAACCCCACCATTTGCCCTGGCCAATTTGGTTCAGTGGATAGGCCATTGGTGAATTCGATTCCAGTCAAGGGCACAAACCTCGGTTGCAGGCTCAATCCCCAGTCCCAGTCAGGGTGCATGTAGGAAGCAACCAATCAATGTGTCTCTCTCACATTGATGTTTCTCTCTGTCTCTTCCCCTCCCTTCCACTCTTGCTAAAAAATCACTGGAAAATTATCCTCAAGTGAGGTCTAAAAAAAAAAAAAGCCCCATGCCAATGTGACTTGAGCTCTGATGGAGGCAGCCAAGGCACTGTGGGAAGCCAGAGGAGGGACCCAATTCTACCTCTGATTGAAAGAGAGCAAAGAGGAGAAGGTGGGGTCAGAGAAGGAGAGGGCTCAGCCAGTACACAGGCATGTTGCAAAGAAGAGCCCGAGGTATTTGGGGGAATTGTGGGACTGGAGTGCGGGGGCAGAGGCGGAGGATGCATCAGGGTCACAGAGAAGCTGAGTGGCTGGGACCTTGCCAAGAGCACTGGGAGCCATGGAGCCTCTGAGCAGGGTACCCAGCGCTGGGTACCGGGAGACCCTTCTCAGGGCATGTGGAGGCGGAGGTGGGACAGGAGCCTGGAGGCCCGGAGGCCAGGCGGGGGCAAAGGTCCAGGTGGGAGAAGATGGGCAGGTGAGGAGGCCTGTGCTGGAGCTGGAGCTGGGAGCTGGACAGGAAGCAATGGAACAAAGACATCTGGGGACCTGAAGGGTCGGCAGGCTGGACGAGGGTAGAGGGGAGGATGAGGATGGTGCCCAGAGGTTTGGCTGGGTGACCAGGAGGTCCGTGGGCTGTGAGCATCCTGGGACTCAGGAGGCCGATCAGCTCTGCAGGGCTGGTGGGGGCCTGTGAGGAGAGAGCCAGGGCTTTTGGCTTGCGACTTAAAGCTCTGGCTTAAGTCTCTCCCTGCAGAGACTCCAGTTGTGACGGGGCTTGCATGAACCTGTTACAGCTCTGGTAGCTGGTTTGCAGTTTGAGTGATTTTTGTTCCTTTGGAGATGGTTCTGTGGCGTGAGGCATGCTATTCTCTTAAGAATTTTGAGGGCTTCTCCCCCCCATCCTCTCCCCTCTGGACATTTGATTAGAACCAGCCAACTCTGTACAGAGGAGACACGCTGTTGGTGGCAGTTAGAAGCTCAGGATGGACTGGGGATTTTGACCACCAGAAGGTTCTTTCTGGAAACCACCATTTATTTACCTCTCTGTCTTATGGCTGGGACCCAGCACTCACTCCTGCAGTTGAGGGAGTGCAGATAAAAGGGTTTGGAGGCCCTGGCATATAAAACATATGCTTTTGTGAGTTTTTAAAAGATTTTTAATTGGTTTTTAGAGGGAGAGAGAGAAAAACATTGATGTGAGAGTGAAACATCCATGGGCTGCCTTCCACATGCCCCCTCCCAGGGATCAAGCCTGAAACCCAGGCATGTGCCCCTACCGGGAATAAGAACCAGCAACCTTTCATCCCCACTGGCCAACCCACTGAGCCACACCAGCCAGGACCAAAACTCGGCTTTCTGTGATCCCTCTCCTTTGAAGCGCATGAGGAGCTGAGGGTGTGGGAAAACCCCTTTCCCGTCATCTTCACACTGGGCAGGTGTGGAGTAACAAGTGGAACACTTGTATTGTTGTTTTATTATTATTGCAGTTGTAATAATACACACCCAGAATAATACATAAAAAATCTGCTTTCTGTCCTTAACCCCACCCTTAATTTTATTTGGAATGTTTTTAAATTAAATGTGTTTTTAAAAAATGGTCACATATTCACACAGTTCAGAATTCTAAGTGTGAAAGAGGGAACACACCTCGCCAGCCCCCAGCTCCCCAGCCGCCCTCCCGCAGCGGCCACCACACCTGTCCCCAGTCCTCCCGAGCTCTGCTTTCTGGGTAGCAATACCGGTGTGTGTATTTGTTCCCACTCTTTTGACACAAAAGGTAGCAGACGTCATACCCACTGTTGGTCATCCTGCCTTCTTTAAAATGTATTGATTTGAGAGAGAAAGAAACATCAATTTGTTGTTCCAGTTACTCCTGCATTCATTGGTTGGTTCTTGATTCTGGTATGTGTCCTGACGGGGGATTAAGCCCAGTCTTTTGGTGACTAGGACGATGCTTGAATGAGCTGAGGAACCTGGCCAGACCAACATGTTTCTTGTTTTTTAATTTATTTTATAGAAGTGTTTTTATTATTGGAAACTTCAAATGTGAAAGTAGAGCGATAGGGCTGAAACCAGTTTGGCTCAGTGGATAGAGCGTCTGCCTGTGGACTGAAAGGTCCCAGGTACCATTCCGGTCAGGGGCATGTATCCTGGTTGTGGGCACATCACCAGTGGGGGGTATGCAGGGGGCTGCTGATCGATGTTTCTCTCATTGATGTTTCTCACTCTCTATCCCTCTCCCTTCCTCTCTGTGAAAAATCAATAATAAAAAAAAAGAAAGTAGAGCGATAGGACCTGCCTCCCCCCCTCACCCCGCATTCTTCTGCTTCCCCAGTTAGCATGATGGCTGGTCACCATCTTGTTTCATCTGCCCTCCCATGCTTTCTGTGGGATTTTAAAGTAAAACCTGGACATTGTATTATTTCACTGTTCCTCTAAGGCACAAAGACTCTTTTCTAAATTTTTTAAAATATATTTTATTGATTTCTTTTTACAGAGAGGAAGGGAGAGAGGGATAGAGAGTTCGAAATATCCATCAGCCGCCTCCTGCACACCCCCTACCAGAATCGAACTTGGGATCTTCCAGTCCGCAGGCCGACGCTCTGTCCACTGAGCCAAACTGGTTTCGGCTCTTTTTTACATGTTTAAAAAAGCTGATTTGTTCTACTTACTCATGCCTTCCTTAGTTGATTCTTAATATTTTTATTTTTTATTTTATTTTTTTAAGTTTTTTTTTAAATACATATTTTATTGATTTTTTACAGAGAGGAAGGGAGAGGGATAAAAAGTCAGAAACATTGATGAGAGAGAGACATCGATCAGCTGCCTCCTGCATGCCCCCCACTGGGGATGTGCCCGCAACCAAGGCACATGCCCTTGACCGGAATCGAACCCGGGACCCTTCAGTCCGCAGACCAACGCTCTATCCATTGAGCCAAACCGGTCTCGGCCTTAGTTGATTCTTGTATGTGCCCCCATCAGGGATGGAACCTGCAACCTTGGCTCATGGGGACGAGGCTCTAACCAACGTCGCTGCGCGGCCAGGCCAGCACAAGGGCTCTTTCGAACCTGAGCCCGCGCGGTGGTCAGCTCAGCGGAGGCACGGCAGCATGGCCTCTGCCCGCGCTCTGCTCTCTCTCGCTTTCTCCGGTGTCCCGGGTCCCCCTCGCCCCGTCCGTGCGCTCAGCGGCTGGCCTCGGTCTGCTGGTGCCTCTGCCGCTCCCGCCGCCGGAGGTGGTCTTTGAGCCGCGCCCCCTGTCCCCGCAGCTCTTTGAGGGCATGAAGGCGTTCAAGGGCGGCGACCGGCAGGTGCGCCTCTTCCGGCCCTGGCTCAACATGGACCGCATGCTGCGCTCGGCCCTGCGCCTCTGCCTGCCGGTGAGGCCCGGGCTCCCCGAGGAGGGCGCGGGCAGGCGGGCCTCGCGGGCCCTGACTCTGGCAATCCCGCGCAGAGTTTCGACAAGGCCGAGCTGCTCGAGTGCATCCGCCGGCTGGTGGAAGTGGACAAGGACTGGGTCCCCGACAGCGCGGGCGCCAGCCTCTACATCCGGCCGGTGCTCCTGGGGAACGAGGTGGGCCGGCGCTCCGAGCGGGGCGGGGCGGGGCGGGCAGGGGAGGGGGCCCAGACCCCGGGGTCGGGGAGGAGCTGGAGGCCTGACTCTCCCTTCTGGGGCCCCTCCCGCCCTCGCAGCCCTCGCTGGGTGTCTCCAGCGCCACCCGAGCCCTCCTGTTCGTCATCCTCTGTCCCGTGGGCTCTTACTTCCCGGGAGACGCCATGAGCCCCGTGTCCCTCCTGGCCGACCCAACCTTCATCCGCGCCTGGGTGGGTGGGGTCGGGGACTTCAAGCTGGGCGGGTAAGTACTGCAGTCCCGCCCCTCCCCCCAGGGGCTCCCTCCCCCCGCGTCCTGCTCCTGCCCTTCTGGTCCACCGGAAGTCCGGCTCAGGCTGTAGCCCTCTTTTGGGGTGTCTTTGGATGTCCATTGCCCCCCTCGTCCGGTTTCACATGGTTGGGGACGGCTCTGCCCATAAAGGGAGGTGTGACGTCATTGGCACCACGGTGTGTGGGGGGAGGGGGAGGTCAGTGAGGAAACCAGGATTGGCCCTTGGGAAGCCCCCAGCAATCAAGTTTACACTGAGTTCATTGGTCTCACCTAGGAACCTCCCCTGAGCACCCAGGCTCACCCCTCCCCTCCCCTCCCCACCCCCGTTCCCCAAGCCCTTTGGCCGCAGCGCCCATCGCCTGCTTGGGGACTTCCTGTGTCTGACTGTCACCAGGGCCTTGTTTGGGGACGCAGGGAGGGCCTCCTGGGGGGTGATGGAGGCAGAGGATGGGGTACCGGCGTGTTGGGACAGCGTGTGTGGTCGCAGCTAGGGGTTCGCTCAGATCCTTCCAAACACATCTTCTGAAGGGGGCTGGGCCCCGCCCTGTGCCCAGTGACGCTGGGGACGCAGAAGTGGAGCCCCTTGCCCAGGGCAGCGTGTGCTCTGGTGGGGTGCGAGGGCCATTGTCAGTCTTCACAGAGGAGGTGGTGACCCTCAGTGAGTCCGAGGGTGGGGAGGCCATAGGTCCCGGGTGCAGACCAAGCGAACGGCCGCTCATCCGAACCAGTGCTGGGCCGGGAGCGCGGTCCTGGGAGTTGTCAGCGAGGGAATAATTCCAGTGCAGAGTGGGCGGCCTGGCCTCCAGAGTGAGGGGCTGCGATCTCCTTTTCTTTTTCAAAATACGTTTTTACTGATTTTAGAGAGAGAAGAAGGGAGAGGGAGAGAGAGAAACATCAATCAACATTGATCGATCGGCTGCCTCCTGCACCCGCCTGCCCCCCACTCGGGACCAAACCCACAACCGGGCATGTGACCTTATCCCCACGATGGGGAGCTGGGCGAGGCTTGTGAGCAGGTGACGGGTGAGGTGGGCTTTGGGTGAGAGACGGTGTTAAAGCAAAGTGACATGGAGATCACTGAGGGGCCGATTATTGGCAGAGGGTAGAGAAGGCCTGCAACTGGCCTGGAGGTTCAGAAACGGCCCGAGAGCAGGTGCCATCATGGAGTTTTGGGGGACACCAGGGAGTTCGATGAGGGAGGCGATCCCAGAAAAGGAAACGGCCCCCAACGTGGCTCAGTGGCCGAGCATCGGCCCATGAACCAGGCAGTCAGGGTTCCATTCTCCGTCAGGGCACATGCCCGGGTTGTGGGCTTGATCTTGAGTCAGGGGCGCGAAGTAGGCGGCCGGTCAATGATTCTCTCTCATCACTGATGTTTCTATCTCTCTGTCCCCCTGACTTCCTCTCTGAAATCAATAAAAAAGTATTTTTTTAAAAAGCGAAAAAACAAAAAGGAAACGGGGATGCACTCGTGACCTGGAGACAGGAGGGCAGACTCCTTAGAGCCTGGACCCCAAGCTCTATGTCCTGGGTCCTGGGAGCCCGGGGGGTGGTGGGGGACTGTGATTTGGGAGGAGCAGGGTGGGTCTTGGTGTGGGAAGACCCACCGAGGGCCATGCTGGCTCCCTTGCCTGGGTCATGCTGTCGCCCTCCAGGAATTACGGGCCCACAGTATTTGTGCAGCAGGAGGCGAAAAGGAAGGGCTGTGAGCAGGTCCTCTGGCTGTACGGGCCCGACCACCAGCTCACCGAGGTGGGCACCATGAACATCTTCATCTACTGGACCCACGAGGACGGGGGTGAGCCCACCCGCCACCCCCGCCGGCCCTGTGGAAGCGGGTGGTACAGGCCTAGCAGAGGGCAGGTCTCGGGTTGGGGTGGGTGCTCCTGAGAGGAGGAGCAGGGTGAGGGTGTGAGATGACACCCCATCCTCGTCCCTGACTCAGTGCTGGAACTGGTGACCCCGCCGCTGGATGGGGTCATCCTGCCCGGAGTCGTGAGACAGAGCTTGCTGGACCTGGCCCGCTCCTGGGTGAGGCGGAGGGCTGGAGGCATGGGGAAGGAGGGAGGGGGGCCGGAGGGAGCGGACAGCCCGCAGCTCAGGTTCCGCTTCTGGCCTGCAGGACGAGTTCCGCGTGGTGGAGCGGAAGATCACCATGAAGGAGGTTCTGCGAGCCCTGGAGGAGGGGCGGGTCCGGGAAGTCTTCGGATCAGGCACCGCTTGCCAGGTGTGCCCTGTGCATCAAGTCCTGTACCAAGGCCAGGTGAGGCAGCTGCCCTGGAGGTGGGAGAGCCGGCGGGGAGGGGCTGCGTCCTCATGGCGCCGTCTTTCCAGAACCTCCACATTCCCACCATGGACCACGGGCCACAGCTGATCCTCCGCTTCCAGAAAGAGCTGAAGGCCATCCAGGTGAGGCGCGCCGGCTGGGAGGCGGCCGGTGGCAGGTTCCCCGAGAGCTTCCCGCCCAGGAGCGCATCTCCCCCTTTCTTTCCCCCACCCCAGTAGCCCCAGGAAGTGGCCTGGACCCTCCCACTGGCCTGGGGCCCTGCAGCCTGTGGCCTAGGACACCTCCTGGGGCTCGATGACCCTCTCCCTGAGCCTCTGCGGCCCCTGTGTCCTTCCTGTGGGAGGCTCCCCTTCCCACGAGCTCTGGAACCTGGAGCCATGGCAGTCCACTCCCGGCGATGCCCCCGGAGCCCTGGGCTGTCCCTGTGGCCGGAGAAGTCTCTCGCACAAGCCTCTGGGCCCGCAGTGGCCAGGACTGCTTCCTCTCATAAACCCTGGAAGCGTGTCCGTCTTTCCTGCGAACCTCCGGGCGCAGGCTACCTTGCGGCCCGTGCGCTGTGGACTGTGCATGGGGACCTAGAGCTACACTTCTCCGGACTATCCCGGCCGGCCTTCTCCCCGCTCAGGGCTTTAAAATAACTCCTCTGCAGAACTACATCTCCCTGGAGCCTCTGCGCCACCTTTGCAATGATTGCCCTTCCCTGCCCCCGATCCCTCCCCGTACTTGGTGGCTTTGCCTAGAAGCTGCGCGGGAGCCCAGTGTGGCTTCCCTCACGCTCTGCCTCTGTTGCCCGCAGTACGGAGCCAAGGCCCACGAGTGGGTGCTCCAGGTGTGACGCTGCAGACTGCCCATCTGCCTCTCGGATCCACTGGCGCGTAGCATCCAGCCCCTGCTGGGTCCTCACCTCCCTACCAATGACTCAACCTGAAGTGCAATATGAAATGAAAGGCTGGGGGCCGGGACGCCTGCGTCTCGGGCGCCCCCTCGTGGTCGCTACACTCCCAAAGCCATAAGGGCCGGGCTCAGGCGTCTCGGCCCCAGCTCCGCCTCTCAGGCCTGGGGATTCGGTTCCCCGCTGCTCTGTGCTGAGGGTCAAGGATACTACTCCTTGGCCCCGACTCCGCACCTCTCCGTTCTCAGACCGGATCTCCCTAGTGCTGCCGATGATTTCTTCTTTTTGCTGGAATTTTGAAATAAAATGCCAAATACAAGACTTCGGCTGTCATCTCCAGTGATGTCACCGCTCAGGGACTCCAGGGTTTTAACCAAGATTCATTTTCCATCCGAGCCTCCAATGCCCCGGCTGTTTCTCTGACGTGGGAAATTCTTCCTTCATCACACACTGAACTTAGCTTCTCCTCCTTCGTGGGGACAGTCCCACTGTGCATGCAGTCACTGGGCCACACTTAGGGTGAAGAAGAGAATTTGGGGGTGTACTTATTCACATTTCAGATAACCCTCTTACGTTGCCTAGTTAGAGATCAACTCTTATAAAACGAATTCCCTAGTAACTGGCCTTGGGGAAGTAAGTTCACCTCTCTGAGCCTCCGTTTTCTCATTTTTCTTTAAATATATGTTTTATTGATTTTTTACAGAGAGGAAGGGAGAGGGACAGAGTGTCAGAAACATCGATGAGAGAGAGACATCGATCAGCCGCATTCTGCATGCCCCCCACTGGAGATGTGCCCGCAACCAAGGTACATGCCCCTGACCAGAATCAAATCGAACCTGGGACCCTTCAGTCCACAGGCCGACGCTCTACCCACTGAGCCAAACCAGTTTCGGCCGTTTTCTCATTTTTAAAATAAGGATAACAGGGCCCATCCATCAAGGCCAAGCAGGGCTAAGTGATTTTACCTGTAAAGTGCTGTAAAATTGCTCTTATTTTTGACAACTGAGTTTGCCTTGTCATTTTTTAGCTTTATCCAAAAAGTAGTTCAGTTCTGTGCAAAAATGGATATCTGTAAAGATTGGATGTATTTAATTATTCAATACTTAGGGGACTTAATGGTTTCAGAAAATTGATTTTCTTCAACATATTTCAAGCCAGATCCATGCTTCAGGATGCTCTTCATTTGAAATAATAAGTGTGCACTAAGTGGAAAGAACCAACATGTGAATTTCCATTTAATTTAGTAATCAGAATTCTGAAAAATTTACAAACATATATTTGGGTTCAGGTACTAAAGCCACTTTGCAAATTTGATTTTCTGAAACTGAATGTTTTAATTTTGATAATCAGGTTCAAAAATATTGCATTTAGATGTGAAAAATGTTATTGGTTTCTAACAACAACAACAAAACACCAAAAACTTATCCATAATAACTCCTAAAAACATCAGATTATCCCTAGCTGGTTTGGCTCACTGGATAAAGCATTGGCCTGGAGACTGAAGGGTCCTGGGTTTGATTCCGGTCAGGGGCATGTACCTTGGTTGCAGGCACATCCCCAGTAGGGGGTGTGCAAGAGGCAGTTGATCCATGCTTCTCTCATCGATGTTTCTAGCTCTCTGTCCCTCTCCCTTCCTCTCTGTGAAAAAATCAATAAAATATATATTTTTTAAATCAGATTAATCTGTGAATGCTAAGTACCAATTCTAAGTTAATGAATGACCAAGAATATCAAGAGAATCAATTCTGTTCTATTCAGGAACCCCTAGTATATAAAAATAGCAGTGATAAAAAGTATTCATTATGTACATATATTCTTTGTTATAAGAAAAAACAATCAACAATAAGATTAAATCGAGCCCTATCTGATTTGGCTCAGTGGATAGAGCCTCAGCCAGTGAACTGAAGGATCCTGAGTTTGATTCTGGTCAAGGGCATGTAACTTGACTTTGGGCTTGATCCCCAGTAGGGGGCGTGCAAGAGGCAGCTGATGAATGTTTCTCAGTGTTTCTAACTTTATTCTTCTCCCTTCCTCTCTGTAAAATCAATAAAATATATTTTAAGAAGAAAAACATCATTACATTGAGGCTTCCAGAAAAGAGAAAGCTAAAGGGGTTCATCACCACCAAAGCAGTATGACAAGAACTACTCAAGGGATTTCTTCTTTATATATATAATTGATTTTTCACAGGAAAGGAGAGGGATAGAGAGCTAGAAACATCGATGAGAGAGAAACATCGATCAGTTGCCTCCTGCACACACCCCACTTGCCTGCAACCAAGGTACATGCCCTTGACCGGAATCAAACCTGGGACCCCTTAGTCTGCAGGTCATCGCTCTATCCACTGAGCGAAACCGGTTTCGGCCTTTTATTTTTTTCTTTTTTTTTAATATTTTTTTTATTGATTTTTTTCACAGAGGGAGAGAGAGAGATAGAGAATTAGAAATATCGGTGAGAGAGAAACATCCATCAGTTGCTTCCTGCACCCCTCCTCCCCCCCACTGGGATGTGCCCACAACCAAGTTACGTGCCCTTGACTGGAACCGAACCTGGGACCCTTCAGTCCGAAGGCTGATGTTCTATCCACTGAGCCAAACTGGTTTCGGCTCAAGGGACTTTTTAAAGAAGAAGAAAAACAATATTTGCAAATCAAATATCTGATAAGAATCTATCTCCTCTGTTATCTATAAAATGAAGATATTAACAGCACCTCACTCAGGGCCCGTTGAAGGATTAAATAGGACAGCTGTGCCTGCCACACAGTCCGGGACCAGCTGACCCTGAAGCTCTGGACCATTGGGGCTGCCAACAACCCCAGGCCCTGGAGGTGTGTGACTGAGACAGGGAGCAGAGGGAGCCAACCACCACCCTATAACCTTCGAATCTCCTTCTCCTTTCTACACCTGCTAATGGGACGCAGCTGCCAGTGTATTCGTTACCGACTAAGGCGTAACAAGTCACCCCCAAATCCTCACAGCTTAACGTAACAAGCATGTACTGCCTGTGTCCCCTGGTTCCTGAGGGTCTGAATCCGGAGCAGCGTCACCGGGGGTTCTGCCTCCGGCTGTCTCATGAGGCTCCAGCCAAGCGGTGTAACCAGGACGGCAACCACATGGAGGCTCAGTGAGAACCGCTAGCGGAGTCGCCTCAGACCATCGGAAAACACAGATGTTTACATTACGATTCATAACAGTAGCAAAATTACAGTTATCAAGTGGCAAAGAAAATAATTTATGGTTGGGGTCACCACAACACGAGGAACTGTATTAAAGGGTTGTGGCACTAGGAAGGTTGAGAACCACTGGGCTACACGATTCCTTTCCAAGCTCACTCACCTGGCTGCTGGCTGGAGGCCTCAGTTCCTCGCTGCCAGGTGGCTCCTCCATTGGTGGTCTGGGCATCCTCATGGCAAAGCAGCTAGTCTCTGAGAGAGAGAGAGAGAGAAAGCGCACGCCATAGTCTTTAAAAATATTTTTTAAATTTATTTAAGAGAGAGGAAAAGAGAGATGTAGAAACACCAATGATGAGAAAGAAGCATCGATCGGCTACCTCCTGCATGCCCTCTAATGGGGATCTAGCCCACAACCGGGGCATGTGCCCTTGACTGGAATCGAACCTGGGAATCTTCAACCTGCAGGCCGATGCTATGCTCTATCTGTTGAGCCAAGCCAGCGAGGGCCAGCCATCATCTTTATAACTTGCTCTAAGGTGATACCCATCACCTCTGCTGGGTGCCCTGGGTCACACAGACCAACCTGCTGCACTGTGGGAGATGACAATGCAGCAAGTGGCTATAGGAGGTGGGGATTGTTGGGGTTCATCCTGGAGTCGGGCTGCCACCGCCAGGGAGACTTTGGGAATCGCATGTTAAGACAACACTGCTCCCCTCAGCCTGGATTTCTGCCCCTCTGCCCCGCTGCCGAATGGACTTCACACGAAGGAGGAGCGAAACTCCGTCTCGGAAGCCCTGGGTGTTTCAGAGTGTGTTTGCCCGCTGGTTATCTCACACAGGGATCCGTGGCCGGAGGGCCAGGGTGTAGATTAACAGGTAGTACTTTGTGACTTGACTGTGTGCATATGAAACTTTGATAAAAAGAATAAATACCAAAAAAGGAAAATAAACCCTATCAGCTCAATAGAAGGAAGGAATGGGGGAACATAATATGCTCATTGAACCCCACATGGATCAAAGATTTCAGTGGGAAAAAAAGAAAAGGTGATACCATAAAAGAATGAGAAGTAAACACTAGAAAGTTCCTTTACAACCTGGGTGTGAAGAGAAGCTTTTGAACTCAGAATCCAAAAGCTATTAAAAAACACACACATACACACACACACAGGAACACTGATACATTTAAATACACAAAATAGGATCACACATTCTTCCTCTTCCCTTTCCTTCCCTTCCTGAACAATATAGTCCTAAGGCCCCTGGGCCGAGGAGGCCAGGCCAGCTCGGGGTGGGGGTGGGACAGTGGCCCAGAATGGGGGTCAGGACCATAGAGGGGTGTGGAGGACATCCACTCACAGGGCAGCTGAGCACAGAGGGACGCTCCCAAGTGGGAGAGGGGAGTGGAAACCCAAGGGTTTGGAGAGGGCGGAGGAGGCGATGGGGAACACACAGGGGAATTTACCAAAGAAGCAATTTAAGGAAATGGGCGTCAGAGTCCTCACGTCCGGAGAAGGGGGTATAAGTATGGAAAGGGAGCAAATTAGAGGTGCTGGACTTGAATTGGAGATAGCATTATAAATTCACAGTTTTCAACATATACAAACTAGACGCCTAGTGCATGAAACCTGTGCACAAGAAGGGTCCCTAGGCCTGGCCTGTGATCAGGGCCAGTTAGGGCCTTCCTTCGTTCTGCATTGCCCCCTGATGGTCAGCACATGTCATAGTGAGCGGTCAAACTTCCAGTCGAACTCCCAAGGGGACACTTTGCATATTGGCCTTTTATATATAGATAGATAGGTAGAGATAGAGATAGAGATAGAGATAGAGATAGAGATAGAGATAGAGATAGAAATAGATAAGCCCTGGCTGGGTAGCTCAGTTAATTAGAGTGTCATCCCAATACATTAAGGTTGCAGGTTTGATCCCCAATCAGGGCACATACAGGAATTGACCAATGAGCACATTAATAAGTGAAACAGCCGAAACCGGTTTGGCTCAGTGAATAGAATGTCAGTCTACGGCTGAAGGATCCCAGGTTCGATTCCAGTCAAGAACATGTACCTTGGTTGCAGGCACATCCCCAGTAGGGGGCGTGCAGGAGGCAGCTGATCGATGTCTCTCTCTCATTGATGTTTCTAACTCTCTATTCCTCTCCCTTCCTCTCTGTGAAAAATCAATAAAATATATTTTAAATAAATAAATAAATAAAAATTAAAAAAAAAAATAAGTGAAACAACAAACAGATGTCTCCATCTCTCTCTCAAATCAATACATAAAAACACATACATAAATTGCTCTGGTTGGTTTGGTTTGGCTCAGTGAATAGAGTGTCTGCCTGTGGTCTGAAAGGTCCCAGGTTCGATTCCAGTCAAGGGCACATACCCAGGTTGTGGGTTCAGTCCCCAGTGGAGGGCATGCAGGAGGCAGCTGATCAATGATTCTCTCATCATTGATGTTTCTATCGCTATCTCTCCCTCTCCTTTCCTATCTGAAATCAATAAGAATATATTTGAAAAATATATACATAAATAGATATGGAAATAAAGTTACATATACCTAGTGTGTGTGTGTGTGTGTGTGTGTGTGTGTGTGTGTAGACTTAATATATAGATGTGTGTATATATACACTAAGTCCCACAAAATAGGATGGCTGGGCCAAAGTATACATTTACAATGTCATAGATATGTTACGTCCAGAGTTCGGGGTCCCCAATAATCAACCACCAGGGAGCCTTTTTCCGATGCAAAAGCAAAGAGTCTTTATCAAACCTGGGTTTGGCTTCCAGCCTCTTTCTGGCGCAGCAATGAGACAAGAGAGCGAGCCCCCAAAGAACATGGGGTTATATGGGGTTTGGTCATTTGGGTGGGCTTAGGGAAGTGACGAGGGTTACAGAGATTGGTCACTGTGTTCCTGGAGCTTCATCGGTCCATTCGGGCAGTGGTCGGGGAGGTTAGGACATTGCTGGCACACCTGTGGCCACTCCCAGAAAAGGGAGGGGGTTTAGGCAGGGGGCCCAGCCCTATAGGACAAGATGGAGGACAGTTCGTTTCTGCTTTGTCCTTTCAGATGGTGTCAGATTGCCTCCTGGAATGCTCACCAGTGCTCCACATGCTGTGCATGCCAAGTAAAGCCGTTGCAGCATATTCACTGCAGCCTTCTTTGGTGCGGAAAGAGACTAAAAGGAAGCAGGCTTGTCCATGATGGCTCCTCTGGCCAGTGGAATACTGCGCTGCCATGTACAAAGAGAAAGGCCCTCCAGGAGTTCTTGTGGAAAGAGCTCCAAATTAAAGCACTAGGTGAAAAAATCAGGGCCACAAAGGTGTTCTTTTTGATATTTTGGGGTGTTTTGTGAGTAGAAGAGAGCAAAAAGTGATTGTTGTTTTTTCCCCCCAACCACCCTTTTCACGTCAGAAGTCTCCCCTAGCAATCCCTGCAGGGAGGGGTCCTGGAAGCTCCCCGATTGATCACCCCGCCGGCTGGTGGCCTGGGCCTCCCACTGCAGGAAGATCATGGGGTGATGGCCAGGGCCCCTGACCAATCGCATTGAACCCGCCTTGGCTGGCCTGGCGCCGGTGGTGTCATTGCAAGGTTGTCCGATGGTCATCCTGCTGTTGGCGATTCAGTTGGTGTGCATATTAAGCTTTTATTATATAGAATACTTATTGATTTCAGAGAGGAAGGGACAGGGAGAGAGAGGTGGAAACATCAAAGTTGAGAATTATTGATCAGCTGCTTCCTGCACACCCCTACTTGTGATTGAGCCCGAAATCCAGGCCAGTGCCCTTGAGCAGAATCGAACCCAGGACCTTTCAGTCTGTAAGCCAATGCTCTATCCACTGAACCAAAGCGGCCAGGCCAGCCTCAGCCATTCTCTTCCAGAAGCTTACCTCTCCCCTTAGCTCCATGTTTTCTTCTACAAGTTTATTGGAACTTTCCATGCTATTTCCTGCCTCTTAATGTCTTCTTCAGTTTTTTAGCACCGTGTCTCTCTGGGTGGCCTCCTGGGTAAGACACTGAGATCTGTCTTCCAGTTCGTGAACTCTCCCTCCCACTGTTCCTAACCTGCTGTTGGCTCTTCTGATGACTTTATCACTTCAGTGGCGGTTTCATTTCCATGTGTGTTTCATTCCTGCTAGAAGTTCCATTTTGTTCAAGACCTGCATGGTCTTTTAATAATGCCTTGTTTTCTCTCATTTCTGATCCTTTAAAAAAATGTCTTTAGACATTTGCATGTATTCATTTTATAGTTGACAACATTAGAGGTCTTAAGCTTTCTTAGGAAGATATGTTTTTAATTTTATATTAATTTTTTATACATATCTCCCCATTGCCCCCCTCCCTCCCAGGCATACCCCAACCCCCCAGTGTCTATGTTCATTGGTTATGCTTATATGCATGCATACAAGTCCTTTGATTGATCTCTTATCTACCTCACCTAACTTTAATCTTCCTGCTGTAATTTCACAGTCTGTTTGAAGCTTTACTGTCTCTGTATCTATCCTTTTGTTCATCAGTTTATAATGTTCTTTATTATCCACAAATGAGTGAAATCATGTGGTGCTTCTCCTTCATTGACTGGCTTATTTCCCTTAGCATAAGGCTCTCCAGTTCCATCCAGGTTGCTGCAAATGGTAAGAATTCCTTCTTTTTAATGGCAGCATAGAATTCCATTGTGTAGATGTACCACAGTTTTCTGATCCACTCATCTGCTGATGGGCACCTAGGCTGTTTCTAAATTGTAGCTATTGTAAATTGTGCTGCTATGAACATAGGGGTGCATAAATCCTTTCTGATTGGTGTTTGTGATTTCTTAGGATAAATTCCTAAGAGTGGGATTGCTGGGTCAAATGGGAGTTCCATTTTTAGTTTTTTGAGGAAACTCCATACTGTTCTCCACAGTGGCTGCACCAGTCTGCATTCCCACCAACAGTGCACAAGGGTTCCTTTTTCTCCGCATCCTCGCCAACACTTGTCGTTTGTTGATTTGTTGATGATTGCCATTCTGACCGGTGTAAGATAGAGGAAGATATGTTTTGATTTCAAAATTGAACAAAGGCTTTCAATTGAACCGAAAGAGACCAGGTCCTGGTTCTGCTGAGGAAATAGAAACCACGCAGGTACTTCAAACACAGGGACTTTATTGAACAGAATTGGTTACAAAGTGCAATGAGGCTGCAAGAGCAAAAGGTAATTTCTTTTCTTTTCTTTTTTAATGTACAATTCTTTTTTTTTAACCCTCACTGGAACATATGTTTTTGTTTTTGTTGCTGTTTTTATAAAATAATTTCTTTTAAAAAATATATTTTATTGATTTTTTTTCAGAGAGGAAGGGAAAGGGACAGAGAGTCAGAAACATCGATGAGAGAGAAACATCGATCAGCTGCCTCTTGCACGCCTCCCACTGGTGATGTGCCCTTGACCGGATTCAAACCTGGGACCCTTCAGTCCGCAGACTGACGCTCTATGCACTGAGCCAAACCGGTTTTGGCAGAATTTCTTTTTTAAAAATATTTTTTTTATTGATTTCAGAAAGGGAAAGGGAGATAGAAACATCGATGTTGAGAGAGAATCACTGACTGGCTGCCTCTTGCATGCTCCCCATTGGGATTCAAGTCCACAACCCAGGCATATGACCTTGACCAGAATCGAACCAGAGACCTTTCAGTCTGCAGGCCGACACTCTAGCCACTGAGCCAAACCGGCTAGGCCGCTGGGGCAACCCCAAAACCTTTTGGTGCGCTGGATGACACCCGACCAAGGAGCCGCGCGTCCAGGGCGAACAGGGCGGTTCCGGAGCTCGGAGGTGGTAGCATCACCAGACCCGGCTCAGACCCCTGTGGCCGGCGGGACCGGGAGGACCGGCACGGCACCTGGGGCAGATCCCAGACCTGCTGGCTGGGGCTCAGGCAGCTGGCGCTGACTCCCGCGGCGGCCTGGTCCCTGGGGCGCGCAGGGCTGAGCGGGGCTGGAATCGGGAGCCATGGGTGCCTCGGCTGCTGGCCAGGCGCAGGCTGGAGAGGGAGGTGGGGAAGAAGTCCCTCTGTCCACCGCCTGCCTCCCGGTCTCCTGAAAGGCGCCCCTCCCCCGTCCCTCCGGCTGGCTGGCAAAGGGGGTCGCGGAGTTGGAAGGTGAGCCTCGCGCTGAAGAGAAAGTAGCCGCCTCCCCCGAACAGGTGCGGGCCCGGGCGGCCAGGGTGCAGCACCCTTCCCGCGTGCGCCCGCCCGCAGAGAAGACCCGGCACAGACCACTGTCAAGCGCTCTGGCCGCTGGGGCTGCAGACAAGCTGTGACTCTTGGGGGTGATGTAGGAAAGCTCAGTGGATAGAGCGTCGGCCTGCGCACTGAAAGGTCCCCAGGTGGAATCTGGTCAGAGCTCATGCCCGGGTTGTGGGCTCAGGCCAGGGTAGGGGGCGTGCAGGAGGCAGCTGATCCATGATTCCCTCTCATCACTGATGTTTCTATCGCTCTCCCTCTCCCTTCTTCTCTGAAATGTATATTGAAGAAGAAGAAGAAGAAGAAGAGGAGGAGGAAGAGGAAGAAGAAGAAGAAGAAAGAATTGTACATGGGAGACCTATGGAGTTTTACTAACCCCTGCAATAAAAACATGACGCGTAGGACACGTTCTCAGGCTATAAAGATAAGACACTGAAAAAAAAAAAAAAGATCTGACGTTGAGAAAACATGTGAGATAACTCAGGATCCCCAGAATCAACTTCCTAAGTCATGTGATCATGAGACCATTTAATGAGGGGTAAAAACACACACACACACACAAAAAAAAACACACAACAAAAACGGGTCTTGTCCTGGAACTCCGGTTTGGGTGAGACTAGGGAGGGACCCAGGGCCGAACCTTCAACCACCAAACTGGGAACCTCACCTCACCTGGTGGATGAGCAAAGCCTAACGCCTAAGAAAAATCTTATCTAAAAGAACTCCTTCCTCGGCGAGACAAATCCCAGGGAAGAGGAAGAAGCAGGCTCCGGCCAGTGTGGCTCTGTGGGTGGAGGTCCTCCATGCCCCAAAAGGCTGCGGTTCGGTTCCTTGTCAGAACACAAGCCGGGGTTGCAGCCTCGGTCCCAGCATGGGGTGTGTGTGCAGGAGGCAGCTGGCCCATCCATCCAAGTTTGTGCTCTCATGTCGATGTTTCTCTCTGAAAAATCAATAAAGACATTTTTTAAAATATGATCAAGATTATATTATTGGCCTGACCAGCGTCGTGACTCAGTGGGTGAGCGTCGGCCTATGAACCCAGAGGTCCCAGTTCAATTCTCCATCAGGGCACATGCCCAGGTTGCCGCCTCGATCCCTAGTAGGGGGCGTGCAGGAGGCAGCCTATCAATGATTCTCTCTCACCATTGATGTTTCTATCTCTCTCTCCCTCTCCCTTCCTCTCTGAAATTAATAAAAATATGTTAAAAAAAAAAAGATTAGCCCTAGCCAGTTTGACTCAATGGATAGAGCATCAATCTGGGAACTGAAGGGTCCTGGGTTCGATTCCAGTTAAGGGCACATGCCTGGGTTGTGGGCTCGATCCCCAATAAGGGAAGTGCAAGAGGCAGCTGATTCTCTCTCCCTCTTCCTTCCTCTCTGAAATATATATATATATATATATATTTTTTTTTAATAAAAAATTAGCCCTGGCCAGTTTTGCTCAGTGGATAGAGCACCGGCCTGGGGACTCAAGGGTCCCAGGCTTGATTCTGGTCAAGGGCATGTATCTTGGTTGCAGGCACATCCCCAGTGGGAGGTGTGCAGGAGGCAGCTGATCGATGTTTCTAACTCCCCCTCTCCCTCTCTGTAAAAAAAAAAAATTTAAAAAATATTAAAAAAATTTAAAAATGTAAAAAAAAAAAAGATTGTATTGCTGGTTTTCTTCTATTGAAGGCACTTTCTCTCCATGTACTGGTATTGTTTTCAAGTTTTTTCCCAATTACAATTGACTTGCAAGGTTATTTTAGTTTCAGGTAAATGCCATAGTGATTAGACACTTACATAACGTATGATATGGGCAGAGCCCCTCTGATGGCATACATGGCCCTTACACCAGGAGAGACCATGTGTCCAACACTGTGCCTCACGTCCTCGTGACTGCTTTTATGACGGGCAATTTGTGCTTCCTAATTGCTTCACTCAAGCCACCTTTAAAGGCGTCTGAGATACCGGACTGTTACAAGTTCATTGATTGAATCTACAATCCATGTGCAAATGTTTGGGAAAATCTAGGATGGTGAAATGCATGGCTTGCTATTTTTAGCCGTGGAATGAGTCAGTGAGTGATTAGAGGAAAGTTGATGGTTTAAAAATTAATTAATCATTACCAAAAAACCAAATAGCTGTGAGTGGCTGTGTGCATACACAAAAGCTATTCCCACATGAAAAGGTTTCATCATAATCTCTTCCACAAATGGTGCTGGGAAAACTGGATACCCACCTGCAAAAGAATGAGGGGGGCCCTCGCCGATTTGGCTCAGCGGGTAGAGCATTGTCGGCCTGAGGAGTGAGGGTCCCCCGGTTCTATTCAGGCCAAGGCCATGTGCCTCGGTTGCAGGCTCAATTCCAGGCCATGGTCTGGGCACGTGCAGGAAGCAACAGTGTGTCTCTCTCACATCAATGTTTCGCTCTCTGTTTCTCCTCCTCCCTTTCACTCCTCCTAAAAGTCAATTTAAAAATATCCTCGGGCGAGGATTAACTAACTAAGCAGTGTTTTCAAATCTGCTTTTTAAAATAATATGTTTTAAATTGATTTCAGTAGAGGAAGGGAGAGGGAGAGATAGAAGAAACATCAATGATGAGAGAGAATCACTGATCACCTGCCTCTTGCACACACCCTACTGGGGATTGAGAACCCAATCTGGGCATGCGCCTGACTGGGAATTGAACCATCCATGACCTCCTGGTTCACATAGGTCGGCTCTCAACCTCTGAGCCACACCACCTGGGCTGGTCATTTTATTTTTAATTCTCACCTGAGGATATGCTTTCACTGATTTTAGGAAGAGAGATAGATAGATAGAGAGGGAGAGAGAGAGAGAGAGAGAGAGAGAGAGAGAGAGAGAGAGAGACATTGATGAGAAAAAGAAACATTGAGCAGCCTCCTGTACACGCGCCCATAAGGATGCAAACCCAAGACCTGAATGTGTGCCTTGACTGGGAGTTGAACCCATGACCTTTCAGTGTCCTGGCTAATGCTCCAACCAACTCAGTCACACTGGCCAGGGCTAAGATGGTAGGTACATCTTATGATATGTGTATTTGATCACAAATTTTTTTTAAAGATTCTGAGCTCTGGCCAGTGTGACTCTGTGGTTAGAACATCGGCCTGTGCACGGAGAGGTCACAGGTTCGATGCCTACTCAAGAGCACATATCTGGGTTGCAGGTTCCATCCCCAGCTCCTGTGGGGCAAGCGTGGGAGGCAACCACTCCATGTGTCTCTCACATCGACATCTCTCTCTCTCCCCTTCCTTCCTCCCTCCCTCCTACTCTCTCTCTAAACAACCCATAGAAAGGGTATCCTTGGGTGAGGATTAACAAAATAAATAAACACACAAACGAACAAATAAATAGGCCTGGAGCCTCATTTTGCCATTTTCCGCTGACTGCTCTGTCCTGCGCTGGCAGGCTGGGCTGTGTCTCCCGCTCCGTGTTCCTGCGGGCAGATGCCACGTGCCTGGAGTCCTGGTGAGTTTTGCGACTTTGGATTTTGAACTTATTCACGACTTCCTCTGTGTCATCTGAGTCGAGTGGCGTCTCTCCAGGGACCTTTGCTTTGGCCGCAGCGCTGGGTCTGTCACTGGTCCAACTGCGCTCCAGCGGGTTCCCAGCTGGGGCGAGCTCCCCGGACCTGACGGGCGACTTCAGACCCTCCCACGTGGCTGCTGGTGAGACACTTTTTTAGCAGAACCACGTTCCCCATCCCGAGCTCTAACAGAAACGGAGGCCCCTCGGAGGCGTTCTGAGCGCAGGCCGGGGGAGTTGATGTTAATCCTCAACATGGATTTTTAGAGCGAGTGGGAGGGAGAGAGAGACACAGACAGAGACACCCCGGTGGCTGCCTCCTGCATGTGACCAGGCCCGCACCCAGCATCCAGTCCGCAGGCTGACGCTCTGTCCACGGAGCCGCACCGCGAGGGCCGGTGGGTCTCTGATTGTGGGGAGACCCACGGAGCCTGTGAACCGGGTGGAGTGCAGCGCGGTGGCCTCAGGTACATCACCTTGTTCTCCACCGTAGCTCTCTCATCGCCCCAAATCCAATCTCTGGGCCACGAAACAGCCTCCACTCCCCGCCCCCCAGCCCCGGCACCCCCATCCTACTTCCTGCTTTACGCATGTGCCTGTTGTCCGTGTTTCTTTATGAGCGGGCTCTTCGTCTCCGTCCCCGTGTGTCTGGCTTCTTTCACTTAGCAAAATGCTTTCGAGGTTCATCCGTGTTGTTAGCGTGTGTCAGAGCTGCCTTCCCCTTCAGGGAAATAACCTTCCCTGCTTCCAGGGTGGTGAGCGGTTAACCTAGCTTCACCTTGAACACGCTCTCCCAGTCAGGAAAGTGCAGGGCACCTCACACTTTCCCCGCTGAGTTCACTTCTCTCTAGGCTGTGTGTGTGTGTGTGTGTGTGTGTGTGATCCCCTCCCCTCTCCTCCCCTTTCTTCTCCTCCCTTCCCCTTCCTTTTCCTTTCCCTTTCCCTAGCGATTTCTCTTTCTTCTTATCTTTTTTTTCTTTTTTTTAATATATTTTATTGATTTTTTACAGAGGAAGGGAGAGAGACAGAGAGTCAGAAACATCGATGAGAGAGAAACATCGATCAGCCGCCTCCTGCACACCCCCCACTGGAGATGTGCCTGCAACCAAGGTACATGCCCTTGACTGGAATCGAACCCAGGACCTTCTAGTCCGCAGGCTGACTCTCTATCCACTGAGCCAAACCGGTTTCGGCTAAAATATATTTCTTTTATTAATTTCAGAGAGGAAGGGAGAAGGAGACAGAAACATCAATGATGAGAGAGAATCATTGAGTGGCTGCCTCCTGCATGGGAACTGGGGACCTAGCCCACAACCCAGGCATGTGCCCTTGGCCGGAATCAAACCCGGGACCCTTCAGTTCGCAGGCCAAACCAAACCAGCCAGGGCCAACCTCTCTCCTTGACCGGAAATCAATGCTCAACCACAGAGCCACACTGGCTGGCCAGACTCTCCTTCCGCTTATCAGCTTAGCCATGCATCTCCAAGGGGCTGCAGCGTGGGTTTCTTTTTGGCAGGAGTAATTTGAACTTGGTATAATTTTGAACTTACAGACAAGTTTCCAGCCTTGTACAGAGAACCCCGTGTATCTTTACCCAGGTTCCCCAATCTCCACCCCCCATTTGCTCTATTGTTCACTCTATCTCTCTCTAGATCATTTATTTACATTTCCAGAAACATTTGAGAAAATATTGGTGATACCATGTCCCTTTGTCCCTAAATACTTCAGTGTGTATTTGCTAAGGACAAGGGCATTCCTTTTTAAGAATCACAATGCAACGATCAAAATCAGAAAGGGTAAGGCGGACAGATTCCTACCATCTACCACTCAAACGCCACACAGGCAGGAAGTTCCTCCTCCTGGAATTGTATTCCAGTGGCTTCTCTCTGGTCTCCGTTCACATGAGCAGGTCCTCTGTCTTTCTCCTTGACCTGACACTTTCGTTCTTTTGTTTAAAAAAAATATATGTATTTTATTGATTTTTTTACAGAGAGGAAGGGAGAGGGATAGAGAGTTAGAAACATCGATCAGCTGCCTCTTGCACACCTCCTACTGAGGATGTGCCTGCAACCAAGGTACATGCCCTTGACTGGAATTGAACCTGGGACCCTTCAATCCGCAGGCTGACGCTCCATCCACTGAGCCAAACCGGTTAGGGGGACCTTGATCCTTTCTGAGTCAATTGTTTGGCAGCAAGTCCCTGGATTGGAATTCGTTGGGCGTTTCCTCCCTGTTAGACTCAGGTGAGGCAGCAGCTTCTAATCTCCCTGAGTCCCACCCCCCAAAGCCCCCATGGAGCAAGCAGGAGAGCAGTTCACCAAGAACGTCTTCCACAAGTCAGGGCCCGTGCAGGGTGGAAGGGCATGTGGAGGCTGGAATTCCCCCATCAGCCCTCAGCCCTGCAGCAGCAGTCATATGTCATGTGTGCGTGTGCACTCGCGTGTTTGATTTCACAAGCTCCAATAGTAAGCGACTATGGGAAGACGGAAGATGCTGGTATGTTCTGGCCCCTGAGAGATCTTAGAATCTCTCTCTCTTTTTTCTTAATTCATTTTGAGAGAGAGATGCAAGAATCCTTGTCTTAGTTCTGAGGACCAAGAGGTGTATCCAATTCTAGTGCCAAATGAACCCAGAAAACTACATCTCTCGTGAGGCTGTGGGCAGGTAGCATCATTAAAAATAACTGCCTGCGAAGGTGGTACCTCTGAGAAACAGTTCCACAGCACTGACAGGAGGCTGGGACACAGTGAATGGGGATAAGTTCTGTGTTGTCTAAGGGCAGGGATAGTTCAGAGTCCCTGGAGACCCCTTAGGGGAGCAGAAAACAGAGGCCCAGGGGAAGCTGGGACCTTCTCACATCCTTCCAGCAATCGGGGGGAGTAGGGGCTGTGGGGATCCTTGAGAGCCAGGAAGGCAGCTCCCATTCACTTCCTCCAACACACACGCTCACTCAGATCCTTCTTCCAGACTATTTATTGTTCCAAGTAAGAAAAATAAAAATATAAATAAGATAAATAAGCCAATAAATAAGGAGGAGACCCAGTAATCACCCGCCGGCGGCCTCAGGAAGTGTAGCTGGGGCTCCGGCCTTGTGAGGGCCACACCATGCTCAGGGGGTCTGAGGAGCCCACATCAGGCGGTGCAGGGGCCAGGCCCCCTGGCGGCTCCGGGGGTGCTGGGGGCAAGCCGGGCAGTGGCAGGAAGCGGGCGGGCCCCCAGGGAGGCAGGTCCCTGGTCAGGGGACCGGGGGGCAGGCGGAGCGGCAGGCCTCGGGCCTCGGACTGGTAGATGTTGTAGCCGTCCTCCAGGAGCAGTTCCCGGAAGCTGCAGGCCTCGGGGTCGAAGTGGAGCTGAGGGTACAGGAAAGAGGTCAGAGCCACAGCCACACCTCCTGCTGCTGCAGGACCCAGGGCCCAGCCTCCCACCCCGGCCTCGAGGACACCCTTACAGGGTCCTGCAAGGCCCACTTCCGGTCCCCACATCACAAAGACCAACATTCCAGCCCAGGGGACAGTTGAGGCTCCCCAGGACCAAGCAGGGAGCCTGGCTGCCACCTAAGGTCAAGGTCACTGTACAGGCCGTGAGCCAGACGTGAGCCAGACATGTGGAAGCCTGTGGGGTCAACAAGGGCGAAGGGACACCAGACTCGGTCTCTCATTCACAGGCCTGGTGACTTGGGGCCATGGTACCCATCCCTGCCTGAGCCTCATTTCCCCTTCTTGCAAACATGGATAACAACAGCCTGGCTTCCTGGTTTCCGAGGGGCTCACCCGGGCCACCAGTGCCAGAGGTGGTCCCACAATGGTGACATGGGTTTGGAGGGAGGAAGGACTGGGTCCCAGGAGGGGTACCCCGGAAACTCACCGATCCATACAGTCTCCCATCTGGCTGCTGGCACAGGAACCTGGATGTCTTGACTCCCAAGATTTGAATTACCCCTGGCTTTAGGGCTTTCAGCTCCAAGAGGCCTGAGGGAAGAAAATGGTCAGAGACTCAGATGGCCTTTTTCCAGCCCCTCCTCCCTCAGAGCCAGGAATATGGGCTCCCAGCTCCTCCTCCCTCAGACCCAGGGGTCCAGGCCCCAGCCCCTCCTCCCTCAGACCCAGGGGTCCAGGCCCCAGCCCTTCCTCCCTCAGACCCAGGGGTCCAGCCCAGCCCCTCCTCCCTCAGACCCAGGGGTCCAGCCCAGCCCCTCCTCCCTCAGACCCAGGCCCTGACCCCACACTCACTTTCAGGACTCCTGTGGGCAGATCCAACCACTGTGCCATCAGCCCTGATCTCCAGGTGGGCCTCTGTCTCCTGGGCATCATCTGTGTAGAGGTACCGCTGCCTCACTTGGCCCCCAAATTGGAGGAGGGGGCTGGAGTCTCGGATGGGGAATGCCTGGGAGGCTCCCAGCAGGACAGCCAGCACAGGGACCCACAGTCCTGGGTGCTGGAACCAGGCCCTGTCCCAGCCCATCAATGGCTCTGTCCTCCGCGAGGTCTCAGCCTGCAGTCTCAATCACTGAAGGGTCTGGATTCTGTTTCGGATCCTGGGTATCCGGGACAGCTGTTCATGCACTGCTGCTCAGGTTCTTCAAACGCCTGCGTCCTTTTGCACGTGGATTCCCAGATCATGGGACAACCAAGTCTCTTGGGATAGATGCAGAAGCTCCAGGATTTATATCCAAACAGACCCGCCCAGTCACCTTCTCCACGCCTGACCTGTGATATTTGACCCACTTGGCAGGAGCACGGATTCCACCGTGGCCAGGTCAGCCTGAACGGGTGATGCAATCAGGCAGGGGGTCCTTCCAGCTGGAAGCCTGGATTCCTGGGTCTGAGGGAGGAGGGGCTGGGGGGCCTGGATTCTTGGGTCTGAGGGAGGAGGATCTGGGGGCCTGGACTCCTGGGTCTGAGGGAGGAGGGGCTGGGGGCCTGGGCTCCTGGGTCTGAGGGAGGAGGGGCTGGGGCCTGGGCTCCTGGGTCTGAGGGAGGAGGGCCTGGGGCCTGGGTCTGAGAAAGGAGAGGCTGGGGGGCTTGACTCCTGGGTCTGAGGGAGGAGGGGCTGGATCTGGACTCCTGGGTCTGAGGGAGGAGGGGCTGGGGGGCTGGACCCCTGGGTCTGAGGGAGGCGGGGCTGGATCTGGACCCCTGGGTCTGAGGGAGGAGGGGCTGGGGCCTGTAAACTGCCTGCCTCCCAATGACTGTTAGAGCGGTGTCTGATTCCACCAGGACATCTAGGCTTTGGCCGGCAGACACTGAGGTCGCCTCAGGCATCAGGAAATGAAAAGTGCCACGTGACCACTGTCTACCCGGAGACACATCTGATCTGGACCAGAAGCCTCTCACCTGCTTGGAGCCAACCTCCCATCAACTTCAGCAGCCCTGCCCAAACGTCTGGGCCTCCTCCTCCGGCCTCAGTGCAGACAAGGTGCCCCAGCACAGCTGGGTGGAGGGTGGGATCTCTAACCCAGAGGTGCCAGGGGATCCAGGCTCCGGAGAAGGAAGTTAGATCCAAGAGCCCAAGAGGAATGAGAGATGAGCAATTTCTTGAAACCTACGGGGGAAGATATTGGACCCCCGGTTCTGAAGGAGGAAGGTGCTGGTGGCCTGGATTTTTCTCAGCCACCCAGTCTGGGGGATTATGATCAACTGTCAGATCCAGAGTTCTTGGTTCCGATGGCTGAGGCCCTGGGTGAGGTGCACAGGCCCCTTTAGCAATGGCAGTCCTTTCCTGCGGGGGCAGCAGGCCTTTGCTCTGTCGCTGGGCTCTGGACTCCACTCCAGGCTCTGTGACAGGAAAGAAAGAGGCACTCCCCCTCTCTGGCATTGCCCATTCGCTATGCTTCCGAGGGGCGCCTCCAGGATCTGCCAACCTTGAAAACTGCAGTTCAGCACAGACCCTAGAATCTCCCCAAAGGAGAGGGCGTGACTGTGGAATGTGGGGTTGGGCGGGCAGGATCCGAGGCCCCAGGTGGAGCAGGGACACCCTCAGGCCGGACCCACCCTGCAAGCTGGAGGCGCTTCCCACCTGGCAAACTGGTTCTCTACCCGCTGGGGACGACTCAGGCTGCCAGAACTGCTCTCCCCGCTGGGCTCTGAGTTGGGGGTGGCCCCACCCAAGCAGCTGGGGCGAGGCCCGTCTGGGCACATCCAGACACTCGGGAGCCCAGGACCCGAGGGGAAGATGAAGAGGTTGACGAACCGGATCGCCCAGGTCCAGCATGGCACCTCCTGCAAGTCCTGCAGAAGATGCGGCTCCCGGGTGCCCGGGTAGGCTGCCCGGGACAGAGCCATCCTCCTGGCCAAAGCTGAGGGAGCGGGGGAGGGGAGGGAGGGAGGATGGTGGGTGCCCGGAGGACAGGGCGGGAGGACTACCAGGCTGGCTGGGGCGCGGAGAAGGGGCGGGCCGGGCTGGGAGAGGTAGAGGCTGGGAACCAGCGGACAGGACCGCGCCCACTCTCCTCGCTCCCCGCGCTGCGGCCAGTGAGGGGAGGAGGCTGGAAGGAAGGGCTGTGGGTCCTGGGAACCTGGAGTCTGCAGTTCTGGGCGGCCGGATATAGACTGCTTTGGGGGACAGCGCTCGGCCCACACCAAGCCAGCAGCGGATCAGCTAGCCACCTGCCAGGAGCTCAGGTTAGTGGGGAGTACAGATACCGCAAGCCCAGGAGTTCAGTCTCAGCCTCTAACCCCCCATGACCTGAGGAGCCTCCCGCACACACAGCCCCAGCTCCTGCTCCTGGAGGGGAGGGGCGAAGGAGGGGGTGGGAGTGGTGGTCCCTTATCAGTCCTGGGCCTCCAGCCTCAGCTTCTGTTTGGTGCGTCAATCCTGTGGCCTCCGGGATGGATTCGGTCACTCACACACAGGTTCACCTGGGAAAGGAGTTGGAACACAGTCAAACCGTGGAATTTGCGTGTGGGCCTGACAGGTGGGGGCAGGAGGCTGCAGGAAGTGGGGACCAGGTGCTGGGCCCTGGACGATTGCTCTCTTGGAAATCAGCCTCCCACTCCCAAATCCCAAACCTCCAGCTTCTCCACCCTCAGGCCCCTCATTCCTTGGGGCCTCGCCTCCCCAGTCTTCCGCAGGCTCTGAGCTCCTGCTCATTTTCCTCTTCTCCCCACAGCCATGTGGACCCTCGGCCGACATCACCTCTGTCTGACTTTCCTGCTCGTGTGTGTTCTTGCGGGAATCTCCTTCCTCCACTTCTACCATGGCCTCTTCCATGGCGACCTGGACTTGACTTTCCTGTGTGCAGACCGACACCTGGTGGCGGCCCCAGTTGCCATCTTCTGCCCGTCAGGCTCGCGGATGGCCCTCAATACCTCCTCTTCCTGTTCCCAGCTCCCTGCCCCCTCCTCGGGAGCCTGGACTATCTCCCCAGCTGGCCGGCTTGGTAATCAAATGGGCCAGTACGCCACTCTGCTGGCCCTGGCCCGGCTCAACGGCCGCCAGGCCTTCATCCTGCCCGCCATGCACGCTGCCCTGGCCCCCATGTTTCGCATCACCCTGCCCGTGCTGGCGCCCGAGGTGGACAGCCACATGCCCTGGCAGAGCCTGGAGCTGCACGACTGGATGTCGGAGGAGTATGCCCACCTGCTGCAGCCTCTGCTGAAGCTCTCCGGCTTCCCCTGCTCCTGGACCTTCTTCCACCATCTCCGAGAGCAGGTCCGCCGGGAGTTCGCCCTGCACGACCACCTCCGGGAAAGGGCCCAAGGGTTCCTGACACAGCTCCGCCTTCCCGGCACCCGGGGCCTCCCGAGCACCTTCGTGGGTGTCCACGTGCGCCGGGGGGACTATGTGGAGATCATGCCGCAGCGCTGGAAGGGGGTGGTGGCCGACCGCACCTACCTGCAGGCGGCCATGGACTGGTTCCGGGCCCGGTACGAAGCCCCCGTCTTCGTGGTCACCAGCAACGGCATGGCCTGGTGCCGGGAGAACGTGGACACATCCCAGGGGGACGTGGTCTTTGCTGGCGATGGACAGGAGGCCTCGCCGGGGAAGGACTTTGCGCTGCTCATGCAGTGCAACCACACCATCATGACCATCGGCACCTTCGGCTTCTGGGCCGCCTACCTGGCCGGCGGAGACACCGTCTACCTGGCCAACTTCACCCTGCCCGACTCCAGCTTCCTCAAGATCTTCAGGCCAGAGGCCGCCTTCCTGCCGGAGTGGGTGGGCATTAATGCAGACTTGTCTCCACTCCAGAAATTGCCTTCGGGGATCCCCTGATCCATCCAGGGTGGGCACTAGGCGTCTCCAGGGGCCTAGCTGCTCCTGGAGAAGCTTGTGGTGGTCCTGCAGCAGGTGGGCACCATTTCGAGAGAGATTCCAGTTGGCTAGACTTTCAGAGAAAGAGAGGCTTCAAGCAACTGCCTGGACATTCTAGAACCAACAGGAAGTATTTTCCTGACTGGCAATGTCTGGGGAGGCTCATGATCGTCTGTCTGCAGGGCACAGTGGCAGCCTGTCTTCCCAGCCCTTATCCACAATATGGATGGCTGTCCACCAGCAGCTTGGAACTACCCTCTCTAGTGCTAATACTCAAGCCTCTTCTAGAAGAGGTGTTTTTCTCCTGGACCCTCAGAACTGAAGGAACTCATGGTGTTCTAGAGCAAGCACTTGCCAATGCCCCTTGTGTTTCTGGAGTGGTTCCGGATGGATCATTTGCTCTAGAGAGGGCCAGCTCTAATGCCTGTGACGAACCCTGCAGAGGGACGGAGGGGTCCTGGGATCCTGGATCACTCTGGTGAAGAGTTGAACAAAGGTACAATCAGGAGCTCAACACCTGGCCACTGCCATAAAGATTGATGGGAGACAAATTGTGTGAGAAGAGTGAAACTCTAGTCAACTCTCAGCCCCTGTGAGGAAACCACAAAGACAGCCCCCTCACCCCAGCAGACAGGGTAAAATGTGGGAGGTGGAGGAAGGAGATGGCTGCTGAAATGCTGGAACTGTGGGCTGCAAGACTTTCCAGAAATGTAATGAGACTCTTTTTTAAGCTCAGAAACTGACAAAGACAGGCACTGCCTGTGTTGGCTCCCATATAGGATACCTCTCCCAGTTAAGGGTAGTCCTTCCTCCGCAGCTGAGCTGCTGGGGGAGATGAGATGGAATAAATGTGCCCTCTAGGCTGGCAGAAAGCCACTGGTATTGTCCCCCTTGCCAACCACTGTCTGTCGGCCCTTAAATTCTCTGACTCCGGCCTTGGACAAGCGAGGGATAGAAAGATCCAAAGGTATGCAGACCCTGGACTAACCTCATATTCAAGCAGGAGTACCCTTGGCTAGGACCTGGCCAAGGAGGACTGGATTTCTGACTCAGATTTCAGGAACCCCTTGATGCTTTTTGAAGAGGATGAAGGTACTTTTATTACAGACTTGTTTCTAGTCTTCTCATGGAGTTTTTCTTTTTGGGGGGGTGTGTGAGGGTGGGGGTAGGTGGTGGACTATTCCCTATTCAGCTGCCATAGATGAGAGAGGGAGGTATGAATTAAAAGTCCATATCAGCCGAAACCGGTTTGGCTCAGTGGATAGAGCGTCGGTCTGCGGACAGAAAGTTCCCAGTTTTGATTCCGGTCAAGGTCATGTACTACCTTGGTTTCGGGCACATCCCCAGTTGGGGGTGTGCTGATCGATGTCTCTCTCTCTCTCATCGATGTTTCTAACTCTCTATCCCTCTTCCTTCCTCTCTGTAAAAAGTCAATAAAATATATTTTTTAAAAAATTAAAAGTCCATATCTCCAAACTCTGCCTTTAATTTTTTTGGAGTCGTGTGTGTGTGTGTGTGTGTGTGTGTGTGTAACAGTAATCTCCCGGGGACTCTCATGTCTTAGGGTATCCTCCCTGCTTAGATCTGTCAGCCTCTTGTTGTCAGACTTGTGGTCTCTGAGCCCCGATTCCATTCTCACCTCTCAATATTGGTCCTCAGACCTCACTTTCCTCCGGACCTTGGTATTCTGCCCCAAAGGCTGGGAGAGAAGGCGGAGGAGGAAGTGAGCGCAGCGCATAATTCTTAAACTACATTTCCCATAATGCTATGGGGTTGGCGGCGGCGCTTTGGAGAGAGACCAGGGGCCTTTGGGGAGTTCTATTTCTAGAACTGGGAAGGGCCGCTTTTCGCGTCCTCCTATGTCGACGCCGGGGTCTTAGGCATCTAGTTGGGAGCTTGGGTCCTGGAGCCCGGGTTGGGAAGTAACTGAGAAAGCCAGAGCAGAAGGGGAACTTCTTTGATAAATGCTGGGAAAGTTCCGGTCCAAAAGGCGGCCGCCTCTGTGACATCAAAGCACGATAGGCGGGGACTCTTTGTTGCGGTCCAATCAGACTCAGAGTGTAGCTTCTGGGCGGGGCAAAGGAAGCCCCCCAGGGAGTGTCCCTTGGGAATTCGGGGCTCCAAATAGGAAGTTAGAAGACGGAGGCTGTGGGAGTACCTTGTGGATAAGGGCGAACCGTGCTTCAGACCCCAGTCAGATGCTCTCTATTCCACGCAACCAACCTCACCCTCGCCCCTAACAAAACCCTTAATTTTAGTAATGGGAAAATATTAGAGTGGAAGGTCCTCCTCTCTCAAAGCCCTCAGAACCCGGAGTCGGCTCTTCAGTGAACTCTAGAGTTTGAGAGCACAAGACTCTGGAGTCCAGATCGGTGCATCGGGACTCCTCCTTTCCTAACGAGAAGTGTGCGTCCTGTAGGTTGAGGGTCCATTAGTCTCGGGAAAGGGCATCTCTTCGTTTAAGGCTCACCTCCTCCGGGGGAAAGGACGTCTCCCGGAGGTTGGCGTGGATTGATCGCTCTGGCCTCAATGGGGCCGCAGTTTCCCCTCCTGGTGGCTGCGCTGGGCAGCTGTTTGCTTCCTGCCCTGGGTTGTCTCTATTGTGATAAAAAGGTCGTGGATGCGCTAAAATCCTTGCAGACGGATTACCTGCCTGACCATCTGGGGGCTGAGCATCACAAACAGCTGATGGAAAAGCTAGAGAATGGCTTGAAGGATTTAAAGAACCTGGAGCTTGAGGAGGACTCCTTTTTGGGGGTCATCGGTGAGGACCAGGCAGAGCTGGGACTCCTGTGTCCTGGGAAAGGAGGGATCTGGGACTAGGGTGGCTGAGTGCAGGGATGAGAGGGCTGGAGGCAGAGTCTTCTGGGTTTGGGAATGGAGTAGGCTTGGGTACAGATTTAGGGGGTTTCCCCAGGGCTAGCAAATACTGTGTTTCCCTACCTCTGATCCTGCAATTTTATGCAACAAAACTACAATTCCCAGAAAGCAACACGAGGATAATCCCCTAATCAGGCCTATCCTTGCCCAGTGGCCACATGGATATTTTGTAGTTTCTAAAACCAGGTGAGCCCTCCATACAGTAACACGAATCTGAGGTTCTGTACCACCCCCAATCACCTCCTCCCCTCTACACACACAGATGATGCCACACTGGAAAAGGGAGCCTGGAGTTTTCTGAAGGAACTGAAACGCATCACGGACAGTGACGTAAAAGGTACATGCATGGAGGGGACAGGGAAGGGGCTCCAGAATCTCTCAGGGTAGTGACGGATGGTGATGCCTAGGTCCAATTCCTGGCTCTGCCAGTTCCTAGCTGTGTGGCCTTGCAGCTTCGTCCCCTAAAATGGACATCACACCAATGCTCTCGTCCTAGTTGTTGCTTAGCCATTCAGTTTCTCTGTTCTTCCTGGAGAAGCCGAAAAGCAGAGTGCCAGGCTCTGCGGACAGAGGCACACTTCCCATACCTCACTCACACCTGAAAGCGGGGAGGGGACCGCTTTGCTTCATCCTGCTTCTTCCCAGGTGAGCTCCTCGTGAAGGAGCTGTTCTGGATGCTTAAACAGCAAAGGGAGGTCTTGGCCCGACACGTTGCTCTGTTCCAAAAAGAAGGTGAGGGAAGATGGGAGTCCTGGACCTCCAGTCCCTCCATCCACAGTCCGAGAGTCCTTGTCCCCAGCCCCTTGCTTCTCCAAATCTGGTCTCTCAGCCCCCCAACTCTTCTCCCTCAGACCCAGAGGTTCAGGTCCTTTCTCCCGCAAAGCTGGGAGCTCCAGCACCAGCCCTTGCCCTTGCCCCTGCCCCCTCTCTCATCCCCTTTGACTTAACAACAGGATTGTCTTTTTTTCTCTCCCGAGGCAGTTCTCTGTCCCAACAAATGTGGTGAGTGGGGATTATGGGTGCTGGTCCTCTTTCCCTCGTCCCTACTGTGAATACCCAGCCTTTCTCCTCCCCCTGCTGGGTCTCGGTGTTTCTCCATTCTCCGCGCCTGCAAGGTTCCAGGTCTCCAGCATTCCTTCTGCACCAAGGCCATCTGGGGGAGCACTCTTTTCTGAGCCTGGTTAGATCCCGGCTTTCTACCCAGCTGCGCTCCAGCCCTGCCTGCCCTGCTCTGCCCTGCCCATGGTCTGCCCTGGCCCTTTCCTTTGAGCCCTGCCACTCAGTGGGCGCAGACAGCCTTGATCCTGCTCCTGCAGGTATGATGTTGCAGACTCTGATCTGGTGCAATTTCTGCGATAAGAAGATTCACGCTTGTCGGAAGAACACGGATTGTGGGGGTGCGAGAGCTGGGACCGTTAGGAGGGGTCAGCACAAAGGGGGTGGAGCCAGAGGCCTGACTGAGAATAGAGAAGGCCAAGACCACAGTCAGCTGAAGAGAAAAGGCGGGGCTGACCCGGTGGATGGGAGTTGGGGGAAGGCCAGGAGCCGTAAAGGAGCACCCACTGTAATCCCCTGTTCCCAGAGCGCAGAGTCAAGGTCCATGAAACGGAAGACATGATCCTGGACTGTGAGCTCAACTGGCATCACGCCTCTGAAGGCCTGACTGATTACAGCTTTTACAGGGTGGGGCCCTCCAACCCCTGTTACCCTTGAACTCCAGGTCCATTAGGCCCCTGAGTAAACCCTGTCTCACAATCCCCGTGACCCATGACCTAATAGGTTTGGCTGCCAGTGACTCTTTCGAGACCCTATACCCTGACCAGTACACAGGACTCCCATCTCCCCCACTGAGACCCGTAACCTTCTCACCCCTGTACTCCCCCAACCCCTGAACTCCCCAGGCCTCTGTGACCCCTTGAG
Source organism: Lasiurus cinereus (assembly GCA_011751065.1). Classification (NCBI taxonomy): domain Eukaryota; kingdom Metazoa; phylum Chordata; class Mammalia; order Chiroptera; family Vespertilionidae; genus Lasiurus; species Lasiurus cinereus. Next base: position 3,571,914 of record JAAGEH010000058.1, read on the forward strand.
CTTGGGTCTAGGTTTGGAGAAACAAAACTGAAAGGTTGGTGTACAAGGGGACAGCGCCCACCCTGACCAAGCCCAATGTGAAGGCATCAGATGCGGGCACCTACCGCTGCCAGCTGAACACGGTGAAATCCATGCCAGCCACCATCATCCATTATCAAGTCAGAGGTCGGTGCTGGGGAAGTATGGGACTCTGGGGTCTGGGGTTGGGAGTGGCCTGCTTCCGGGGTGTGTAGGGGGAATAACTTCCTGCCAAGGTGTGGATTTAGGCCAGGAGAGTGTCACTTCCTGCCCTGCGTGTGGCTCTGGCCACGTAGGCAGGGTTTCCTTCAGGGCGGGTTCCGGTTATACGCCACAGGAGGCACGATGATGACCGCCTGGTGGGGCTGGGTCTTGGGGCAGGCGGGGGCAGGCAGGGCTCGCCGTGGCTGTGCTGGGACCTTCTTCGTGCCTTCCCAGGATTATTCCTTTCTCCTCCTCTATCAGTGTTGCCCAAAAGAATAGTGGAGGAAACTCCATCAACAAGCATCATCCCAAACCAGGAGGACGTGGACGTGGCCCTGGATGAGGTGACGTGGGCTCCCAACAAGTCGTCCACAACCATCCCGCCTCCGTCACCGTCCTCCGCGGCACCGGTTCCGACGGTGGAGAACATGCTGAGAAGCCTCCTGGTCGGGCTGCTGATCTGGGGCTTTGTGGTGCTGATAGCCAGCATCGTCATCTTGTGAGCAGCCTGCTGAGGAAGTGAGGGCTTGGAGTGAGGGGCGGGACTTCCAGTGCAGAGTGGGCCTGGGAACTATGAGAACCCTGACAGCTGGACTGCCCTGGGGAGTGGGGTGCAGAAAACATGTTGGGGCTTACCCAGGGGGGCAAAGCTCAGATAATTGCTGGAATAAGATCAAATATATACCGAGGCTGGGATCTGATCCGGTTTGGCTGTTTGCACCCTACTGTCTCCCAGGATGCTCTGCTATTGGTCTGAGAAGAATCCTGGATACTTCATTGATTCCATCAAGTCCTGGGTCAGCACTGCCAAGGATGCTGCTCAGAGCCCCAAGGTTCCGGAGAAAAAGGCCAAAAAATCTAGGAGCCAATAAAGATTTATTTGATTGTTTAAGTATCTGACTCACTCCTCCACACTGATTTCAACTCTTGGTTCCCCCAAGAGGAGAGGTCTGGGGACAGTCTCCTATCAGAGAGGAGGGGCTGGAGCCAGGTCCTGGGGGTCCTGGCAGGGCCCAATGGGCTGCATTGTGACCCAGAACTAAGGAGTGGGGCAGAGCCAGGGCTACCCAGATCTCCTCCTCCAGGCCCGGTCCCCTCACAGGACGCCCCCTCCCCGCTCTTCCTGCCCGGTTTCCTCTTGCCTTTTCCTGTCCCCCACCCAGTGCTGGGAGCTGGGGCAGAGGAAAGGCTGAACGGGAGCAGAGGGGTCAGGAACAGACCCAGGCCTACGGAGCCAGGGCCCCCAGGGGTGCTGCTGGGACCCGAAGCAGGGTAAGAGCCCAGGACGCAGGAGTCCAGATCCCTCCTCCCTCAGATCCAGGACTCAGTCCTTAGCCACTTCCCACCCCACACCCAGGAGTCCAGGCTCCCTTCCCGTTCCTCTACCCAGACTCAGGAGTCTGGGCCCCAGCCCCCTCCAGGTTCTGACCCAAGTCCAGGCCCCCCTCCAGCCTATTCCCCAAAACTCAGAGCCTCAGGAGCTGGGGCCTTGCCCACCCTCCCGCAGGGCCATGCTATCTGGTGAACGGAAGGAGGGCGGGAGCCCCCGCTTCGGGAAGCTGCATCTCCCAGTGGGCCTTTGGATCAATTATCCCAGGAAGCAGCTGGCCAAGCTGGGGCGGCGCTGGCCCAGCGCAGCCTCTGTCAAGTGAGTGCCCTCCTCCCCGGAACTCCTGCCCCTGCCCCTGCCCGGGCGGCCTCCTGCCTATCCTTGTCTCTGACCCAGTCCCTGCACTAGGCAGTACCAGGGGCCTCTGAGTGAGCTGGCCGTGGGAAGGACACATGGGCCACAGCGATACAGGGCCCGGTGGGGGAAGTGCTGGGCGTGGACACAGCGTGGGGACCCGGGAGGAGATGGATTTGATTCCCTTTTTCCCCTGATCACCTTTGGAGATTTCCTTCTGTGGGGCTCGCCTATTTATTTATTTATTTATTTATTTATTTATTTACTCTCTTTCCTTGCCTTCGGCTTCTGCCCACCTCTCATCTCCATACCCTCTCCGCCTCTCACCTTTCTGTCCGTCCCTGTCCCATCTCCATGGGTCTCTGTCCCTCCGTCTCTGGGTCTCTGTCCCCCTCCCCCGCAACCTGGGTCTTTGTCCACCTTCCTCCTTCTCTAACTCCCGCATCTCTGCGTGTCTCTCTCTCCCGCATCTCCGCTCCTCGGCGGACTCCCAGGTCTTCCTCTTCAGACACGGGGAGCCGTAGCAGCGAGCCGCTGCCCCCGCCACCGCCGCACGTGGAGCTGCGGCGAGTGGGCGCGGTGAAGGCGGCCGGGGGAGCCTCGGGGAGTCGCGCCAAGCGCATTTCCCAGCTCTTCCGGGGCTCGGGGACCGGGGTCGCGGGATCAGGCGTTGCGGGAGGTCCCGGGACCCCGGGGAGCGCGCAGCGCTGGGCCAGCGAGAAGAAGCTGCCGGATTTGGCGGCGGGCGTGGCCCCCGAGCCTCCACTGGCTAATCGCGCCACTGCGCCCCCGGGGGTCCTCAAGATCTTCGGCGCCGGGCTGGCGTCGGGCGCTAACTACAAGAGTGTGCTGGCCACGGCGCGCTCCACGGCCCGCGAGCTGGTGGCCGAGGCGCTGGAGCGCTATGGGCTGGCCGGCAGCCCCGGCGAGAGCAACTGCGTGGACGCCTTCGCGCTGTGCGACGCGCTGGGCCGGCCCGCGGCGGGCGGCCTGGCGAACGGCGAGTGGCGCGCCGAGCACCTGCGCGTGCTGGGCGACGCGGAGCGCCCGCTGCTGGTGCAGGAGCTGTGGCGGGCGCGGCCGGGCTGGGCGCGGCGTTTCGAGCTACGTGGCCGCGAGGAAGCGCGCCGCCTGGAGCAGGAGGCGTACGGTGGTGCCGACGGCGAAGGTGAGGCGGCCCGCGGGGCCGGCAGCTGACCGGGGGCGGGGCCGGGCGCAGGGATGGGGGGGGTTTGGGGGGCGGGGCCAGGGCGAAGCAGGCCTGCAGGGCTGGAAGCGAAGCCCCGGGAAAAGGACTGGGCGGGACCTATATATAGCACGGGGTCAAACGGAGGAAAGGTTGGATTCGGACCCGGGTCAGCCAGACGTGCTAGGCCAGAGCCCTGGGGATAAGGGCAGCGCCCGGGGCGGGGCCTCTGGTGCTGGGGCGGGGCCTGGAGCTAGGGGTGGGGGGCGGGGCGGGTGAGTGGCGTGGGTTCCTGTGGCGGGACGCCTCTCGGAGCAGTAGTCCCTGAGAGCCCGCAGCCCTCGGCGGATGAAGACTGGAGGGGGGAGGGGCCTGAGCGCAGAGGCACGGGCGGCCAGATCAAAGCCTGAGAATGGGCGGGGCCTCAGCGGGCGGCCCTGGGAGCTGGCGGCCTGAAGCCGGGTTGGCTTCCAAGTCTGAGCGCTGGCGCGTGAGGGTGGAGACCAGGGAAGGTCGGGCCTGGAACTGGAGGTGGTGCCTTTGCTGAAGTCTCAAGTGTGGGGCAGGGCCGGCAGGGTTGGGGCCAGGCTCACAGGGCTTAGGGACTGCTCAAGGAGTCTGGTAAGCTCTTACCTGTTTCTGAGTCCGCTTTTGGCAGATTGAGTGGTGTGGCAGTTAAGCTCATAGGCTTTGAACCCAAGTTGAGGTTCCAACTCGTTCTTAGCCAGTTAAAGTCAGCAAAGTGCTAGAAGATTCAAGGAGATAGTGTATAGAGGTTCAGCCCAGTGCTTGGCACATTAGTTGCTTAATAAGGAATGGCAATTATAACTATCATTGCCTTTTTAAAAAGTATGTGTTTAGCCCTAGCCAGTTTGGCTCAGTGGATAGAGCGTCGGCCTGCGGACTGAAGGTCCCAGTTTTGAGTCCAGTCAAGGGCACTTATCTTAGTTGCAGGCTCCTCCCCTGGTCAGGCTGGTGCAGGAGGAAACCAATCACTGTGTTCCTCTCACATTGATATTTTCCCCTTTCTCTTCCACTCTCCCTAAAACTAAATGAAAAATCATCCTTGGGTGAGGATTTAAAAAAGTTTTTTATTGATTTTTAGAGAGGAAGGGAGAGGGATAGAGAGATAGGAACACCGATGAGAGAGGAACATCATGGCTGCCTCCTGCATGCCCCCTACTATGGATTGAGCCTGAAACTGGGCGTGTGCCCTGACTGGGAATCAAACTGGCGACTTCTTGATTCCTGAGTTGATGCTCAACCACTGAACCACACCAGCTGGGACATTATTGTCTTTTTTCTTTTCTTTTCTTTTTTTTTTAAAAATTATTCTTCAAAAAGCATCCATTGGGCATCTACTCTGGGCCACACATTATTTAAGACCCTGGGAAAATACAATGGGGACTTTGACAGGTGAAGTTCCCACCCTCCTAGATTTTACAGCCTAGTGAGAAACCATCAGTTAGCTGGCTCACCGCATCCACTAGGCTCCTACTGTATGCCAGGGCTGTGCTGGGCCCAGCCAGAGACCCAAGTGCCCAGGAGTGCCATTCTCTGCTTCAACTTAGAATTTCAGGGAAGGGAGTTGCATTTCCATGGGGCAGGGTCTTCTCTGTTCACTGCAAAGTCCCTAGTGGCCAGAATAGAGCCCAGCACATAATAGATGCTCAAAATATATTAGTTGAAAGAATGAATGAATTTCTGAGGTGAAAACTTAAAGATGGGGATCGGTAGGAGTCAGGTGGGGAAAAAAAATATATATATATATATATATATATATATTCCAGGCACAAGGGACAGCATAGGCAACACCTAAACGTGGGGAGCAGCCCCATCCCTCCGGAGCCCACTCTTTGTCTCTTGATAACAGCCCGATTTCTGAGTCTGTCTCTCCGCTGAGTCTGTCTCTCCGCGTCGTTTTCCAGTTTCAGCCGTATTGCTCTTCATCTGTCTCCGCAGGCACCGGCCCCACCTTGTGGAGGCCACAGAAGAACCGCTCCCGGGCAGCGTCCGGTGGGGCGGCCCTGGCCAGCCCTGGCCCCGGGTCGGGGTCAGGTGCCCCGGCTGGGTCCGGCAAGGAGCGCTCGGAAAATCTTTCGCTGCGGCGAAGCGTGTCAGAGCTCAGCCTGCAGGGCCGGCGAAGGCGGCAGCAGGAGCGCAGGCAGCAGGCACTCAGCATGGCCCCAGGGGCAGCCGACGCCCAGATCGTACCCACAGACCCCAGCGACTTCGACCAGTTGACCCAGTGCCTCATCCAGGCCCCCAGCAACCGGCCCTACTTCCTGCTGCTCCAGGGCTACCAGGATGCCCAGGTAAGCTCAGCCTCTTACCCAGGAAACCCTAGGCCCCTCCCTTAGGTTAAAGGGCGACAGAACTACAACCCCCAGAATTCCTTGGGTTACTGTATGCTGGAAGGTGTGGCCCCATCTAGGTAGGAGAGAGTAGTAGGAGTGGAGGATAAATGGCTGAGAAAGAGACCCGGACAAGTAGGGACGGACAAGTATTCAAAGTTGGGGAAAGCACTGTCTTTCCCACGGGAGAATGGAAGAGCCTGTTGTAGAAAGCGCCTGGCGGGGGAGTAATGGGAGAGTCTGTCTCCTGGGTGAGCCTGTATTTCCTGGAGAGGAGTGAACTAATCCTTTTTTAAAAGGTGGCTTACACTGGAATGATTTTTAAGAAATATATTTTATTGATTTTTTTAAAAAGAGAAAGGGAGAGGAAGAGAGAGTTAGAAACATAGATGAGATAGAAACATGGATCAGCTGCTTCCTGTACCCCCTCCACTGGGGATGTGCACAGAACCAAGGTACATGCCCTTGACCGGAAACAAACCTGAGACCTTTCAGTCTGCAGGCTGATGCTCTATCTACTGAGCCAAACCAGTTAGTTCTACCCTGGAATGATTTGACCATTATTGATGGGGACAGGTGGTACTGATCTTTCTATTTTACATATTTGGGTGGCAGTAGACTTGTTTGAGTGTCAAGGAGCAGGGAGGGAGAAAAGGCTAGCAGTTGGGAGTTGAAGGGAAGTTATTTCATTCATAGAACTGTAATGTATTAGTGGAAATACTCATTTCTGTGTGATGATTGGGAGAATCATCCTTATAGTGTTGTCTGCTTTTGGGGCAGCCAAGCTCAACAGGTGCAGTTGGGATCAATGGGAAAGACCTCTGTCAGTGGTGGAGCTAATGGAAAAACCCTGTCTTTTACTGTCAGAGGGAGATCCAAGGGGCTCACAGCTTAGCTGTGTATGTGGGTGAGAGTTTAAGTCTATTCAGAGAAGAGCTTGCACAGAAAAGAAGTCATTTCTTTGTTGACCAATAGGGTGGGGCAAGTTCATTGGAAGGATCTATTTGGGGAGTATGGGACAGTCTTTTATGGGAAGAGGGGAAGGCACATTGGAAACATCCATTCTTTTGGGTGAAGTTTATGAGAAATTTCTTTGTGAGAAAGAGGCTTTATTAGAAGTGTCCATTCCTTGGAAAAAGGAGTAAGAGGTGAGTCTACTATAGAAAGGAATTTATTTGCACGCCGCTGTTCATGGTGGCTGTAATCTGAGAGTTCACTGTGTCTGCCAAGGAAGCATCCCTTCTTGGAACAGGAGAGCTCATTTTAGAAAGGGGGTATTTATTTATTTATTTATTTATTTATTTATTTCAGAGAGGGAGATAGAAACCTCAATGATGAGAGAGAATCATTGATTGGCTGTCTCCCACACACCTCCTTCTGGAGATCAAGCCTGCAACCCAGGCATGTGCCCTTGACAGAATCAAACCTGGGACCCTTCAGTCCACAGACCGATGCTCTATCCACCGAGCCAAACCAGCTAGGGCCAAATATTTTGGATCATTCCATTCCTTTGACAAGGATGGAAAATGGGAGCATCTACCTCCAGAAAGAGGTCAGACTGAAAAGATCCGTGTTTTCTAGCGGCAGATGAGCAAATCCATTGTAGAAAGGGGTCTCTCTGGAAAAGTCCACCCGCTGGATAAAGGCAATGGGAGAGCTCAGTGTAGGAAGAGGATCTATGAATATCAGAATTGACTGTTCTCTCGGACATGCATGGAGAACAGAAGGGTCTAATGACAGAAGCGGATCAGACGGAGCTCTCCCATTTTTATGGGATGGAGATGGGAGAGTCATTTTTAGGAAGGGGTCTTCCTTTGGTGGGTGCAATGGACTCTCCATGATAAGAGGGTAATAGGTGAGTTCCTTGTACGATTATGTCGCTTTGGAAGCCAATCCACCATAGGGTGGGACCAAAGGCGAGTCCATTGTAGAAAGGGGGTCTCCTTTTAAGTGTCCATTCATAGAATGGAGATAATGGAAGAAATCTTTGCTCAAGGGGGGAGTCTCTTTAAAGGTATCCATTCCTTGCTTTAGGAATATTGAAAGAAACTATATTTAGAAGGGGAAATGTCTTTGAAGCCTCCATCATGGGGGTGGAATGATGGGTAAGTGGGGCCAGGTGTAGGGAAATGGGAATGTTCCTTGGAGAAAGGTTTCCTTGGAAGAGTCCATTCTTTTTTTTGGGGGGAGGGTAATGGAATCGCCCATTTTAGTAATAGGGTCACACTGTCCTTGGAAGTACCCATTCTTTGGGCTGGATATGATGGGAGAGTCCACTGTAGGGATCACTTGGAAAGAGTCCATTCAGAGGAGGTGAAAAGATGGGAGAATCTACTGGAGAAAGATCTGGGAATCATCCATTTTTTGAGGGAGGGGAATGGTAGAGCCCATGTCAAGAAGGGGTTTCCTGCGCCGCCTGTGTAGCTCAGTGGTTGAGTGTCGACCTATGAATTGGAAGTTCAAGGTTAGATTCCCCATCAGGGCACATACCCCATTTTTATACTCGATTCCCAGTGCGGGGTGTGCAGGAGGCAGTGTATCAGTGATTCTCTCTCGTTGGTGTTTCTCCCTCTCTCCCTCTCCTTTCCTCTCTGTGGAAAAAAAAGACTTGAAAGTATCAGGTATTCAGGCTGTATGTTATGGGACAGTCCAGCATGGGGAGTGCCTTTGAAGAGTCCACTCCTGGGGGTCGGGTGGTTGGTGAGTCCTTTGGGATCCTGGGAGACCCCCTTTGGAAGTGTTCATGTGAGGGAGTTGACGGGAGAGTCCACTGTCATTGTCGTAAAGAGGTCTTTTTGGAAGCATCCATTCACCCGGGGCCGTTTCCTTAGTCACTAGTGCATCTTCACCTTCCCTGCAGGACTTCGTGGTCTATGTCATGACACGGGTGCAGCACGTGTTCGGCCGGGGCGGGAACTCCTCTGCCCGCGCTGGGTCTCCAGCCCCGTATGTGGACACCTTTCTCAACGCCCCCGACATCCTGCCGCGTCACTGCACAGTGCGTGCAGACCCCGAGTCCCCCGCCACGGTGCGCCCGTCCCGGGGAGCCCCGGTCACGCACAACGGGTGCCTCCTACTGCGGGAGGCCGAGCTGCACCCGGGCGACCTGCTGGGGCTGGGAGAGCACTTCCTGTTCATGTACAAGGACCCCCGCGTTGGAGGCTCAGGGCCCGCGCGGCCGCCGTGGCTGCCCGCGCGCCCCGGGGTCACGCCTCCGGGCCCGGGCTGGGCCTTCTCCTGCCGCCTGTGTGGCCGTGGGCTGCAGGAGCGCGGCGAGGCGCTGGCCGCCTACCTGGACGGCCGCGAGCCCGTGCTGCGCTTCCGGCCGCGCGAGGAAGAGGCGCTGCTGGGGGAGATCGTGCGCACCGCGGCAGCGGGCGCCGGGGACCTGCCGCCGCTCGGACCCGCCACGCTGCTGGCGCTGTGCGTGCAGCACTCAGCCCGGGAGCTGGAGCTGGGCCACCTGCCGCGCCTGCTAGGCCGCCTGGCCCGTCTGATTAAGGAGTCTGTCTGGGTGAGTGACCCAAACCACCATCGGGCTTCGCTTACGCCCCAGGACCTTGGTCCAGCTTCAGCTAGCCAGCCTCCACCCCAGTTTTGTCGTTGGGCGGGGAGAAACTACATCTCCCGTGGTGCCCCAGGCGAGGGGTCCGATGGGATGCTGGGAGTTGTGGATTCATCCGCTGGGCAGTACCTGCCTTTGCAGCTGTGGGATTAATGGAAGAAACCATTCCGGGAGAAGGAGATGAGGGAGGGAGGAAGAGAACCCAGTGTATGAAAAATTGGAAGAGATCATTGTGGGAAGTGTGTGCGTGGACCATTCCTAGAGGTGAGGGGGCACAAACCTGGAAATGCCAGGGAGAAGCAATGAAGGGGTTGCACTCTAAAAAGCTTGGGCCTGTTAGATTTCAGAAGTTTCTTGTGCGGTAAGAAGTTCTGTTAGCGAAGTGGACCTGGAGGGAGATAGTGATGTGTGTTTTAAAAGATGAGGAGAGACCATTGAAGCTTGAGTCCATATGAAAATCGCGGAGAGTCTGGGTCTAAAAGGTGCTCCTAGAAAGATCTGGCTATTAACCCTGGGCCTGTCTCCCTGATCCCCCTCACTCTGACTCTAACCTTATTGTTCCACAGGAAAAGATTAAGGAAATTGGAGACCGTCAGCCAGAGAAGTAAGAGGAATTCTGGGAGAAGCAACTAGAGGGATGTGGGGGTTGGGATTTGAGTCAGTTCTGTGCACTCCATGCCTGTCATAGCACAAGTTTCTGCTCTTCCTGCTTCTACTATGCCAGCTGTGAGATGGGGGTGGGATTCAATCTACAATTAGACGCAGATCTCAGGGTTTGGACACTATGGTGAGGTTGGGCAAGGATCACAGGTCCCCTCCTCCTTCCCCAGCCACCCTGAGGGGGTCCCTGAGGAGCCTTTGACGCCCGAGGCTGTGTCCGTGGAGCTGCGGCCACTCATGCTGTGGATGGCCAACACCACAGAACTGCTGAGCTTTGTGCAGGAGAAGGTGCTGGAGATGGAGAAGGAGGCTGACCAGGAGGGTGAGCGCAGACCCAGACTCCGGCCACTCCGAGCCACTGCCATTCCCTGAACCTGGGGCCCGGCTCCTCTCCGCCAGCCTCCGGTTCTCCCTCTCACCCCGCGCCTGTCCCCAGACCCACAGCTCTGCAATGACTTGGAATTATGTGATGAGGCCATGGCCCTCCTGGATGAAGTCATCATGTGTACCTTCCAGCAGTCTGTCTACTACCTCACCAAGGTTGGCCTTGACCTTTGCATCCTGTTGGCATAACATAACTTCCCATTAACTACATCACATCGCTCTGATGTCACTTCCGATTTGCCCTCACAAGATTTCCTGCTTCTCTGACATCGCTTCCCATTTTGTTATTCTGACATCACTCTCTGTTTGAGCCTATGTCACTTCCCTGCCTTCTGGCTTCTCTGCCTGTCTCTGCACCAATCCCCTCTCGGCAGTCTAGTCTCCCTACCTGATTATATCACTTTCCCACACTCCCTTTTCCTGAGTTAATTCTTCAGTCACTCATAAGTTGATAGATAGATATATAGGTATGTAGATATAGATTAAATAGTGTTAACTACTGTTATTTAAAGGTCCTTTTTCACCAGCCCTTACTTCCTGTGTTTGCTGATCTCACTTTCTGTAACTGAATTCACTCCCTTTTCTGAGTCACAGACCTTCTTCTCTCTGGAGTGCCCCCTTTATAGGACCTGTTTGCTGCCCCAGTTCCTCGCCATCACCCTTGATGTTTATATTGCTTCTTGGAGTTCTCAGGGTTTCTGGCCTATGGCCGACTTGATTCCCTATCTATGAAATGAAAGGGAATCTTTTGGGGCAGGTAGTCTATGTTCCTTGAGGAGCCTTGATTAGTGAAACCCCTTTCCTTCTGAAGGTTTCACTTCCTGTATATCCCTGCCAAGTGTGGTTTGACTTTTTTTCTGGCTCTAACTTTATTTCCTGTCCTTGGCCTGATCTTACTTTCCATTGGCTAACTGCCACCCCACTCCCACTTCCTGACTCTCCATTCTTTTTCTTTCCTTCAGGAATTCTGGACAAATACTTCTTTGACTAAGGGGGGCCTCTTTGCTCAGTATCCTTTGTCTTCCTTCAGTTGTCTCTGTTGAGAAACTGCAAGTCCCGTAAGGCACCAGAGGTAGTCTTAAAATGCCCAAGAAACTTCTGCAAGGCCCGATGCATGCTAGACACCCAGCTGGAAAGTAGGAATTTACTCATGGAGCTCTTTAGGGTGTTGAAGGCAAAATGGACTACAATTCCCAGAAACCTTTGGTGGAGCTCCCCAGTATCTTCATATGCTGCTACCCTGACCCTTCTGGGAGTTGTAGTCTGATCTTGTTTGCATCTCTGTATCTCCTCAGACTCTGTATTCAACGCTGCCAGCTCTCCTGGATAGTAACCCTTTCACAGCGGGGGCAGAGCTTCCTGGCCCTGGCGCAGAGCTGGAGGCTATGCCTCCAGGTTTGAGGCCTACCCTGGGCGTCTTCCAGGCCGCTCTGGAGCTGACCAGCCAGTGCGAGCTGCACCCGGACCTTGTGTCACAGACTTTCGGCTACTTGTTCTTCTTCTCCAATGCATCCCTTCTCAACTCACTGATGGAACGAGGTGAGTGTCAGACTGGGAAGGGCAAGGAGGCAGAGACAGGAGTCCCTGAGATCCAGGTCAAATCAGACCCATCACAGGCTGAGGCCTGACTCTTAGGCACTCTGGAAAGCAAGCTCCAGGCCCCATGCTGAAGGACGGGAAGGACCTGGGAGGCAGAAGGGCAGGGTCCATGTACCCATTGCTGCTCATCCCTTCCCCCACAGGTCAAGGCCGACCTTTCTACCAGTGGTCTCGAGCTGTCCAAATCCGGACCAACCTGGACCTTGTCCTGGACTGGCTACAGGGGGCTGGACTGGGAGACATTGCCATGGAGTTCTTCCGGAAACTCTCCATGGCTGTGAACTTGCTCTGTGTGCCTCGCACCTCCCTGCTCAAGGTGATTCCTGACCCTTAGCCCCTGGCTCTTCAGCCATGTTCAGTATTCAGCTTCCCCTTGGGTCTTCCCTGGGGCTCCATGTTATCCTCAGTCCCAGCTCAGAAACCATGGGTGACGCTCTGGCAGCTCGAAGGAAGTATCCAACAAGTGTCCAAACTGGGCTGCATCTGAATCTCAGCGGGACTGATTAACAGTTTCCAGGACCCCCACCCTCAGACATACTGATTGAGGAAGTTGGGTATGAGACCAAAGAATGGGATAGTTAAAACACTCATTGGCCCTAACTGTCTTGGCTCAGTGGACAGAGCATTGGCCTGCAAACTGAGGGGTCTCAGGTTCGATTCCAGTTTAAGGGCATGGACCTTGGTTGCAGGCTCAATTCACCGTAGGAGGTGTGCAGGAGGCAGCTGATAGATGTTTCTAACTCTATTCCTCTTCCTTCCTCTCTGTAAAGATCAATAAAATATATATTTAAAAAAAAAACCACTCATTGAACATAAAACTACATGCCAGGCACTGTTTAATACTTCTGGTTGAATGCTAAGCCCCATGAAGTAGGTTACTAATTGACAATTTTTTCTCAGACAAGGAAACTGAGAGATAGGCTAGGTCACTTGACTTTGTTTATTTATTTATTTATTTAAAATATATTTTATTGATTTTTTACAGAGAGGAAGGGAGAGGGAGAGAGAGTTAGAAACATCCATGGGAGAGAAACATCTATCAGCTGCCTCCTGCACACCCCCCACTGGGGACATACCCACAATCAAGGTATATACCCCTGACCGGAATCAAACCTGGGACCTTTCAGTCTGCAGGCTGACGCTCTAGCCACTGGGCCAAACCAGTTTTGGCCATTTTATTTATTTTTATTTGTCAAGACTTGTATAGAGCATTTAATAAGTGTTCTAAGTGCTTTAGAATCTTGCCATATTGAGTCATTATAACAACCCTAGTACAGTGGCACCTCGAAATACGAGTGCCCTAACATACGAGATTTTTGAGATACGAGCCGTCGAGCGAGCTATTTTTGCTTTGAAATATGAGCAACATTTGAGATAGGAGTAATTTCACAGATCGGCCGGCTGCACACGACCCACCAGTTTACCTCGACTCGAGCGTCTCATGGTTTCCCACGCCTCAAGGTTACGGAACTAATTAAACTCGTATTTCGAGGTACCGCTGTAGTAGTTTCTAACCTGCCCCAATTTAAAGATGAGGAGAGGGAGGCACAGAGACTTGTCAGAAGGTAATAAGTCACCAAACTGGAGTTTCTGAACCCAGGCGATCTGGATTCAGTCTCTGGTTTTGACCACACTGATGATTCTGATGCCAGTTAGGTTAGGTGTGGAGATTTTCAAACAGACACAAAAAAGTAGCCACAGTGGAATAATGAATCCCCAGGTACACATCACCAGCTTCAGTACTATGAAGGAATGGCTAAGTTCGTTTCTTCTCCATCCCTGCCTACATTTATTTTGCAGCAAATCACTTAAATAATGTTTTTGTTAATTTTTAGAGAGGAAGGGAGAAGGTGAGAGAGAGAAACATTGATGTGAGAGAGACACATTAATAGGTTGCCTTCTCTACACATCCTGACTGGGGGTTGAACCTGGGACCTGGGCATATGCCCTGACCATGACCAGCTGAGCAGCAAATCACATTTTTTAAAGAAGCTGATAGCACACCCTTCCCTACCATCACTTCAGTGACAACCAGGCTTCACAGTGCCCTCAGGACATTGCACAGACAGCAGTACATCCCACTACGTCCAGCTCCTTAAAGGAGAGCTCTCTAGGATTTCTCAACTGTTCCACAATGACCACAGACTTCTCACCTCATCTTCCCGCCAGGCTTCTTGGAGCAGTCTACGAACTGACCACCCCACGCTGACCCCTGCTCAGCTCCACCATCTGCTCAGCCACTACCAGCTGGGTCCTGGCCGTGGGCCCCCACCTGCCTGGGAGCCTCTCCCTGCAGACCGGGATGCTGTGGACACAGGCGAGGAGAAATGGGGACAGGCATTGGGACTATCAGCTTTCTTCTGTCCTTGGAACCTAGGAATCCATAGCCCCAGCCCCTTCCTCCTTCTTGCTCAGGATTTGGACCCCTAGTCCTTTCCTCCCCCAGTACCTAAGTGCTGGACCTCAATCCCCTTCTCCCCAGGATACAGGACTTCAAGCCCCCAGCTCCCTCTTTTTCCCCTAGGGGTTCAGACCCCAGCTTCTTTCCCCTACAAACTTACCTCCCTATCATCCAGGAGTCCCGGCTCCAGGCCCTCCACTCAAAGGAATCCATAAAACTAAGTTCCAGCCCTTCCTCGTGGACCCAAGAACCCAACTACATTGCCCATTTCCCAGGCAACGGTGGCCTTTCATAGTGTGGACTACAACTCCCATGATCACATGATGGGAACTCCAAGAGCCGCTCTAGGAGTTGCTGGGGATTTTAAGTGTTCCTTTCTTTAGACGTGACACAGCCTACCTTCTCTCTGACGCTGCTGCCTAACGCCCGTTTTCATAATTATGCGTTTTTGGTCTCATAGGGGACATCTTCGAAAGCTTCTCCTCTCATCCTCCCCTCATCCTGCCCTTGGGAAGCTCGCGCCTGCGCCTCACCGGGCCTGTGACGGACGACGCCTTGCACCGCGAACTGCGCAGACTCCGACGCCTTCTCTGGGATCTTGAGCAGCAGGAACTGCCGGCCAATCACCGCCACGGACCTCCTGTGGCCACGCCTCCTTGAGAACCAATAGCAAACGAGCGCGCCAGCCTTGAAAAATCTTGGGTTCTCACTGGAGCCCTCCTGAGCGCAGAACTTTCTGGGAGTTGTAGTTCTTTTCTCGCTTGGGATGCTGGGAGTTTGAATTTTTGGGTCGTGGAGGATGGGACGGTGGGTAAGATGGGTTTGGGATTTGAGTGCCAGGAGCAATAAAGGTATCTGTGGTATAAAGGTATTGATAATGTCTCGCTTGTTAAGACCCAGAAACGTTAGTGATGATTTTCTGCGGAATACAGCACCAGGGCTCTTGCCTGGGCCCTGGGCTCCTGCCCACTCCGAGGAGGTATTTATAACCACGGCCTCAGCTTGCCCTCTTGCACGTAATCCAACCCAGGAGCACTGGGGCCTCCCACGAATCTTGGGACAGCGCTTGTAAGCTTGCTCTGCCAAATATCAGGCCCCTGGGCCTGCGGATGGGAACCAGCATCCTCGAGGGTTTTGTTTTTTTTCCTTTCATGCTCTCGTTTTGATCCCCAAAGCCCATACTCGAGCCCCCTCCTCCCTCAGACCCAGGAGTCGGTTCCCAACCCATTCTGGACCTTTCTGTCTGTCAGGCACACTGCCGAGTCCCCACACTTCTGGTCCCTATTCCCGGCATCCGGAAGTCTGGGCTCCCTGCCCATCCTCACACCCAGGAGCCCAGGCCCCGCCCACTTTACTTCCAACCCCGGAATCCAGGTCCCTTTCCCCCTCCTTCAGGCCCGGGAGACCGGGAATCCAGCTGAACTTTTCACTCCCCTGAACCCGACTCCTGCTGCTGCGTCAGGGAAAAACTAAGCGACAGGTGGCACCTGCCTGTGGGGTCGGGACGCGACCACCTGCCTCGGCTGCTCACCCGGCGCCACCCTCCGCACCTGCTTCCGTCAGTCCGCCCGCCGCTGCCCCGCCCGACCCGCCGCCCCAGGACGCGGAGGAGGAGCGAGCTGGGGAACCCCCACGTCCGCCCCGCCCCAGTCCCGCTCAGTCCCAACTCCCGCCCCTTCTCACGGTCCCAGGCTGGGCTCCTGTCTCCCCGCCCCGCTTCACGGACTCCCAGCACGCCCCCAAAGGGGGGGAGGGGTCCCAGACTGGTGGGGTGCAGCTCGCAGCCTCCAGCTTAGACTTCGGGACTCAACCTGCTCCAGAGCACAGCTACACTTGAGCCATCCGGTGAGAAGCCCCTGGGGTGGGGATGGGAGTCAGACCCGTCTTAACTTTTCTGTCCCCTCTCTGGACTCGGTCCCTTCCTCCCCCACAGACCATGGTGGCTGACCACCATCCGCTCCCTTCTCAAATGCAGATGGGGAGACTTTTCCATGCCCTGGGGCCTACCTGGTCTCCTTCCCCCTCCTGATCAAGGATGTTGGCTTCTAGTCCCCTCCGAGTAGTGAGTTCCAGCCCTTCTCCCTTTTCTCCTCCCTCCCTTTCATAGACTCGGCAGACCAGGGCTTCAGTGTTCCCCTTCTTAGGACCTAGGCGAACCCCAAGTCCTTTCTCCCCCAGGGTCCAGGAATTAGGGCCTTGAGCTCCTCCTTCAGACCCAGAAGTCCAGGCCCCAGCCCCTCCCTGAGACCCAGGGGTCCAGGCCCCCAGCCCCTCCTCCCTCAGACCCAGGGGTTCAGGCCCCCAGCCCCTCCTCCCTCAGACCCAGGGGTTCAGGCCCCCAGCCCCTCCTCCCTCAGACCCAGGAGTCCAGGCCCCCAGCCCCTCCTCCCTCAGACCCAGGAGCCCGGGTCCCCAGCCCCTCCTCCCTCAGACCCTGGAGTCCGGGTCCCCAGCCTCCTCCTCCCCCAGGATCCAAAAGTTGTGGCCCAAAGACTCTCCTGTCTCTGAGTCTTTCATGTGCAGGGGCAGCCTCCTGACCTCCATTGTGACCCTGCCTCTTGTGTCGGTCCTGCCTTCCCCCCAGTCCAGGTCCCTATCCCAGCCTTGGCCATGACCCTGGTGGCTTCCTCCCAGCGCTCCCAAATCATTCGCTCCAAGTTCCGCTCTGGTGAGATGTAGGGAAGGGGTTCTCTGGGCTTGGGGAGTACTCTAACTCTGGGAGCGTGCAGGTTGGGGTGAGGTGGGAAGGGGGCAGTGGGACCCCAGAGGTATGTGTCTTGCTGTGCTAAAGGGCACTCATGCATAGAGGAGGTCTCAGCAAAGGGGTCAAGTTGTGTTGGATCAATGAGTATGCAAAGGGCTAGTCCTATGCTCCTATGAATGATGGGGAGTGTGTGTGGGGGGGTAGAGGTGGGTGTGCAGAGCATCAAAGGAACAGGGGCTTAACCTGACACGCGTGCAAAGTGAAGTGCCCCGAGCGGAGACTTCCATGTGGGACAGTGAGCTATTAAGTCTTGAAAGCGTCAGCGTTGTGTTTTAGGTCCCAATATAGGTGGAAAGTGTGTAAGTGCGTGACACTAGAGGTCCATTTCTGAGTAGGCAAAAGGTACTCGAGTGTGCTAGGTGGTCGGATGGGTGCAAAGACACAGTAACCAAAAAGAGCAAGGAGCGTGCAGAGTGCAGGCACACAAGAGCAGAATGTGCGCAGGGACCAGATCCTGACTGTGCAAATGAGGGTGCTGATGTGGCTCGGTGAGGGGCCAGGGGTGAAGAGTACGTGTCAAAGGCACATGCAAGGGCACAGAAGTGGCGTGTGTGCAAAATTAGGGCCTGTGGGTTGTGTGTTCGAAGGTGGGTGTGCAGAGAAGGTGACCGTGGGGAGACCTGGAGGCAGTACCGAGGCCGCGGTGGTGCTTAGTGGAGTGCCTGATCCAGGCGTGCGAGGTGCAAACAGGCAGGCTGCCAAGATGGGGGTTGTGCCAGGTTGGGTGGGCACACTCTCCTAAAGGGGGCAGGTGGAGTGTGTGGGGGGGCAGGGTTGCCTCCTGCCTGCACGCTGGTTGGCACCTAGCCCCAGAATGGCCTGGCCCTCAGCGCTCTGCTGGCAGGGAGCAGGCGGGAGGCCCAGGAAAGGGAGCGGGCTGTCTGCCCACCCGCCCGCAGGGGTGTGTGTGTGTGTGTGTGTAAGTGTGTGTAAGGGGGCTGGGTACTCGTGTCTTGCCAACAACAGCAGCTCGAACCGCCTGCCAGGCCAGGCTCCTGGACACTCCCTCCCGCCTCTCTCCTCCCACTCTCTCCTTCCCTCCAGTCCTCCAGCTCCGGATCCACAGACGGTATCAGGACCCGAGTAAGTGTGGGCCCTGCACGGGAGGGGATTGGGGTCCCATTCCCTGGGGGCCCCCTGGAGTGCAGCTGCCGGATTTCCTGGTTGATTCCAGAGCCTGAGTCCCTATTCACTGGAGATACTGAGACCCATCGTCTCCGGAGGTCTCAGGAGTACAGGTCCCCTGCACCCCATCCCTCGGAGTTCTTTGGTGTCCTCACTCCAGCGAAATGCGTGCACCCAGAAGAAAATATCCCAGGCTCCACCTTTGGCAACACAGGAGTCTCAGGAAGTGGTGTTTTGCTTCTCTCCTCAAAAACAGGAGTGCTGACCCCACCCTGTTCCAGCAAACCCCCAGATCCCTGATCCTCAGCCACCACACCCCTTGGGGACTGCGGGCAGGATTCCTGCCTTTTTTTTTTTTTTAATTTTTTAAAAGTAGCCAATGGGCATAATAGGTTATTCCTTTATTTATTTATTTATTTTAAATATGTTTTTATTGATTTCTTACAGAGAGGAAGGGAGAGGGATAGAGTTAGAGACATCGATCAGCTGCCTCTTGCACGCCCCCTACTGGGGGTGTGCCCGCAACCAAGGTACATGCCCTTGACCAGAATCCAACCTGGGACCTTTCAGTCCACAGGCAGACGCTCTATCCACTGAGCCAAACCGGTTTCGGCTGCCTTTCTTGAGAACGGAAAAGTCTGGTCTCCAAGCGCTTCTGCCCATAGATCGGAGCACCCAGCTCCCGTAACTTGGGTTTCGCTCCCTGCTCCTGCTGCCCCACACGGGGGTAGGGTGAGGGTGTTTGAGGCGTCCATTGACCCTCCTTCCCAAAAAGTCTTTTCCTCCCTGCCTGGCTTGCTGCCTGAAGGCCTCTCGGGATCCTTCACCACCTCTCCAGTCTTGGACCCAGATCCGCGGATCTCAGCCTCAGGCCGGGCCTCGCCCTTGGGCCCCACCTCTTTCCTCTCCAGTCCTGGGGTCCTGCACCCAGAGCCACAACACTGCCCTTGGAGGCCCCTGAAGGATGTGAGTCTCCACCAGACTGAGGGGAAGTGCCCCCAACAGTCCAGCCTTGGTCCTCTTTCCTGCTGGCCTCTTCGCCCCTCGTGGGCAGGGCCAAGCTGACCCCTACTTCGCCTGGGGCTCGTCAGGGGAGGAGGAGAGGAACTGGGGCATACGACATCACACCTGCTTTTCCAGGCGTCTCCCAAGATCTCCCAGCGCTGGACGGAGGCCAGGCCCACGGGGAACCTGACATACCACCAGTACCTGCCCCCAGAGCCGAGACAAGGGGCCAGGGCAGACTCCCAGGCCCACGGGTCGGCCGTGGCTGCCCCTCGGCCACTTGCCTGGGCAGAGACAAACTCACGGCAGCCACCTCTTAGGTATGGCCCCCATTTCTGTCCTCGGGAAGTTCAAGTCCCATCCTCCTCCTCCTTCAAACCCAGAGTCCAAGGTCAGGGGCGTGGGCCCATAGATCCCCCCTCCCCTAGAACGCCAGAGTCCAGCTCCCAGCCCCTCTCCCTGCAGTTCCCAGGGGTCCTCCCTGCCGAGCCCGAGCCTGCCCCTCCTTTCCCATGCCCAGGACTGGCCTCCTGGCTTAGCTCCTCGGAGACCCTAATGCCGCACGAGGCCCTGTCTTCGCAGCCGGGAATGCCTTTCCCCTGTGCGCCCTCTAATCCCTGTTTGACCATCGCCAGGATGAAGGCCACCTCACTCCCCGCGGGCTTCCCAGGGGTCTCCAGCCCCTCGCCTCCTCCACACAAGTTGGAACTTCAGACCCTGAAACTGGAGGAGCTGACGGTGAGTGTGGGGAGAACTGTCCAGGCTGCCATCCCTCTCGGTGGGGGGACGCAGGAGGCTAACCCTGCGGCTTCTGCCCCCTCAGAGACCCGAGAGTGTGGGGGGGGTGTGATCCAGGAGCGTGTGTGTGTGTGTGTGTGTGTGTGTGTGAGAGAGAGAGAGAGAGAGAGAGAGAGAGAGAGAGATATCCAGGAGCGATGTGTGCGCGCGTGTGTGTGCGTGTGTCCACAGTCCCTCCTCGCGGTGTCCACTGTCCAGCCCGACCCCCTCCCGCGCCCGGGAGCCCGCCCAGCGAGGCCTCTCCCCGCCCCGCCCCAGGTCTCCGAGCTCCGGCAGCAGCTGCGCCTGCGGGGCCTCCCGGTGTCGGGGACCAAGTCGACGCTCCTGGAGCGCATGCGCGGAGGCGCCCCCTCCCGGGAGCGGCCTAAGTCGCGGCGCGAGGAAGGTCCCACGGGCGCGCCCTGGCCACGCCTCAGGCCCAAGGCCCTCGCCTCCGCCCGACGACACGGCTCGGTGAGGGCGGGGCTATGCGCGTGTGGGCAAAGGAGGAGGAGACGAAGCGGGAGGGGCGGGAGGTGGACAAGAGACTGCGCGGGGCGTGGTTACGAGGAAATGGGTGGGAAGAGGAGCCAATGAGAAGATAAGGGGCGTTGCCAGGGTCGGGAGGGAAGGGCGGGCTAGGGCCAGGGGGCGGAGCCGCGGGTTGTGAGTGGGCGGGGTTTGCGCCGAGTGGGCGTGGCTTAAAGGGCCATCTTCCTTTGGGTTCTTAGTCCAAGCCCAGCCCAGCATCTCCCTCACCGCCTCTTTCTCGTGCCGTGGGAACCCACGTGCCCCCTCCGGCTCCGGCTCCGGCTCCGGCTCCGGCTTGGGCTCCGGCTCCGGCTGTAGAACCGACCCCTCCCTCAGCACCAGCCGTAGCACCAGCCACGGCAGCACAGACCCTGGAACAGGAGCTGCAGGAAGCGATCCAGAGGGCGCAGGTGAGAGGCAGTGGGCTAGCGGTCTCTGGTCGGGATTTGGGCCAGAGTCCGTGGTTCACTCCGCTTCTGCCTGTCCGCAGTTGCTTCCGAACCAGGGCATCGATGACATCCTGGAGGTTCAGGAGGAGCCTGATGGTAAAAACCGAACTCCTAGGTTTGGGGGTAAAGAGGGCTGAGGTTCTGGACTCCTGGAAACGGGAAACCCCCAGGGGACTGGGGGCCGGATCCCTGCCTTCCTAAGCTCACACTCCATTTCTTCCCCCGCAGACCTGCTGCCCCCCATCCCCCTGGACTTTCCTGGCTCCTTCGACGTGCTGTCCCCTTCCCCAGACTCTGAAGGCCTCTCCTCTGTCTTCTCTTCCTCACTCCCGTCCCCCTCAAACTCCCCCTCTCCCTCTCCCAGGGGCCCCACGGACTCCTTGGACTGGCTGGAAGCTCTGAGTGGGGGTCCTCCGCTGGGCTGTGGACCCCCAGCCCCCAGCATCTTCTCTGCTGATTTATCTGACTCCAGTGGCCCCCGGCTGTGGGACCTGCTGGAGGGTTCATGGTGATGGATTCTAGGGTTTCAAGGGATGGAGAACTGGTAGGGATGGGGAGTCACAGAGACAGACTCCCTGAGAGAGGGGCTGGAACAACTGGGAGAGTCCCCTCCCACCACAGACCCAGAATCAGAGGCAACTCTCATCACACCTGGGCCCTAAACTGCTGTACTCTCCACCCAGCTGACTTCCTGCCCGACCTCACAGGCTCCCTTCCAGGGCTGGGTGCTGGGGGAGGGAGTTCCATTTGCTGCTGGCCTGGGCTAACAAGCTGCTTGCTGCTTCCTGCAGAGACCTCTCCACAGTCTTCTTCTCATCCCACCATCTACATGGCTACCTGTGGCTGGGGCATCTGGAAGGTGCTCTATGCTCTTGGGATGCAGAGAGGGGGAAGGAGGGGAAGGGAGGGAGGGTCGGGAGCTAGACCCTTGGCTTCTGGTTGGAGATGAGAAAATCAGAAATGTGTCCCAGGTCAGATTCTGAGCAGAGCCTCAGGCAACATTCCCGTGTCCATGATTTATTACAGTAATGCTCCCAGGAGACACCCCAAAGGAGTGGGTGAAACAGGGCGAGGAGGGGGAGGAGACCAACTGGAGGAGGATGTCAGGTGAAGTCCTGATCTCAGCCCAATCCCGGAGGATGAATTAAGTCGCAGGGTCGTGCCCTACTGCAGCGGTTGAGTGTCGACCAAGGAGCTAAAAGGTCACCAGTTCGATTCCCAGTCAGGGCACATGCCTGGTTTGCAGGCTCCATCCCCAGTAGGGGTGCAGGCAGGAGGCAGCCAATTGATGATGTTTCTCTCTCATCAGTTTTTCTCCCTTTCTCCCTTCCCCTCTCTCTCTAAAAATCACTAAGGCCATATTAAAAAAATAAAAAAAGGTGCAGGGTTGTTCCCACCTTCAGGAAAAGGGAACTGGGTCTTTAAGGCAAAGGGAGAGCCCAGTGTGGATTTTTATCACGGAATAACAAACCACCCAAAACATAGAGTTTTAATATAATAACTCTGATTGCTCACAATTCCATGGGTGGACTGGGCTCAGCCAGGCAGTTCTTCAGCACCATCTGATGTTAACTAGGGCTGCAGGTATCTTCTCGCCCAATCAGCTGCAAAATCCACAATGCTGCTCGCCAACATGCCGGCGCCTTGGTAGGGATAGCTGCTAGGCTGGACTCACCTGGGCTGTGGGCATCTGGGTTTCTCTCACTCTGCGTAGTCTCCGCCCTCTCCCTCTCCCTCTCCACGTGGCGTCCCCAACAGAGGCATAGACTCCTTACATGGTAGGTAGCTCAGGGCTCCCCAAAGTGAGTGTTTCTAGGGGGGAAGCAGAACTTTTACCATTTTCTTTTTAAAAAAATAGATTTTTATTGATTTCAGAGAGGGAAGGGGAGAGAAACATCAATGATGAGAGAATCATTGGTCAGCTGCCTCCTGCACGCCCCAATCTAGGGATTGAGCTGGAAACTTGGACATGTGCTCTGACTGGAATCGAACTCTGACCTCCTGGTTCATAGATCAACACGCAATCACGGGGGCACACCAGCTGGGCACCATCTTCTATTTGTTAACGCAAGTCAGGCCAATCCAGGCTGAATATGGGAGGGACTACTAAAATGTGTTAATATCAGGGTGGTGGTGACATAATCATTGCTAGACACCCCTCTAGTTAGTCCTGAGAGGGGGCTAGGACACAAACTATCAAGTACTTTGACCCCATAGGTGATCCTGGGAAGAAGGTCACAGGGTAATTTGTTAGCAGCAAAGTTTTAAAATACAGATATTATTCAGGTTTGAAGTCAACGGAACAGGATCCAATTGCTATTGAAAAGAGTTTGTTATTCTCAGTTCCCAAAAGCAGGGAACACTCCTGCCCTAACCAGTTTGGCTCAGTGAATAGAGCATCTGCCTGTGGACCTAAGGGACCTGGGTTTGATTCCTGGTCAAGGGAACATACCTCAGTTTCAGGCTCGATCCCCAACCCTGGTGGGGCGCACCTGGGTGGCAACCAATGGATGTGTCTCTCTCACATCGATGTTTCTCTCTGTGTGTCTCTCCCCCTTTCCACTCTCTAAAAGTCAATGGAAAAGTATCCTAGGATGATGATTAACAACAACAAAGAAGGGAGTATTCTGCCCTAGCCAGTTTGGCTCAGCAGATGGAGCATTGGCCTGTGGACTGAAGGGTCCCAGGTTTGATTCCAGTCAAGGGGACATGCTGGGGTTGGGGGCTAGGTCCCCAGTAGGGGGCGTGCAGGAGGCAGCCAATCAATGATTCTCTCCCATAGATGTTTCTATCTCTCCTCTCCTTCCTCTCTGAAATTAATAAAGATATATATACACTGAGTGGCCAGATTATTATGATCTTTGAATGCATAATAATTTGGCTACTCAGTATATACACACACACACACACACACACACACACACACAGTGGTACCTCGAGATACGAGTGCCCTAACATACGAGATTTTTGAGATATGAGCCATCGAGTGAGCGATATTTGCTTTGAAATACGAGCAACATTTGAGAAAGGAGTAATTGCGCGGATTGGCTGGCTGCACACAACCCACCAGTTTACCGAGACTTGAGCGTCTCATAGTTTCCCACGCCTCAAGGTTACGGAACAAATTAAACTCGTATCACGAGGTACCACTGTGTGTATATTAGAGGCCCGGTGCATGAATTGGTGCATGGGTGAGGTCTGGCCAGCCTGTTCATGGGGAGGAGACATGGGCAGTTGGCTGGCCTGCCTGCTGGTTGAACTCCTGGTCAAGGGGACAATTTGCATATTAGCCTTTTATTATATAAGATATACACTGTGTGGCCAGATTATTATGTATTCAGAGATCATAATAATCTGGCCACTCAGTGTATATATTTAAGAACTGATTTTTTTTACAGAGGAAGGGAGAGGGAGAGAGAGAAACATTGATGAGAGCCATCATTCAGCTGCCTCCTGCACACCCCCAACAGGAGTGTGCCCTTGACCAGAATCGAACCTGGGACCCTTGAGTCCGAAAGCCAACATTCTAATCCACTGAGCCAAACTGGTCAGGGCTAAAGATATATTTTTAGAAAAAGAACCAATGAGGCAGGGTGAGCCCGTGTGAGATTGGCTAGTGGAGTGATTTCAGAACTGGAGCCTGGCCCTGGGGCAATGAGGCAGAGGATAGTGTCCTGGGAAGTGGTCAGGAGTCCAGGCTGTGGGTTACTAGGTTTGCATAGGAAAGACCTGTGCACAGGTGAGTTCTTTGTTGCCTCTAGTGAGTGGCTAGGCCTGTGGGGGGCAGCCCTCCAATGTCAGCAAGCCCCACATGTCAAACACCACCGAGATATGCACAAAGCTCACAGCAGCTGGGCTGGCTGAACAGAACTGATAAGGGGACCTGGGCTGGCCATCAGCAGTGCCCACACAGGCAGGAAAAGACAAAGTATCAGGACAGAGAGCAGTGATGCCCCCTTGTCTCGCTGTCAGTGCCTTCACCTGTACCTACAGCACCGTGTGGCTGAGATGCCCACCAACTGGACCTGGCATGGAAGACATGCCAATGGATAGTACTCACCATTGTTAGTTTACAGTCAACAGCCCCAGTGCCTCGACATGTGGAAAACCGTTGGACAAGAGAGTTTCTCCACAAAAAAGGCAAGGGAATGCATGCGAAGCAAAGGCAATCTTTTTAAAATACAGTGGTACCTCAAGATATGAGTGCCCTAACATACGAGATTTTTGAGATACGAGCCGTCGAGCGAGCAATTTTTGCTTTGAAATACGAGCAACATTTGAGATAGGAGTAATCACGCGGATCGGCCGGCTGCACACCACCCACCAATTTACCTCGACTCGAGTGTCTCATAGTTTCCCACGCTTCAAGGTTATGGAACGAATTAAACTTGTATCTCGAGGTACCACTGTATATATTTTTTTTGT
Source organism: Lasiurus cinereus (assembly GCA_011751065.1). Classification (NCBI taxonomy): domain Eukaryota; kingdom Metazoa; phylum Chordata; class Mammalia; order Chiroptera; family Vespertilionidae; genus Lasiurus; species Lasiurus cinereus. Next base: position 3,597,045 of record JAAGEH010000058.1, read on the forward strand.
TCAGAGAGGAAGAGAGATGGAAACGTCACTGATGAGAGAAACATTGATGGGCTGTCTCTCTCTTTTTTTTTTTTACGGTCTTTTATTGCTGTTTTACAGAGAGGAAGGGAGAGGGACAGAGAGCTAGAAACATCAATGAGAGAGAAACATCTATCAGCTGCCTCCTGCACACCCCCCACTGGAGATGTATCCGCAACCGAGGTACATGCCCCCAACTGGAATCGAACCTGGGACCACTCAGTCCGCAGGCTGACGCTCTATCCACAGAGCCAAACCAGTCTTGGCAATGGGCTGTCTCTTGCACACCCCTGCTGGGGACCGAGTCCACAGCTCAGGCATGAGCCTTTGACCAAAATTGAACCTGGGACCCTTCAGTCCTCAGGCGGACGCTCTAGCCACTGAGCCAAAGGCAATCTTTGGTATTCAGAAGAAGAACCCCTTTCCAGATGAAGTCATGGAAAATCAGAGAAGGGGAGTGATGTGGTCAGTATCTCACAGATGGGAGGGAGGGAGGGAGGGAGGGAGGAGAGGAAGAGGGAGAGAGAGAGGAACATCAATGATGAAAGAGAATCTGATCAGTTGCTTCCTGCAAGCCGTGCTGGTGACTGAGCCCAAAACTGGGGCACGCGCTGTGATCAGGAATCGGACTGTGACCTCACACTGGTTCCCTGAGCCCCGCTGGCTCGGCTGGAGGGGGTTTCCAATTCATGAGTCCACAGCTCGAGTCCTCAGAGTTAAAACAACCACAAGGAGTCTCAGTCTCTGCTCTAGCGAAGGTCTGACATCTGCAGAGAGAGTCCCGCGGTGGGTGTCCATGGCCGGGCACCTGGGGCCGCAGGGCCATGAAGCCTGGAAAGGGCCAGAAGCCGCGGGGAGATGGCAAAGGGTCAGGGAGAGGATTTGCTGACTTAAAGGCCGTGGAAGAGCTGGTAGAGGAAGCGCCTGGAAGAGGCAGAACAGGCCACGCTGACGGTGAAGGGCACGTCTTGGGGTGGCAGCTGGGTGTCACGGGGCTCTTCGTGTCCGGCTGCACACCGGCAGGAAACGGGCACGGCCAGGCCCGGGAACTCCAGGGAGGGGCGTGGCGAGCCTCTGTTTCTCTTTCCCTTTGGGCGCGTCTAAGGGCTAAGGCTGTGTCCACCTCCACCTCCGTCTGCCCATCGCCCCTGGCTCACGGGCCCTGCGCCGTCTCTATCCCTCCTGTGTCCAGCAGGGGGCAGCCGTGCGCCGAGAGCTCTGCGGCCCGGGAGAGCGGGCGGCGGAGGAATCGCCTGAAGGTGGGGATTTGAATGGAGGCTCAGGCCTGGGAGTTTGAATCCAGAGCCAGGGGGACGGCTTTAATCCTGCACGGAGGCCTGTCTGTCACCAGCTTTTCTCCAGACATTTCCGCCCCTCCCTCGGCCCCCGAGAAGAGAGCTAAGCCTCCCCCGGGTGGGTGGGGGAGGGGGAGATGGGGAAAACTGAGGGCTGAACCAAAGTGAGGGCGAAGGAAGCAGGAAGTCAGCTGGGGGGTCTTGAGTAGCCTCAGGGGATCCCTGCCCCGCGCTGCCAGGGTCACAAAACTGTGGGAGAAGGAGCACTCCTACGTGGTTGCACTGAGCATAAAATGGTCACAAAGCACACAGCAGTAGTGAGTTTAAATGCATGCTGCATGACCCAGCAATTTCACTTCTAATAATAGATCCTTAAAAAGTGATACCAGCCGGAGCCGGTTTGGCCCAGTGGATAGAGCGTGGATCTGTGGACTGAAAGGTCCCAGGTTCGATTCCGGTCGGGGGCATGTATCCTGGTTGTGGGCACATCCCCAGTAAGGGGCGTGCAGGAGGCGGCTGATTGATGTCTCTCTCTCATCGATGTTTCTAACTCTCTCCCTTTCTCTCTGTAAAAAATCAATAAAATATATTAAAAAAAAAGTGATACCAGTATGTATGAAGATTTCCCACACTTCAGCCAATAGATGTAAGTGACAAGGACATTCGCCTTGGCATCATTGTTGTTGTTGTTATTATTACTAGAGGCACTGGTGAGGTCCAGCTGGCCCACCCAGATGGGGACCATCAGGTGCAGGCTGGCTGGCGGGGGGGGGGGGGGTGTGGAGGGGGGGGGATAACCCGGGCTCAGGGCTGTTTGCCAACCAGCTCTGCCTCCAATCGGGGTGGGGGTGCCCACTGGGGGGCTGGGCCATCGGGGTGAGGGGCCACAGGCGTTCTGGTTGTTCTGCCATTCGGTCTATTTGCATATTACCATTTTATTACATAGGATTGTTATTATTTTTAATCCTCACCCAAGGACATGTTTATTGATTTCAGAGAAAGGAAAGAAAAGAGCGAGAGAGACATCCATGTGAGAGAGAAATATTGATTGGTTGCCTCCTGTAAGTAGCCCAATCTCAGCCTAGGCATGCGCCCTGATTGTTGGTGGAGAGGGCAATGCTCCAACAACTGAGCCCCGGGCCAGGGCTGGTCGGCATAGTTACCGAAACAAACAGCAGCCAGCCGCCTGGCACCTTTCCGCTGGGGAAAGCGTGTGTCCAGGCCAGCAGGACCATGGACTCGCAGGCAGTTACCAGAGGCAAAGGTGTTTCCTGCACAGCAGGCTACTAGAGAAAAGCAAGTCGCCAGGTTTGGGGGAGTCCATATTGAAAAACATAACCACCACAAAAATGACTTCTGGTCCTTTTACATTTATTAATTTAATTTTTAAGATTTCAAAGCTTCTTTTCTTTTTTGTGGATTCCCCCTCTCGGTTCGGAAGCCATCCTTTTATGACGAATGTGTAATGCCACCCCCAAACACATTACATCCTCACACTGGCTTCTGCAGGTTGAGGTGGCGCCTTTCATCTGTCCCCTCCCACTGGGATCCCACTTTTTATTTACTGAGACTTCACCTGATGTTTTAACATCTGGCAGAGCTTGCCTGGCTCAGCGTTCTCTATTTTGGGAATTTTAAAAGTTGTTCTATTGGTTAACTTGTTTCTCCCCCAAATAGAAGCTTCTGCCCCAGAATAAAAATGTGAGCACTGCCCAAGCTGGTTTGACTTAGTGGACAGAGTGTTGGCCTGTGGACTGAAGGGTCCTGGGTTTGATTCCGGTCAAGGGCACATGACTGGATTGGGAGCTCTTTCCCCAGCGGGGGAGGGGAGCATGCAGGAGGCAGCTGGACAAATGGTTCTCTCTCATCATTGATGTTTCTGTCTCTCTCTCCCCCTCTTCCTTCCGCTCTGAAAAAAGTAAAAAAAAAAAAAAATTTATATATATATGTATATGTGTATATATATATACACATACACACACATATATATTTATATATATATATTATTATTATTTTTTTTAATGTGTGAGCCATCTATATACAGCATGTGAAACCATGGGACCCTCCTGGGAGAACCATGGGCCCTGGATAGAACTCCGGGGAACGCCACGACTTGGAAGAAACAGCCCGTGACCATGAACATGATTTAAGTGGAATGAACAGCGGCGGGCAGCCAGCATGCTGCGGAAGCTGGGAGGACGGAAGAAACTGCACAAAGCCAGCAGGAATTCACTCCACCCCCACTTGCCTAGGCCCGCCTTAGCTTCCTGGGGCTTCCTAAGGAAGCACCCCACACTGCACGCCTTACCTGCAGACATGGAGTGTCTCAGTTCTGGAGGCAAGAAGTCCAGGATCCAGGTTCTCGCAGGTCTGGCTCCTTCAGCGGCCCCCTTCCCTGCATCTCTGCAGCTCCTAATGGTTTGGGGACCATAATTGGGGTTCCTTGGCAGGTAGATGAACGCTGCCCGCCCCCCATCTCCACCTTCTTCTCCAGCTTTCTCCTTGTGTGTCTCTCTGTGCCCAAGCTTCCCTTTCTATCTATCTATCTATTTACTTATTTAAACATATTTTATTGATTTTTTAAAAATATATTTCTTTATTGATTTCAGAGAGGAAGGGAGAAGGAAAGAGAGATAGAAACATCAATAATGAGAGAGAATCATTGATTGGCTGCCTCCTGCACGACCCCCATTGGGAATCGAGTCCACAACCCAGGCATGTGCCCTTGGCTGGAATCGAACGCAGGACCCTTCAGTCTGCAGGCTGATGCTCTATCCACTGAGCCAAGCTGGCTAGGGCTATTTCATTGATTTTTTACAGAGAGGAAGGGAGAGGGACAGAGAGTTAGAAATACCCCCAACTGGGGATGTGCCCGGTCCCTGTGCCACAAGCGTTCTCGTCGTTCTGCCATTCGGTAAGTAGCCCAAGGTACATGCCCTTGACCGGAATCAAACCTGGGACCCTTCAGTCCGCAGGCCGATGCTGTATCCACTGAGCCAAACAGGTCTTGGCCTCTTTAAAAAATAAAAATAAAAATTATATATATATATATTTTATTGACTTTTTACAGAGAAGAAGAGAGAGGACAGAGAGTTAGAAACATCGATGAGAGAGAAACATCCATCAGCTGCCTCCTGCACACTTCCCACTGGGATGTGCCTGCAACCCAGGTATGTGCCCCTGACCATGACTGAACCTGAGACCTTTCAGTCCCCAGGCTGATGCTCTATCCATTGAGCCAAACCGGTTAGGGCCCAAGTCTCCCTTTTTCATAAGGCTACAGTCATATTGGATTAGGGCCCACCCCAGTGACCATAGCTTAACTGGGCTAGGTCTTTAAGGACTATTTTCTTTCTCTTCATTTAGATTTTGCATTGATTTTGAAACGGGGGGGAGAGGGAGAGAGGGAAGGGGAGGGGGAGAGGCAGACTTGGGCTGAAAGGCGATTTCAGAGCAGGAAAGCAAGTTCAGGCTGTGTTTTGCAGGGAAAGCCCACAGAGCTTGCTGGGGGTGAATGTGCAAGAACGCACCACGGGAAAGTTCAAGTTTCAGGTTGAAGTGAAAGGACAGTGAGATGAGGACGGGCAGGAGGAGGTGTGAAGGGTTAGCATCCCGGCGAGCTGTTGTCATGGTTGCCTTTGGAAACTACAACCAACCATGACACAATGTAGAAGCAGGTAGACACACTTAAAAACACGTGGAAAAAGAGAGCATGCTAAGCTAATGAACAAAGTGACATGGGATTGGTTGTTTTTCATAGCAACACCTGGCCCACTGACAACCTTGCATTCCATCTCTGCAGAGTGAGACTGGGACGTGGCCTTGCAGCTCAGCTGGTTGAGTGCTGTCCATGCACTGAGACGTCACCGGCACGATTCTCAGTCAGGGCACCTGCCTGGGTTTCAGGTTCGATCCCTGGTAGGGGGTGTGCAGGAGGCAGTCCATCAATGATTCTCATCAATGTTTCTCTCTCTAGAATCAATAGAAACGTATTGTAAGCCCTTGCTAGTTTGGTTTAGTGGATAGAGTGTCGGTTGGCCTGGAGACTGAAGAGTCCTGGGTTCGATTCTAGTCAAGGGCACAGGCCTGGTTTGCAGGCTCCATCCCCAGTGGGGGGCATGCAGGAGGCAGCTGGCCAATGGTTCTCTCTCATTATTGATGTTTCTGTCTTCTTCCTCTCCTTTCCTCTCTGAAAACAATAAAAATATATTAAAAACAATAACAACATATTTTTAAAAATTAAAAAATAAAATAAAATAAGACTGGAAACTTGGAAGGGGATTACTTAAATAGTTATTGAGACAGAGCCTATTGGCCTAGTAATTACGGTGGCACCCCGTCCCGTGGGTACCAAACCAGAAGAAAGGGTGGCTCAGTTCATTAGAGCGTCATCCCGATTCGCCAAGGTTTCAGGTTCAATTCCCCCGTCAGAGCACATACAGGAATCAACCAATGAATGCATAAATAGGTGGAGCAACACACCAGTGTTTCTCTCTCTCTCTCTCTCTATCTATCTATCTTTCCCTTCCTCTCTCTCCATAGTCAATTAAAAAAAAAAGGGAGAAAGAAAGAAAGGCCCCAGGAGAACCTGTAGGAGGGACTGTGCACGAGGTGAGGAGAGGTGAGGTAGTCACTTGGCATAAATACTGTGGGGCGTGTGGACGGGTTACTCTTGTTGTCCTCTCTGAAGCTGGGTGTGACCACACGACCTCCTGCCATCTCCATTTTCCCATTTTGGGAGCATCTTCCCAATCTTCCCATCCTTTCACTGCCTTCTCTTGGAACGAAACATGGCACCATGTGTGTTTTAGGTGAGCCTTCCCCATGGCCTCGGCTAATGGGCTCATGGTGGATGCTTGACTCAAACACCAATCCGATAGAGGCAATCAGATAGTCCCTTTCAGGAAAGTGAAACTGGCAGACACACCGAGACTCTCTGAGGTCCTTGGCATGAGGCCTGTTGCGAGTTCTCCCACTCTCTCCGTGGCCCACCATGCCTACTTTCTGGGAGAGCTACAGCGGTCTCTTTGCCTTCACCCCACAGCCTCTTCACACACGGGAGCTGAGTATGTTCACACCCAGGAAAGTCAGATCATGTCACTTCCATAGTTAAAACCCGCTGATACTTCCAGTTGGTCCTAGAATAAACCCAACGTCCTTGTCGGCGCACACAGGTCTTTAAGGGCCTGACCTGCTAACGTCCCCATCCATCCGGCTCCATGGGCTCTAGCCCCCGGCCTCCTTTCACTCTCCTGTACCACTAGAGTCCCCGCTGCCACAGGACACTTGCACGAGGCAGCTCAAGTCAGACGGGGAAGTTCATGTTGGCCACATTCATGTCAAAGTCATGCAAGGATCTGCAAACAGAGACTAGATGTTCTGTTGGTTCCCCGGCGGCTGCGTATTACACTGCCAGAAAACAGTCATGTTATGATGTCCCAGAACCTGTGAGCCAGGGACTCGGATATGGCTTATCCTTATAACACGGTGTCAGGAGCCTCGCTGGATCACTAAAAGTGATCAGTTGATTGGAACAACTGTGGAAGCTTCGACAGGCGTCTTCACTAACATATCTGATGCTGGCGGAGACAGGACTTGAAGTTGAGCTCAGCGAATACTGTTAACCAGCACACTGACATGTGCCCTCTCAGGGACATGGCGGCTTCAGGTAGTTGGATTTCTTGCGTGGTGATGATGATGACGAGGGCTCCAAGACTGAACGCTCTAGCAAACAAGCTGAAAGCTGTGTTGTGAGGAAGACCAAGCTATCCTGCAGGACCGGCCACACAGAGCTCAAGATGCTCCCACCGAACTCCCCATAAATGCAGCTGCTCGAGAGACCTCGGCTCACATCGCACCGCACCGAGGACCACCGGCTGGCCCTCATTTAAGGCCACTATGTTTTGCTGTTGGACCCCTGAGAGCAGGGACCCTGTCTGTTAGGCTCACCATCACAAACATTTACTGAAAGAATGAATGGAACCATGCTGGTCTCTGAGTTCTCAACAATAATCATCCTGGGCATTAGGCTCCCTGGTCTTGGATGCACACCAGCTACCAGCCAGTATGTCACTCTTGTGGGTGGACTAACTAGGA
>JAAGEH010000058.1:3611818-3724474 GCA_011751065.1 Lasiurus cinereus
TATCTATCTATCTATATATATATATATATATATATATATATTTTTTTTTAAGAAAACAGACAGACAAACTTGTCCTCCTAAGCAGGGTTTAATCTGCCCCGTGTCCTGGAGGCTCCACGCAGAGGTAGATTAGCGACCAAAGACTTCCCATTGGTCTGGCTCAGGGCCGGAGTTCCCGGAGTTCCCGGTTAAAGTATGAAACCTAATGGCCATTAGGAGAACCTTGGGGCTACACAAGCAGGGTGTGACCTGGGTGGATCTGGCAAGCTGCCCGCAGCAGGGGGGCCTTGACGGGAACTACGCCAATAAACGTTGGCAGGGGACCGACGTAGCAACATCCCTGCTTCTGAACTGCGTCCCTCAAAGCTTTGGAGCCACCAGGATGGCATGGAGGTCTCTTTCTAGAAGAAACTCCGGCTTGTCCCCGAGGTGCCTGAATTCTGGCGGAGGTCTGGGCCCGGGAGCCCGGCCGGAAACAGGCTCCTGGTGCACCCGCTGCGGCCCGGACCGGAAGGAACGCAGACTGGGAGGCGGGTTTGCTGAGCAGGGGGGCTCTTTCACGGGTCCGTCTGCGGGCCCTCAGGTGACGGCCGGGCGGCCGGGCCCAGAAGGAGGGGGCTCCGCCGACCACGCTGGCATTCTGGTCCTGGCCAAGCTGGCCTTCCCACCGCGCGGCTTGCGGGCCTGGGCGGAGTCTCGGAGGAAAGAGGGGGCCGACCTGGAGGAGAGGCTGAGAGCTGGGCCCCGGCAGGCTGCGGGCAGCGGCAGTGGACAGAGCTGACACTGGGTGGGGTTTGTCTCTCGGGGGTGGTGAGTGCATCCATGATTCTACCTGCCATGGCTGATGTTTGAATTTTTTTTAATTAAATGTTTTTTTTTTTATTGATTTTAGGAAGGGAGAGGGAGAGCAGAGGGAGAGAAAGAGAGGGAGAGATGCCAGAGAGAAGCAGCCATCAGCTGCCTCCCATACCCACCCGGAGCGGGCATCACACCTACGACCCAGGCATGTGCCCTGACCAGGAATCAAGCAGGCGACCTTTCGGTGCATGGGACAGCTCTCAACCAATGAAGCTACTCGGCCCGGCTGACTACTTTTATTTTATTTTTTAAACATATTTTTATTGATTTCAGAGAGGAAAGGGGAAGGAGGGAGCGGTAGAAACATCAATGATGATAGACAATCACCGATCGGCTGCCTCCCACACGCCCCGCACTGGGGACCGAGCCCACAGCCGGGCATGTGTCCTTGACCAAAATCGAACCCGGGACCCCTCAGTCCGCAGGCCAAAGCTCCATCCACTGAGCCAAACCAGCCAGGGCGACTTTTTTTTTAAAAATATATTTTATTGATTTTTCACAGAGAGGAAGGGAGAGGGATAGAAAGTTAGAAACATCGATGAGAGAGAGGCATGGATCAGCCGCCTCCTGCACGACCCACACTGGGGATGCACCCCCAACCAATGTACATGCCCTTGACCGGAATCGAACCTGGGACCCCTCAGTCCGCAGGCCAACGCTCTATCCACTGAGCTAAACCGGTTTCGGCCAGGGCAACTTTTTAAAAAATATATATATTTTATTGATTTTTTTTACAGAGAGGAAGGGAGAGGGAGAGCAAGAAATAACAATGAGAGAGAAATATCAGTCAGCTGCCTCCTGCACACCCCCAGCATGCCCTTCACCGGAATTGAACCTGGGACTCGAGTCCACAGGCCGACGCTCTATCCACTGAGCCAAACTGGTCAGCGCCTTTTTTTGTTTTGTTTTTTAATGGAGTTGAAGATATGGGAGAAAGAGTATATGTGGTGGGCAAACAAGGAGTGGGCTACATGAAGGGGGCGCATGTTTGCTCACACAACACACAGCCCTTGCTATAGCCTATGATGGGCTGCATTGGGCCCTCTAAGAAAGATATATGAGCCCTAGCGGTTTGGCGCAGTGGATAGAGCGCGGCCCATGGACTGAAGGGTCCTGGGTTCGATCCTAGTCAAGGGCACATTCCGGTGGCAGGCTTGATCCCTGGTTGGGGAAACATGTGGGCTGCATGCGGGGCGCCTGCGGGAGGCACCCATTCGACGTGTCTCTCACATCAATGTTTCTCTGTCTCTTCCTCTCCTTTTCACTCTCTCTAAGCAGCAATGGGAACAATATACTCTGGTGAGGAAAGAAAAGGAAAAGAAAAAAGAGAGGTAGGGTCAAATCCTAGCCCTCAGAACTTCAAATGTGACCTTACTTAGAGAGAGGTCTTTACAGGGGTGACCAAGTCAAAGGAGGTCACCCTAAGATGTACTCTCATCCAACAGGGGTGGAACCGTTGTGTATTAAACACACACACACACACACACACACACACACACACACACCTCAGACTGCCCCGGCCGGTAGCTCAGTTGGTTGGAGCATCATCCTGTTCACCAAAGGTTTTGGGTTCCATTCCCAGTCACACACACATTTAGGCTGTAGGTTTGACTCCTGGTCAGGGTGCATGTGGGAGGCAATCAGTTCATGTTTCTCTCTCTTTCTCTCACTGTCTCTCCCCCTCTCTCTACCTTTCTTCCCCACCCCTTCCTCTCTCTCTGAAATCAATAAAAACATATGCCCGGTGAGAATTAAAACAGGAAAAACTAAAACGCAGCCCATTCTATCTCATATGACTTGGCTCAAGAATGGCTGGTCGTTGGCCAGCCCATGATGTGTGTGCGTGCGCATGTGTGTGTGTGTGTGTGTGTGTGTCCTGTCTCAAGAGAATAAGCTTGACACTCTGCTTGGGAACTTCGTGTAGAAGCATAGGAGCATGGCCTGGCAGCCAGGGCAGCCACGTTAAGCCACATCCAGGATAACCCAGGGCGGTGGTCAGCAAACCGTGGCTCTCGAGCCACATGCGGCTCTTTGGCCCCTTGAGTGTGGCTCTTCCACAAAATACCACGGCCTGGGTGAGTCTATTTTGAAGAAGTGGCATTAGAAGAAACTTAAGTTTAAAAAAGTTGGCTCTCAAAAGAAATTTCAATCGTGCTGTTGATATTTGGCTCTGTGGACTAATGAGTTTGCCAACCACTGACCCCAGGAAACACCAGAAAGGAGCCAGCCCTGAGAATAAAAAGAGAGAGAGCCTGGCCGGCCAGTGAGCTCAGAGGCTCAGTGGTTGAGTGTTGACCTATGAACCAGGTGACGGTTCGATTCCCGGGCAGGGCACACGCCCGGGTTGCAGGCTCGGTCTCCAGTGTGAGGTGTGCAGGAGACAGCTGATCAGTGATTCTCTCTCAGCATTGACGTTTCTATCTCTCTCTCCCTCTCCCTTCCTCTCTGAAATCAATATTTTTTTTAAAAAAAGAGATCAGCCCTAACCGGTTTGGCTCAGTGGATAGAGCGTCAGCCTGTGGACTCAAGGATCCTGGGTTCGATTAGATTCTGGTCAAGGGCATGTACCTTGGTTGCCGGCACATCCCCAGTAGGAGGTGTGCAGGAGGCAGCTGATTGATGTTTCTCTCTCATCAGTGTTTCTAACCCTCTATCCCTCTCTCTTCCTCTCAGTGAAAAAAATCAATAGAATATATTTTTAAAAAGAGAGACCGATCACATGAGGGAGAGACAGAAAGCATCTCTGTGCCTGGTGGCTTCCGGGTTCCCTTCTCTCCAGGCCACGGGTGCTTCCGCTAAGACCCGCCCTGGATCGGGGAGGAGGGAAACTGGGGACTGGGCAGCGGGAGGAAGCAGGGAGGGAGGAGGGAGATCTCCCTGTGGGGGCGGGGGGCACCTGTGGTCTTCCCACCGCCCCTGTCTGGGCCTCGCTCTCTTCCTTTCTCCAACTAGACCAGCACTTGAAAGGCAAGGAGCAAACTTGGCTCCTCTGTTTGGCTCCAAATCTGCCAAGTAGGGGACATGGGGCAACGGGGGCCAAGGACGTGGCTGTGGGAAGGCAGAGGGTGGAGGGAAGAGAGGGAGAATGGGAGGAGGATGCAAGGGAGGGAAGAGAGAAAGAGCAGGGGACAAAGAGAAATGGAGAAAGCGAGAGCCAAGAAGAGAGAGAAACGGGGAGACACAGACTGAGAGAAGAAGGAGGAGGGGGCGGGGGATGGGCTAGAGGGTGTCAACAGCGGGAGGGGGACATATGAGATACTTTCCACAAGAATGATTAAAAAGAAGGAGGCAGCCCTAGCCGGTGTGGCTCAGTGGATAGTACGTGGGCCTGCGGCCTGCAGGGTCCTGGGTTTGGGGTTTGATTCCAGTCAAAGGCACATGCCTGGGTTACGGGCTCGATCCCCAGTGTGGGGGCGTGCAGGAGGCAGCCAATCGATGATTCCCTCTCATCATTGATGTTTCTCTCTCTCGCTCTTCCTTCCTCTCTGAAATCAATAAAAATATAAATATAAAGAGAAGGAGGGGCAGGGAGAGAGAGACAGAGACAGGAACAGAGACAACAGATTGCCTGACACAGACAGACAGAAGTAAGAAGGCAGCCGGTGGACAGTCCCCTCCCATCCCACCAGCAGCGCCCGCCCGCCCAGTCCTCGCTTCCCCCCGTCAGTCCCTCTCAGCGTCTCCTGGTCTCAGCGTATGACAGACACAGCTCCGTGAAGAAAGGACACTGTCTTCTGCTCCCTGTACACCCGCCATGTTCTCAGATACTGGCTGGGCACATAGTAGGTGCTCAGGACGTACATGCAGAGGGAGTGGTTACAAAGAAGATACCAGCTCACAACAGAGTCGCTTATGCTCGGCCCCAGGTCTCCTAACAGAGAACAGAGCCAGCTTCCCCGGAGCGGCGTCCTAGGCCGGTCCCCCAGGAATCTCCTGCTCGCACCGCACCGGGACCATCCCCCCTGGCAGACCCCTGCCACTCCCCCCACCCCCGAAGGCGACCTCGCCACAACCAACCCACTGTTTGCCTAGAGTAGCTTTCTCTTCCTCTCCTTTCTGCCTATAAAAGGCTCTATTTTGTATGGCTGCTCTGACCTCCTTTCTATCTGCTCGACGGATGCTGCCCGTTCAGGAGTCTAGAATAAAGCCAGTAAGATCTTTACATTCATTCGCTGGGGTTGAGCATTTACCTATGAACCAGGAGATTCCGGTTCCATTCCCAGTCAGGGGACACATGCAGATCGATGATTCTCTCTCATCACTGATGTTCCATCTCTCTCTCTCTCTCTCTAAAGTCAATACATTTACTCAGTTGAATTTTTAAAAATATATTTTTATTGATTTGCAAGAAGGAGAGAGAGAAACATCAATGATGAGAATCATTGATCAGCACTGCCTCCTGCACGTCTTGCCCCTCTCCCTTCCCCTGTCCCTCTCTTTCCCCCGTCCCTCACTGGGTATCGCCTGCAACCCGAGCATGTGCCCTTGAGCAAATCAAACCCTGGACCCTTCAGTCCATGCTTTATCCACTGAGCCAAACTGGCCAGGGCAGGTGAAGTTTTTTTTTTTTTTTAAACAGAATACAGCCTCAACCTCTGTCAAGTCCTTGTCTGGCTTCCTCTGGGTTGTTTTTCCTTCCTTCTCCCATGGACTCTGCCAGCATTGGCTCCAGTTTCTTATGTCCCTCCCCCTCCTCCCCCTTTTCTTTCTTTCTTTCTTTCTTTCTTTGGTCTTCATTCCCAGCGCCTAGTAGGTGAAAACATGAATATTGGAAGAACAGACCCTCACTGTCAAACGTCTTAGTCTCTGGGCTGGCAGCAGCTGCCCCTGAAGGTCCCCCGAAATGTGTTTGCAGCAGACAACAAGACAGTGGGGGTCATTGTGGGGGGTTTGGGGGTGAAGAGAAAGGCAGGACATTCTAGAACACCATCCTTAGATGTTCCCCTCCTCACCCAGGAAGGGGAGTGTTAGGAACTGCCTCCAGACTTTGACCCCTGACCTTGACTGAGGCTGGAGTGGAGGAGGCGGAAGAGCCACGAGGGGGGAACCCAGGGCCTGGGAGTGGGCTTGGCTGTGAGGCCTGAACACTGAGGCTCCGAGGGTTGGGGATGGTGGGTGGGCGCTGGGGCAAGGCCAGGGCTGGGTGAGGAGCAGGGGTGGGGAAATTGGGAGAGACCCGGCATCCTATCAGTGGGAAGTTTTGGGGCGCACGGGCTGGGGGCTGCTTCTGGTAAGTGGGAGGAGCCGGCCCTTCTGCAGTCCTCCGAGGTCAGGAAGTCCACTTGTTACCTGCCCTCAGTCCCTACACATTGCCAGGCACTCAGGCCGGGAGGGGACGGGGATGGGGGGGCGGGAGGGATGTGGGGTGATGAGAGAGGGGTTCCAGTCCTCCGGCGGAATGTCCTTGACAGACAGAATGGAAAGAAGCCCCAACTTTGAATGAGGAAACCGGCCTCCCGGTTGCTCAGAAAAGTGGGGCCACATCTGCTGAAAATTTCATTTAAATTAAAATCCTGCCACTTCTCTCACCAGACTCGCCTCCTCCTCTCCCCCGTGGAGCCTGGCCCAGCCTCCTGCCCCCGCCCCCCACTCTGTCCCCACACCCAGAGCTGGCCCGGCCCCTGCCCTGCTCACAGCCTCCCAGGGCTCCCCGACACCACCCCAGGCAAAGTCACGCTGCCCCCTCCCCCCACTCCGGCCCTGCTCCCGCCCAGCCTCCGCCCTGCTGCTCCGGGGAGAGGGTGCTGCCACTGAAAGCCCAGCTGCATTCTTGCCTGGAGCAGAGGGGTGACTCGGTGGGATTAGGGAGCCAGAGGTCAGGCCGCCTCTGAGCCATGACGGGCTTCCGGGTGGGAGTGGCAGCTGGGGTCCCAGTGTGAGGGGTGTTCGTGGGGGGTCCTGCTAACCTCCCAGAGGAGGGGGCAGACCCTAAGAGGGGACAGGAAAGTGGCTCCTATCGCCCTGCCCGGCCTTTGCCTCTGCACCTCCGGTCCCAGCTGCTGCAGAAACTGGTGGCGGGAGGGGGGCAGCTGGCCTCAGTGGTGGTGCTGGTGGTGCTGGTGGTGGGCGACGAGGGGCTGGGCGCTCAAGGAATGGGTCCGCAGGGAAGGAAGGGACCGGCTGAGGAGGGGTGGCCTGGAGGTCAGACAGTGGGGTGCTGGGGGCAGGACAGATGGGAGCCAGGCAGGAGGACCCTCCGTCTGCTTAGGAGGTGGGCACGCCCCCCAGAAGGGACAGGAGACAGGGAGGGGACCACGGAGTCTCCAGTGGCCAAATTCCTGTTCCCAGGGCCCGGCCCTCGGGTGGGTGAGCTTGGCTCCCACCGCCTCTCACCTGGTTCTGGAGTTGGAGCGATGACAGGTGGCTCGGAGGGGCCGCTCACAGCTCAGTCCCCTTGGGGTCAACTCTGCACTCGGGAACCTGCAGAACCCTCCTTCCCGGCCCGCAGGTAAACTCCGCCCAGATCCACCTGGCTTCCCCAAGCGGGAGGGAGGCGGGGTGACCCGGCTGTGGGAGCCAGGGGAGCCCGTCCTCCCGCCCCGCCTGCCTGCTGAGACGCTGTCGGGAAGGCAGCCTGGAGGAGGGGGCAGAGTCCATGGGCCGGCTCTTCCTGCTGCTCAGCGCAGCCACTGGGGAGGGCGGGTGGGGGGTGGGGAGCAGATGCTCTCAGTAGCTCTGTGGCACAGAGGTGGAAACCAAGGCACAGAGAGGTGAAGGAACTTACCCAAGGTCACACAGCTAGAAAGTCATCAAGGCTGGAGTGGGAAACCAGGCAGGCCTGAATCTTGGAAAAACACCTGGCAAACAGCCACGGGTCTCAGTTTCCCTTATTCCAAAAACGATCCTCTTAGGAAAGGACCATTTTGCATCCCCTAATACTACATCAGGGGTCCAGGCAATGCGTGCCAGGTTATTGGGGGGGTTGCATGAGGTGGGCACTGCCAGAGCCCCCAGCAATCTTTGTTCTTTTTTTGATTAATTGATTTAAGAGAGAGAGGAGAAGAGAGAGAAATATTAATTTATTGTTCCATTATTGATGCATTCATTGCTTGATTCGTATATGTGCCTGACTGGGACTGAATCTGCAGCCTTGGCATATCGGGATGGCACGCTAACTAACTGAGCTACCCAGCCAGGGCGCCCCTAACAGTCTTTTTTTCTCTTTAATTTAATTTTGTTTTTCTGTTAATCGTCACTCAAGGACATTTTCCCCCTTGATTTTTTGAGAGAATGGAAGGGACGGGGGAGGCAGAGAGATACAGAGACTGGCTTGCCTCCCACATGTGCCCTCAGGCCTGCAACTGCGGGACATGCCCTTGACCACAATGGAACCTGGGACCCTTCAGTCCACGGGCTGACGCTCTATTCACTCAGCCACACCGACTAGGGCTGCCCCTAACAGTCTTAACCTAAGCAGGTCCTATGGCCCCTGGCCCAGGCATCAGGAGTTCCCCTGCTTCATCCACCAATCCAACCCCCTGCTACCCCCGCTAAAAGCACCTCTTGCGTAATTGCAGTTTTCAGAAAACAGGAGGATAAAGTTGCCAGTGAATCGACACCGTGGGGACTCCATCAGCCAAGTCCGGAATGTGGGACAGTCTCCGGGACAAGTGACCCGCTTCTCGGAGCTTCCAATGACATGGGAAAGGCCAGGGAGCCTCACAGAATGCAAAGCAGGTTCTGCGCTCGGAGAGGGAGAAGCAGGCTTCCCGCCTACGAAAACATGTAACAGGTGCCTGGCTGGCGTGGCTTAGAGCATCGTCCCCAGATGCCAAGGCTGTGGGTTCCATTCCTGGTCAGGCACATACAAGAATCACCAACGAATGCCTCCTTCTCTCTCAAATCAATCTATCTACACTAAAAAAAGAGAAAGATGCAAATTGACCATACCTTTCCAATGCCCACCAGCCAATCAGGAATGAATATGCAAATTAACACAACGAAGGTAGCAGGTTGATTTGCATATGCAAGCACTGAGTGGCCTGGGGTGGGACAGGAAGGTGGAAAGGCGGTTCCGGGCAGGAGTGAAGGTGGTGTTGGCAGTTGGGGGAAGGAAGGCCCATTCTTGCACGGATCTTCACGCATCGGGCCTCTAGTCAATAATAAAAAAGTTAGAGGAAGAACGGCTCATTCATATTCAAAGGGGATGCAGGATGACTTTTCCTTGTGTAGCTTTTGGTCCTGGGCCTCAGTCACTAAATGTGGTGAAGCTTCAGACAACCACTGTGACACCTAAAACCCCTCCCTCCCCCCAGGTTTCCCACATGCCCTGGGCACAGCACTCCTGCCATCCATGTCCTCACGTCCTGCTCTCCTGAGTTGGGATCAGGGGGGCAGCTGGCAAATGCTACGCAGCCAGTTGTCTGGAGAAAAAAATCCCTGGTTGGCAGCATTTGTCAATTTCTGTGTGTAACTGCTCCCACCACAGTCAGTGTCAGGCAGCCACATGGCATCACTGAAGGCAGCATTCGCTTATAGAAGATTCCTCCACAGTATCCTCTCAGAGAGAGAGATAGAGGGGGAGAGGGGAGGGAAGGAGAAAGGGAGCGGAGAAGGAGAGAGAGAAGTAAAATGTAGCAAAACAGCACACAATGCATTTGTGTTTTTGTTTTTTTAAATATATTTTTATTGATTTCAGAGAGGAAGAGAGAGGGAGAGAGAGATAGAAACATCAATGATGCAAGAGAATCATTGATCCTGCACGCCCCCTACTGGGGACCGAGCCAGCAACCCAGGCATGTGCCCTTGACTAGAATCTATCCACTGAGCAAAGTGCGCCAGGGCCTGAATTTGTTTCTGATATAATGTATTCAGTGGTACGTGATGTAATTTATTTATTTATTTTTATAAAATCTTTATTATTCAGATTATTACATTTGTTTCTCTTTTTTTCCCCTCCACAGCTCCCCTCCACCCAGCTCGCACCCTTCCCTCTACCCTTGCCTCCCTCCAGTTGACCTCATCCATAGGTGTATGATTTTTGTCCAGTCTCTCCCTGTACACCCCTCACCCCTTTCCCCATGAAAATTATCAGTCCACTCCCTTTCTGTGCTCCCGATTCTATTATATTCACCAGTTTATTCTGTTGACCAAATCTTCAATTCCCTTAATTTTCAGATTCACTTGTTGATAGATACATATTTGTTGTTCATAATTTTTTATCTTTTACCTTTCTCTTCTTCCTCTTCTAAAAGAGTACCTTTCAGCATTTCATATAATACTGGTTTGGAGTTGATGAACTCCTTTAGTTTTTTCTTATCTGTGAAGCTCTTTATCTGCCCTTCAATTCTGAATGATAGCTTTGCTGGATAGAGTATTCTTGGTTGTAGGTTCTTGCTATTCATCACGTTGAATATTTCTTGCCACTCCCGTCTGTCCACGCATTGTTTCTGTTGAGAAAACAGCTGACAGTCGTATGGGTGCTCCCTTGTAGGTAATCAACTGTTTTTCTCTTGTTGCTTTTAATAGTCTCTCTTTGTCTTTTGCTCTTGGTATTTTAATTATGATGTGTCTTGGTGTAGTCCTCTTTGGATTCCTTTTATATGGGGTTCTGTGTGCTTCCTGGACTTGTAAGTCTATTTCTTTTACCAGATGTGGGAAGTTTTCAGTCATTATTTCTTTAAATAGGTTTTCAGTATCTTGCTCTCTCTCTTCTTCTGGCACCCCCAGAATTCTGATGTTGGTACGCTTGAAGCTGTCCCAGAGGCTCCTTACATTATCTTCACATTTTTGGATTCTTTTCTCTTCTTGCTTTTCCAGTTGAGTGTTTTCTGATTCTTTATATTTCACATTTTTGACTTGATTCTTGTCTTCCTCTAGTCTGCTGTTAGGTCTTTGTACAATATTTTTTAATTCAGTCAGTGTATGTTTAAATGTTAGTTGGTTCTTTTCCATCTCTAGTTGGATCTTTTTCATCTCCTCTTGGGTCTCACTAAATTTATCCATCTCTTCTAGGATATTCTTGAAAAACCTTATAAGTGTGGTTTTGAACTCTATATCCAGTCGTTTGTTTTTCTCCATTTCTTTTGTTTGTGATCTCTTCCCTTGACTCAGCATTTTCACTATGCCGGGAGAACTTCTGTTCAGCCTTAGGATACCAGACTTGCAAAACTGCAGAAGCCTCTCTATTGAGCTTGGGATGGGTGGAGTCTCAGGGCTTAAGGGACCACCTTGCCTTCTAGTCAGCCCCGCCCGCCACGGCCCCCAAGTCTCACGTGACTGGGTAATCGCTGGAGCGGTCCCTTGCGCTCGTGGGCGCTCTCTTGCAGTGCCTCTAGACTGCTGCCTTTCCAGCTCCCCTGTGCTCCGGGACCATATGAGTCTGGGTCCCCAGGATTTCACCCAAAACTGGGGTTTAGTGAGGTTAGAAGTGGCGCAGTTGGGAGGGTCTGTCTCCCGCTCACTCTCGAAAGCCAGCGGCATAATCAGCAATCTGTCCTCTGAGCAGTGCCGTGCGCGTCACCAGATTTCTGATCTCTTGCAACTCCCCTAAATTTCCGTGCACCTCTCCCTTTTCACAGTCCAAACTCCCTCCATATGAGTTTCGGCTGGATCTGGGGTTTAGTGTCATAAGATAAGGGGTTCAATGCCATTGAGAGTCTCCGTTTCCCTCCCGCCAGAGAAAGCCAGCCAGGTTCTCCGGCACCCGCTCTCTCCACGCTCACGTCTCTGTACCTCAGCTTTTTGCAGCTCCTCTGGGTCTCTGTGAGCCCCTCTCTTTCCTTCTAGTTGTAGAATTTCCACTCAGCCAGTATGCCTGTGGTTCTGGATGATGTCCGTTCTGTCTTTTATTTGTAGTTTTGAAATTGTTGTGCGAGGCAGCAGTGTAGGTGTTCACCTATGCTGCCATCTTGGATTCTCACATGATGTAATTTAATTCTACAGAATGGCCAGGCTTCATCACCAGCTGGCAGCACTCCTAGAAATAGAACTTTTAGCTCTGGAGAGTGCGTGCTGATTGCTACACACCAGTGCTTGCATCTGCCTTTGTCTGCAGTGCTTCCAGTGGGAGGGCTCAGGGGGTGTCTCTCCACTAGGCCCCTGGAGATGGGCCAGATCACATAGGGTGCCTGGAGGGACAGGGCTTGACCCCCCTGTCACTCTCTCTTTTTCTTCCTTTTGATTGAATTAATTGGGGTGACACTACTTACCACACAGCACATCAAGGTTACGCTGCATTGAGTGTTCACCACCCCAAGTCTAGTCTTCGTCCATCACCATTTGTCCCCCCTTTCCTCTCCCTTCACTAGAGTCCCCAGAATACATCCTCAGTGAGAGGTTCTTTCTGTTCAATCCATTCGGTAACTATTTAATTGAGCGCCTACTCTATCCCGGACACCATCTGGGAGCAGGGCAATGAGAACCTCTGAATTCTCCATAGTGCTCAACCAGTGTTTGTGAAATTAACTCGTGCAATTAATATTGTCACCCATGCCCTAACCGGCTTGACTCAGTGGCTAGAGCATCCATCAACCTTCGGATTGAATGGTCCAGGGTTCAATTCCAGTCAAAGGGCACATACCTGGGTTGTGGGCTTGATCCCCAGTGTGGAATGTGCAGGACATAGCCAACCAATGATTCCCTCATCATTGATGTATCTCACTCTCTCCTTTTCCCTTCCTCTCTGAAAATCAATAAAAATATTTTTTAAATATATATACACTGAGTGGCCAGATTATTGTGATCTCTGAATGCATAATAATCTGGCCACTCAGTGTATCCTAGCTAATAAAAGAATAATATGCAAATTAACTATCACTCCGCTACACTCACAAGCCACACCCACCATAAGGTGTGTAAATTTACCCAACCAAGCTGGCTGCAACCACAGAGAGAGCAGGAGGCTTGGGTTGCCCTTGGCGATGGAGGAAGCCAAACTTTCTGTATACCTTGGCCAGCCCAGGCCTCCACTCAAGGTTTCAATTATAGAAGATAAATAAATCCCAGATAACAGGGCATCTGCTTGGGTTGCTGGGGGGGACGTGGCCAGCCTGAAAGCCACTACAGGCCCCTTGCCCAGGCCACCCCCCAGCCTGATCCAGGACACCCTTCAGGGCAAACCAACTGGCCCCCAACCATGCACCAGGCCTCTATCCTATCTAATAAAAGAGTAATATGCAGATTGACCATCACTCCAACATATAAGATGGCTGCCCTCATGTGGTCAAAGATGGCTTTCTCATGTGGATTCAAGATGGCCACCACAATATGGCCAGCAGGGGAGGGCAGTTGTGAGGGACTAGGCCTGCAAGGGAAGGAAGTTGGGAATGATCAAGCCTGCAGAGAAAGGCAGTTAGGAGTGACCAGGCCTGCAGGGAAGGGCAGTTAGGGGCAAATAGGCTGGCAGGGAGAGTTAGGCATCAATCAGCCTGGCAGGGGAGTGGTTAGGGGGTGATCAGGCTGGCAGGCAGAAGTGGTTAGGGGCAATCAGGAAGGCAGGCAGGCTAACAGTTGAGAGCTAGCAGTCCTGGTTTGTGAGAGGGCTATCCTACTGCCCATTTAGGCCCGATCCTACAGGGATTATGCCTAAACGGGTAGTCGGTCATCCCTTGAGGAATTTCAGATTGGAGAGGGTGCAGGCTGTGCTGAGGGACACACACACCCCGGTGCACAAATGTTGTGCACCTGGCTTCTAGTCCTATATAATAAAAGGATAATATGCAAATTGTCTCCTCGACCAGGGATTCGATCAGCAGGCAGGCTGGCCAACTGCCCATGTCCCCTCCCCCTGGCCAGGCTGGCTGGACCCCACCCATGCATGAATTCATGCACTGGGCCTCTCTCTCTCTCTCTCTCTCACACACACACACACACACACACACACACACACTCTGAGTGGCCAGATTATTATGCATTCAGAAATCATAATAATCTGGCCACTCTGTGTATATAGTCACTCATAACTTTGCCAAAGTCTGTCTGATAGTCAGCCACCAAAGGGGATGAAGGACTAGCATGGGTGATGGATTTTCAGAAGTCCATGTCTTGGGATGATGTCATGAATCCAGTAATGCCCCCTCCCCCCTCCAGCTCTATGTATGTGGTCCACACAACCCGGGCACGTGCCCCGACTGGGAATCAAACCGTAACCTTCTGGGACTTGAACCTAAAGCATAGTGGTCCCTCCTTGGAAAAACTGCTGTTTGAACTACTCTGTTATTCTTAGTCTCTTATTCTGTAGGTCAACCTGGTTATTTTTAGACTACAAGATAACTTGTTTTTTTGCTCGAATAGAAAAGATAAACTTAATTGTCTGACCTTGCAAGCGAGCCATCTAAAGGGACTGATACACTGAGACTAACATTAATCTACATAATGCTGCCAAGAGTCTGTTCATCCAAGGTTACAGGTGTTTGATTAGATGTAAGATGCATTTAAGGTTACTAGCTGCCATACACAGAGAACTAGGAGGATGTAAAAAGGAAACACTCCCTCCTGTGTCTGCTCAGCATTTGACAGAGGTGATCTGCTCTGAACTTGCGTAATAAGATGGCTCCTAACGAGCTGGCTCATTAGGCGTCTTGTCCAGTTCCGCGATTACCAATACAACAATCCCACGACCTGAGTGCGTGCCCTGCCAGGGAGTCGAACCTCTGCCTTCTGGTGCACGGATGATACGCCAAACAGTTGAGCCACGCCAGCCAGGGCTGCCCCAGCTTTCATAACCATACTTTTAAAATAAAAAAACACGATGCTGCTACTAGATGTCACCGTGAGCAGAGGCCTTCAGATACCACACAACACCCAGCCTCAGTGCGAGTCTCCCTGAGAGACTCCAAGCTGCCTTGTTCTTTTACCAGCACACCCTCAGGCCGAGGCAGAAAGCAGGCTGACCCTGGCCACCCAGCCTCCCGGCCACATGGCCGCATGAGGCAGCATCAGTCCCCCGGGCAGGGTAACAGTCCATGCTCACAACATGTGTCCCCGAGCCAGCTGCTGGTTATTTTTTTAAAAATAAATCTTTATTGTTCAGATTATTACAATTGTTCCCCCTCCCCAATTTGCTCCCCTCCACCCAGCTCCCACCCCACACTCTGCCCTTACCTCCCTCCCATTATCTTCATCCACAGGTGTATGTTTTTTGTCCAGTCTCTCCCTGCACACCCCCTCACCCCTTTCCCTCTGAAAATTGTCAGTCCACTCCCTTTCTATGCCCCTGATTCAATTATATTCACCAGTTTATTCTGTTCATCAGATTTTTAATTCACTTGATTTAAAAAAAATATTTTTTATTGATTTTTTACAGAGAGAAAGGGAGGGGGATAGAAAGTTAGAAACATCGATGAGAGAGAAACATCGATCAGCTGCCTCTTGCACATCCCCCACTGGGGATGTGCCCGTAACCAAGGTACATGCCCTTGACCGGAATCGAACCCGGGACCCTATCCACTGAGCCAAATCAGTCAGGGCAATTCACTTGATTTTTAGCTTCACTTGTTGATAAATATGTATTTGTTGTTCCTAATTTCTATCTTTACCTTCTTCCTCTTCTTATAAAGAGTACCTTTCAGCATTTCATATAATACTGGTTTGGTGCTGATGAATTCCTTTAGTTTTTTCTTATCTGTGAAGCTCTTTATCTGCCCTTCAATTCTGAATGATAGCTTTGCTGGGTAGAGTAATCTTGGTTGGAGGTTCTTGCTATTTATCACTTTGAATATTTCTTGCCACTCCCATCTGGCCTGCATAGTTTCTGTTGAGAAATCAGCTGACAATCCTATAGGTGCTCCCTTGTAGGTAATTACCTCTTTTTCTCTTGCTGCTTTTAATATTCTCTCTTTGTCTTTTGCTCTTGGTATTTTAATTATGATGTGTCGTGGTGTGGTCCTCTTTGGATTCCTTTTGTTTGGGGTTCTGTGTGCTTCCTGGACTTGTAAGTTTATTTCTTTCACCAGGTGTGGGAAGTTTCCAGTCATTATTTCTTCAAACAGGTTTTCAGTATCTTGCTCTCTCTCTTCTTCTTTTGGCATCCCCACAATTCTGATGTTGGTACGCTTGAGGTTGTCTCAGAGGCTCCTTATATTATCTTTAAATTTTTGGATTCTTTTTGCTTTTTGCTTTTCCAGTGAAGTGTTTTCTGCTTTCTTTGTATTTCAAATTTTTGACTTGATTCTTGCATTCCTCTAGCTTGCTATTAGGTCTCTGTATAATATTTTTTATTTCTATCAGTGTATGTTTAATTTCTAGTTGGTCCTTTTTCATCTCCTCGAGGGGCTCATTAAATTTATTGACCTTTTCTAGGAAATTCTTGAAAAACCTTATAACTGTGCTTTTGAACTCTATATCCAGTCAATTGTTTTCCTCCATTTCTTTCCTTTGTGATCTGTTTCTTTGTCTCTGCATTTTCACTGCTTCCCTGCTAGGTGTGCTATGGCCCAGTAGCTCTGCCTCCCCAGTTACCTGAGGTGCACACTGTTGGTGCGCTCCTTTGTGGACTGTGTGTACAGCCTTGTTGCGGTTAAGTTTTGATTGTTGTTTGGTATCACTGCAGGGAATTGACCTCCAAGCCAATTGGCTGTGAAGATCAGCTGTGCCTGTGCCAGGAGAACTTCTGTGCTGGAATCAGCCTTATGAGGCAAGACTTGCAAAATTATAAAAGCCTCTGTGCTCAGCTTGGATGGGGCGGAGTCTCAGGACTAGGCAGACAGCCTTGGCTTCCCGTCAGCCCTGCCCTATGAGGCCCCTGGGTCTCAGTGTCCCTCAGTAATCACTGCAGCCCTCTCTGTGTGCATGCGCCTCCAAACCTCAGCCTTTCGTGGCTCCCCTGAGTTTCCATGAGCTCCAGGGACCCTTACGAGTCTGGGTCCCCAGGGTCTCGCCTGAAACTGGGGTTCAGTGCAGTCTGAAATGGGGTTCAGTGCAGTTGGCAGTTCCCGTCTCACTCCCACTAGAGGAAGCCAGCCAGGCCCTCCGCCGCCTGTTCTCTCCACGCTCGCGTCTCCGTACCTCAGCTTTTTGCAGCTCCTCGAAGTCTCTGTGAGCCCCTCTCTTTCCTTCTAGCTGTAGAACTTCCACTCAGCCAGCTTTCCTGTGGTTCTGGATGATGTCCATTCTGTCTTTTAGCTGTAGTTTTGAAATTGTTGTGCGAGTCAGCAGTTTAGGTTTTCACCTATGCCGCCATTTTAGTTTCTCCTGGTTATTTTTAATAACAGCTTTATTGAGAGGAATAAAGACTAACTGGAACTTTAAGCAAACATAGCAGGGTCCATGGGAAAAGCAGGGACTCACAGGAGTTCTCAGGCCGGGAGCTATCGGGAGAACCTGCAGGCAGAACTCCAGTCTCTGATAAAGCTCTGGATGCCGGCTTCCTCTCCTCTTTGCCCCCTTTTCCTTCTTTAAACACCCCTTCATCTGGTGCACAAGCTGAATGTGCACAGGACTCGCCCGCTGTGTCTGCATGCACTGGCTTGCCACCTTCCTTTTTCCTGAATAAATCCTCGATGATGAAATATCTCGTTGATATTATTTGTGATTCTAAAAGACATAAATCACATGCTATAAAACTCACCCATTTAAAACAGACAATTCTTTGGTTTTAGTGGCTTATAAATTAAAACGAGCGCCTCATGCCCTACCCAGTTTGGCTCAGTGGATAGACCACCGGTGGTCCCAGGTTCGATTCTGGTCAAGGGCATGTACCTTGGTTGCGGGCACATCCCCAGTAGGGGGTGTGCAGGAGGCAGCCAATCAATGATTCTTTTTTTTAAAAAATATTTTATTGATTTTTTTACAAAGAGGAAGGGAGAGGGATAGAGAGTTAGAAACATCGATGAGAGAGAAACATCGATCAGCCGCCTCCTGCATGCCCCCTACTGGGGATGTGCCCCCAACCAAGGTACATGCCCTTGACCAGAATCGAACCTGGGACCTTTCAGTCTGCAGGCCGATGCTCTATCCACTGAGCCAAACCAGTTAGGGCTCCTGTGACTTCTTAATGAGCCACAGCAGCCCCACCCGGTTCTCCCGGCCTAGTCCCTCTCCTCTTACCCCAGGCCCCGCCTTGTTGACTGTCCCTAGCAGATAAAAATCCTCTGAAACTCACTTGGACTCACAGTGTGAAAATTTTCGTGCACAGAGTCAAGAACCCACACCCACTCCCGGCCGGCCCGAGGCAGACCCCCAAGGGCCAGGCCCCTGCCCGGTCACATGGGAGCTGTGAACCCACAGCCACCATCAGCTCTAAAGCGTTGTGTCATCCCCAAAGCTGCCCCGGATCCCAGGAAGGGCTCGGTCCCTACTCTCTCTCCGTCCCCGCCCTCCCGCCCTCAGCCACCACCAGCCTGCGCGCTCGCGTCTGTCTCTGCGCCTGGCCGCCTGGCCGGCCGGGCTCTCCCTGCGAGGTGCGGCTCCTGCCCCGGGTTGTTCCACTCCTCCACACGCCGAGTCGCTCGAGGCCCCACAGCTGAGGAGTCCGGAGCCTGGAATCGGCAGCGTGTCCAGAATCACTGAACCCCAAAGTGTCGTGTCCTCCCTGAGCGGCCACGAGAGCACATCGCACGCGGGCTCCGGCAGAGCGGAGTCCAAGAGGGAGCGGTCTTACCTGGAACTTGCGAGGACGAGCCCAGACCCCCTAAGCTGTGAAATCCACCTTATTCAGCAGCCCGGCCTCCCTGCTCCTTTCCCTCAAGTTCAAGGGGGTGGAACCCCCAGGATTCTATTTCTGGTTGGGGACAGCACTGAGGGGTAACCCAAGGGACCAACTCAGGTCCTGGCGTCTAGTAAACAAGCCGGGGATTCTTCTAGAAAAAACAAAACAAAAAACCTCTCAGGTGATTCAGATGGGCCAGAGCCTGGAGGGACCCGGTGGGAAGCGGCCCATGTCTGGGTCAGGTCCACACCTGTACGGCCCTGGCAGCTGCCCAGGTCCAAGCAGCCACACCCGCCTGACTCAGCCGGAACTCCGGTTACTGGCCACTGGGAGCCGGGGTCCGGCCGGGCCGCCCGGGCCGAGGCAGCCGAGGACTGTGTGTGGTCTCCAGGCAGCGTGCTGAGCGCGGAGTCACGGGGCCCAGCACCTGCTCTGTCCCTTCGGTAGATAAGCCTTACACGCCATTCATTCCCGGCTGCTGTAACCACACCAGGCAAATGGGGCGGCTTCAGAGAACAGAACATTTTCCTCTCAGGGATCTGAAGGCTCAAAGCCGAGCCCTGCCTCCATCCTCACACAGCGTGCCTGTGTGTGCCCGTCGCCCACCCTGCTAGCGGGAGCCGGTCCTGTGGGGGGCGCCCTGCTGGGAAGGGCCTGGTCCTGCTCAGAGAGGGGCCCGTCCAGCTTGGAGAGGGCCCGTGCACTCGGGTATCACTCCTTTTCCTAACTGCATCTGTTAGACCCTGTTTCCAAATCACATAGCATCCTGGGGTTCTAGGGGGTTAGGATTTCAACATACCTTTTTGGGGGACATGATTCTACTCATAACAAAGGCACCCTGGGTGTCAGAGCCTTGGAGCCCTGGAGCCCTGGCTGTGAGAGCTGTCTTGGGGACCTGACAGAGCGGGTGGGGAGGGTGTTTCAAGGGCTCGCTATCTTCTGCTTTGGACTCACGCACCCAGGAAGGAGCTCGGTAAATATTTGTGGAAGGAGTTAGTGCGATTGATTATTGGGGCTGCTCGGTGTCTGCTTTGGTCCCCATAAAACAGGGGGAACTTCCTCTTCCAAGGCAGGCGGCTCACACACGGGGACGGGCCGGATCCCCCAGCGTTTAAACGGAAGGACGTGCGGTATGTCACACTGTGGTGTCCAACTCCCAGCAGCTGGCCACCAGCAGGGCCCCTTCTGGGTGGAGCCCTCAGGGGGACACGCATGGAGAGAGGGTGGCTGTGAGCACGGGTCTTCCGGATCCTCCCCTGGCACCGCTTTCAACCCGGGATGCGCAAGAGAAGACGTGTCAGAAACTAGCCTTCAGCTCCCTGTCCTTGGGGGCTGGTGCTATGGTAGCTCTTCCGTTTCATCTTTTTTATCTTTATTTTTAAATGTATTTTTATTGACTTCAGAGAGGAAGGGAAAGGGAGAGAGAATCATTGATCGGCTGCCTCCTCCACGCCCCCTACTGGGGATTGAGCCCTAAACCCAGGCATGTGCCCGAACAGTGACTTCCTGATTCATAGACTGACTTTCAACCACTGAGCCATGTGGGCCGGGCTCACCTTTTTTTTTTTAAAGATGTTTTTATCGATTTTAGAAAGAGAGGAGGGAGAGGGAGAGAAACATTTATGTGAGAGGAAGGGAGAGGGAGAGAAACATTGATGTGAGAATCATGGATCAGCTGCCTCCTGCACACCCCACACTGGGGATCTACTTGCAACCCAGGCAGGTGCCCTGACCGGAATGGAACTGGCAATCCTTAGGCCCCTGGGAGGACGTCCAGCCACCTGAGCCACACCGGCCGGGGCTTTGTGAGGTCCTCTTCGTCTATCGAGTCTACGAGGAAGACCACAGCTGTTCATTATTTTCTGTGCATCAACTTGACTTTGAGAACATATCCTCATTTCACTCAGCCAGCCAGAAATTCAGCACGGGATCTCTGTCTGAGCCACGGGCCAATGTGGGAATTCCTGCTGTATAATACCCCCACCCGGCGGCTCACTCAGGGTCCCGGCAGGAGATGGGACACCGTGAGTGGCAAGTGGAGAGGATGGTTTACAAGGTGGGGGTGGGCGGTGGGAAGCCAACGAGAGAGGCGCCGCGAGCTGTGAGCACCTCTAAGTCAGCAAGGATGGGTCAGAGCTTCAGCTCCTCTTCCGATTGCTGAGCTGCAATCCCACAGCCACCAGGAAGCCTGAGGGAGCCCACAGGCACTGTCTAGTCAGTTAGGGCCACTCTGACCACAACAGCACAGACGGCAGCCTTCCCCCCGGCGCCGAAGACGGAGGAGTCCAAGGTCACCGTGCCGGCAGACCGGTTCCTGCCAAGAACCCACTTCCTTGTTTGCAGACAGAACAGCACAGAGAAATTATCTTTTGTGTCTCTCTCTCTTAAAATATATTACTTATTTCTCTCTATATTTTAAAATATATATTTCTATGTAAAATTTTTAAAAATATATTTTATTGATTTTTTACAGAGAGAAAGTTAGAAACATCGATGAGAGAGAAACATCGATCAGCCGCCTCCTGCATGCCCCACAGTGGAGATGTGCCCGCAAGCAAGATACATGCCCCCGACCGGAATCGAACCCCGGACCTTTCAGTCCGCAAGCCGACGCTCTATTCACTGAGCCAAACCGGTCTCGGCTCTATGTAAAATTTTTAAAAATATATATTGATTTCAGAGAAGAAGGGAGAGGGAGAGGAAGAGATAAAAACCTTAATAAGGAGAGAGAATCATTGATTGGCTGCCTCCTGCATACCTCCCACTGGGGACTGAGCCCGAAACCTGGGCATGTGCCCTGACCGGGAATTGAACTGTGACCTGATTCATAGGTTGACGCTCAGTCACTGAGCTGTGCCAGTAGGCTGTGTCTCTTTCTTATAAGAGCACCAGCTCCATTTATGAGGTTCTACTCTCACAACTAATCATCTGCCAAAGGCCCCACCTCCAAATACACTGGGGATTAGGCCCCAACCTATGAATGTGGGGCAGACACACACATTCGGTCCGCAGATGGTCCAGCAGACAACCCGCCAGGCACAGAGCAGGGCAGAGGACGCTGGAGAAGGGACTTGAGGGGCAGGAAGGGGCCTGAGAAACATTTTACTGAAATATGAGGGACAGTTACCATCTGCGTCTGTACACTGATGTTGTTGCCTTTGAACTTGACAGAGGGTCAGGCTCAGGACTGAGGGTCCTCTATCCTTCCGGCTTGAGTCTCTCTCCGAAAGGGATAATTTGGGGAAAGACTCTGGCTAAGGTCAATCATACTGAGGGGGAAGGGCTGGAGCTGGGAATGGAGGGAAAAGGAAGGGGAGTGAAGTCAGTCAGACTGTTGGGGGAGGGCTGGGCATGGAGGTGGGAGCCTCTAGTACCAGCTGTTACAGGCTGAATTTGTATCCTAACCCCCAGGACCTCAGCACGTGACCACATTTGGGGACAGAATTTTTATAGGTGTAATTAAATTAAAATGAGCTCAGTTGGCTAGAGTAGTGGTTGGCAAACCGCGGTTTGCTGTTCTGTTGACTAATGAGTTTGCTGACCACTGGACTAGACTAAATGTTACCGTGTAGTTGGAAGCTGTGAGGATTAGGCAATTGTGGCATATTGTGTGCAAAGAGGTAAAGGGTAGTATATGACAGTGGTTGGCAAACCGTAGCTCGCGAGTCATATATGGCTTGAGCCGAAGTTTGCCAACCACTGGATTAGAGCATCATCCTTATATGCCAACGCTGCAGGTTAGATCCCCAGTCAGGTCACATACAAGAATCCACCAATGTCTAGCCAGTGTGACTCAGCAGTTGAGCATCAATCTATGAACCAGAAGGCCATGGTTCGATTCCCAGTCATGGCACATGTCCGGGTTACGGGCTTGATACCCAGTGTGGGGTGTGCAGAAGGCAGCTGATCAATGATTCCCTCTCATCATTAAGGTTTCCTCTCTCTCTTCCTCACCCTTTCTCTCTGAAATCAATACAAAGATATTTTGAGAAAAGAATCAGCCAATAGAATAAAAGGGATAGCTAAAAAAAAAAAAAAGAATCAACCAATGAATGTATAAATAAGTGGAACAACAAATCAATATTTCTCTCTCTCCTCTCTCTAAAATAAAGAAATTTTAAAAACTTAAAGCTTAAATTAAAATGAAGTCATTAGGTGGGCCCTAATCCATTGTGACTGGTGTTCTTATAAGAAGAGGAGATCAAGACACAGGCGTGTACAGGGGGAAGACGTGAAAACAGGGACAACTTGGCATCAATAAGCCAAGGAGAGGGGTGTGGGGCACACCCTCCCTCTGAGCCTCAGAGGAAACCAACCCCTCTGACACCTTGATCTTGAACTTCCAGCCTCCAGAACGGTGAGAAAATAAATTTCTGTGGGTTGAGCCCCCCCAGCTGTGGTACTTGGTTATGGCAGCCCTACCAAATGCGCATGCCAGTTTCCCACATGGCCCTCAGGGACCCTGCTTCCTAGTATTCACACCCTCCCACAGAGAATCAGGGTGCTCTGTGTGATCAATAGCAGAAGGCAAAGTAAGGGTGTGTGACTGGATGAGGCTCGGTTGCGAAAGGCATCGCAGTTTCTACTTTGGTCTCGTGGGTTTCTCTCTCTGGAGGAACCCCGCCACGTTGTGAAGACACTCAAACAGCCCCACAGAAGCTCACACCAAGAGGATGTGATTGGCAGCCAAGAG
Organism: Lasiurus cinereus; assembly: GCA_011751065.1. Taxonomy (NCBI): domain Eukaryota; kingdom Metazoa; phylum Chordata; class Mammalia; order Chiroptera; family Vespertilionidae; genus Lasiurus; species Lasiurus cinereus. The sequence continues at coordinate 3,634,957 of JAAGEH010000058.1, forward strand.
CCAGCCGTGGAAAGGGATCACTCAGCCCCAGTCCAGTCTTGCTGGCACCTAACCGCAACCTCACTGGGTATCCCAAACAGAATCATCCATCTAAGCCCCTCCCAAACTCCTGAACCCCAGAAACAATCCTGCATAATTAGAGCTTAAGATGCTAAGTGTCCAGTTGGCCATTCAACTAATCAAAGTGTAATCCTATCTAATTAAAGAATAATATGCAGATTGACCATTACTCCAACACACAAGATGGCAGCCCCCATGTGATCAAAGATTGCTGCCCCCATGTGGACACAAAATGACCACCACCAGATGGCCTGCAGGGGAAGGCAGTTGGGAGGGACCAGGCCTGTAAGGGAGGGCAGTTGGAGGCAATTAAGTCTGCAGGGGAGGGCAGTTAGAGGTGACCAGGCTGGCAGAGGAGGGCAGTTGGGGGGAGCCAGGGCAGCAGGGGAGAGCAGTTAGGGGTGACCAGGCTGGCAGGGAAGGGCAGTTAGGGGTGATCAAGCAAGCAGAGAAGGGTAGTTAGGGGTGACCAGGCTGGAAGGGAAGGGCAGTTTGGGGGGGTCCATGCCTGCAGGGGAGAGCAGTTGGGAGCAACCAGGCCAATTAGAGGTAACCAAGCTGGCAGGGGAGGACAGTTAGGGGCAAAAAGGCTGGCAGGAGAGCAGTTAGGCATCAATCAGACTAGCAGGGGAATGGTTAGGGGGTGATCAGGCTGGCAGGCAGAAGCGGTTAGGGGAAATCAAGAAGGCAGGCAGGTGAGCAGTTGGGTTGTGAGAGGGATGTCCGACTGCCCGTTTAGGATCAAACCTAAACGGGCAGTCGGACATCCCTCAAGGGGGTCCCAGATTGGAGAGGGTGCAGACTAGCCTGAGGGATACCCCCACTCCCCTGTGCACGAATTTGGTGTACTGGGCCTCTAGTACGTTAACAATATGCTAAGGCCACTCAACCACTTGCTACGACGTGCACTGACCACCAGGGGGAAGATGCTCTGACCAATAGGTAAGGTTGCTGCTGGGGTGTGGCTGATCAGGACTGAGATAGGCTGACATGCCCTGGAGCCCTCCCGTGTCTCTCCCTGGCCCCGATCATGTCCCGGTGGGGTCCCTTGGCCTGACCTGCACCCCCTTGCAATCCAGGACCACTCAGGGGATGTCAGAGAGCTGGTTTTGGCCTGATTCCACCAGCCAGGCCGAGGGACCCCACTGGTGCACAAATTCGTGCACTGGGCCTCTAATAAGAAATAAAAAAATATTATTGTCACCTTATGGTACTGAGTTTGGGGTTATAGATAGCTAATACAGGACTCCTTCTCCACTCCCCCTCCTCCTCTTCCCCAACCCTTCTCCTGCTTTCTTCACTGTCGGCCCTGCATCATGATGACTCCATCAAAGACTCAAGCAAATAAACTGAGGCCCAAAATGGCTCTGGGGAGATGAATATTATTCATACATGAAAGGAAAGGTGCCCATCCACAGACATATGCACAAAATGGGGATTCAAATAAATAAGACACTTGAAAAGCACTTAAAACAGGGAAGAGATGTGATCTAAATGCTTTCTAAACCAGTGTACCTGTTTGGTGGAAATTTTAAATTAGTATAAATGATAGTTATGAGGTTTTTCTTTTATATCCAAAAAGGAGAATTATATCAATAAAAAGACTGGTACCTCCACACTTTAAAACACACTGAACACAGAGAACCAATAATCATTAGATTCAACTTTGGTCCATATTGGAGTTTTTCCGAGTGGATTAAGTCCTGGGGCACAGCAGTGCCCAGGGGAGAGGTCACCTGTGCACACGGGCAGCAGCTGGCCTGGCCATATCCTCTGCGGCCCGTGGGTCTCTGTGGTCTTACCTTGAAGGAGGGGACGCCATCTACCTGGCCAACTGCACCCTGCCCCATCCCCGGTCCGCATGAAATCAGGTCGATCATGTCCCCTCCTGCTGCTTCTGTGACTGTGGATGCAGCTCCAGGCCTGGCGTTGAGTCCTGCCTGAGTCCTGCCATCGCTGTGAGGCCCTCCCCACACCCATTTCAGGGGTCTCCCTCACCACTAAGAGTATCTCCCTGAGATTCATCCCCTCAAATCCTATTTCTCTCCTGTCTTTTCATAATAAAAGGGTAACATGCAAATCGACCGAACAGAATGACCGGTTGCTATGATGTGCACTGACCATCAGGGGGCAGATGCTCAATGCAGGAGCTCCCCCTGGTGGTCAGTGCACTCCCACAGGGGGCATGCGGCTCAGCCACAAGCCGGGCTGACAGCTGGTGAGCCCAACAGCCATGGGAGCCTCTCCAGCCTCCACAGCAGCTCCAAGGATGTCCCATGGGGAATGGGCCAAAGCTGTCAGTTGGACAGCCCCTGAGGACTCCTGGAATGCTAAAGGGTGGAGGCTGGGCTGAGGGACCCCCCACCCCGAGTGCACAAATGTTGTGCACCAGGCCTCTAGTGTCTTGTCATAAGGCCCCGTTAAACCCAAAGCCTGAATTCTTAGCTGCCAAAAACACCCACTCCCCTTTAGTTGAGGGCAGGGATGGCTTCATCGCCAAACCCTCCCAAGAGGCAAGGGCAAAACATCTGGCCTCTGTGCTCCCAGAGCCAGAGAGAGAGCAAAACTCCATCCCACCTCTGGGCCGCTAGCACTCACCGTGTTTCCATGGCTCTACATGACCTGAGTTCTAGGAGCGGCTGCCAAGGTAAGTTCTGCATTTTATTCATTTTCCAAGTGGCACCCTAAGGCACAGAGAGGTTAAGTCCTTGTTCGAGGTCACCCAGCTGAGAAACAGAACAGCCTGGACTCAAACTTGGGGGTCCAATCCTGAGCCCCTGTGCTGGACCCCATACACTGCCTGTCCCCCAAGGATGAGGGAGGGACACGTGCAGGGCTAGGGGCTGTTTTCTCTGGCCGGCCCAAGGTTGGCAGCGATGCCCACCCACTCGGGCAGGAAGGCCGCTTGTGGCTTGAAGATCTTGCGGAAGCGGGAATGGGGCAGGGTGAAGTTGGCCAGGTAGACGGCGTCCCCTCCTGCAAGGTAAGCGGCCCAGAGCCCAAAGGTGCCCACGGTGAAGATGGTGTGGTTGCACTGCGTGAGCAGCGCGAAGTCCTTGGCGGGGGAGCCCTGGCGACCGTTGCCCGCCAACACCACGTCCCCGAGGGAGCTGCCGATGTTCCGCCGGCACCAGACCATGTCGTCGCTGGTGACCACGAAGACGGGGGAGGGGTGGCGGGCCCGGAACCGGTCCAGGGCGCGCTGCAGGTACCCGCGGTCGGCCACCACGCCCTTCCACACCTCGGGCATGACGCGGACGTAGTCGCCGCGGCGCACGTGGACCCCCACGAAGGTGGCCGGCCGGCTCCCGTTCACGCGCAGGCCGCGCAGGTACGCCTGCGCCCGCTCGCGCACGTGGTCGTGCAGGGTGAACTCCCGCAGGATCTCGGGGCGCAGGTGGTGGTAGAAGGTCCAGGAGCAGGGGTAGCCCGTGAGGCGCACGTACTCCCCGGGGATGTGGCGGTACTGCTCCTCCATCCAGTCGTTGAGGCGGTAGTTCCGCCACGGCGCCCCGCTGGCGGCGGCGGGCAGCACCGGCAGGGAGATCCTGAAGATGGGGGCCAGCGTGCTGTGCATCTCGGCGGGGATGAAGGCGGGCCGCCCGTTCAGCTTGGCCAGGGCGTACAGCGTGGCGTACTCGCCCATCTGGTTGCCCAGGCGGCCCATGGCGTTGATGGTCCACATGCCCCCCTGGGGGAGGTGGCTGGGGACCAGGACCACGAGGCCCCGGGAGGCCCAGGGGGTGGGCACCAGGGCCAGGCGCTGGTGGCAGTGGAAGATGACGGATAGTACAAAGATGAGGAGGAAGAAGATGGTGGAGAAGGAAGGGCAAGTGGTCCCGATTCCCATGATGGCTGCAGGGAGGAGAAAGGACGAAGTCAGAAGGGATGGCTGCACATTCCTCTGTTGTCTCTCACTCCCTGCCCCCTCCCCCCCAGGTCATACATGTATTCACTCACTCAGCTCCTGGGGGAGCTTCAGGCCTGGGTCTGAGTCCCAGCTCCAGCCCTCACTGGCACTGTGTGACTTTAGTCAAGTCACTTCACCTCTCTGAATTCCAGTCTCCTCACCCGCTGAACAAGGATGATGAGCTCGAACCATCTGAAAGCGCCCATTTTTGACCTTACTCCATTGCACATGGTCCAACCTCACACCGACTTACTAGGTTTGTGTGAGGATTGAACGAGGCACTGCCATTTGTAGGAAGTGCCTCACATGTCGGAGGCTCTGAGTGTGTACAAAGTTCTGCCGGGCTACTTCCTCGTGAACTGTGCTCTGGGTCGGTCACAGGCCAAGAAGGCAGCACAATGCCAGTGTTCTCCCTGGAAGCAGGAGCACAGATTCCGAGGCCAGATGCCCAGGTTCAGGTGTGGGCTCTGCCTGGTGCTGGCCGGGCAACACTGAGCACGTTACTTAACTCCCTAGGCCTCAGTCTCGCCCTCCGTACAATGGGGTTACGCACAGCAGCTCCAGGAACTGCACTCCAGAGCCTCTGCCACGGTCAGGGCTTCCTGTTGCTGCTGCTGGGTGTGGTGGATTCACGCCCTTCCCTTGAATCCGGGCGGGCCTGCCACTGCCTCGGCCAATCAAACAAAAAAGTGAGGTATGCCTTTTCTGGGCCAGGACTTAAGGGACTAGCAGTTCCTGCTTCCTGCTTTTGTAATGTTCTCTCTGCATTGCTTTAATATTAAGATCTGTGATGAGCCCTTTTTATTTTTTGGGTAATGACTTTATTAAGACGATATTCAAATATCATGCAGTTCACTCATCAACAGTATGCAGGCCTGGCCAGATGCTCAGTGGTTAGAGCATCAGCCTGCAGACCAAAGAGCTGTGGGTTCAATTCCCAGTCATGGGCACAGCCTCAGTTGTAGGTTCAATCCCTGCCCTGGTTAGGGTGCTTTCAAGAGGCAACCCATTGATTTGTCTCTCAGGTCAGTGTTTCTCTCTCTCTCTTTCTCTCTCTCTCCCTCTCCCCCTCCCTCCCTCCCTCCCTCTTCCTCCCTCCCTTCCATCTTTCATTCTAAAACTCAATGGAAAAAATATCCTCAGATGAGAATTTTTTTCAAAAGTGTGCAATTTAATGGCCTTTTAGTATATTCAGAGTTGTGCAACCATTATAATTTTTAGAAAAATTTTACCACCCTAAAAAGAAATGCTGTGCTCCTTAGTCATCCCCCCAGTCTTTCCATCCTCCCTGCTTCCATGCTTTAGCTTCTCTCTATAGTTCATGTAAACGAAGTAATTCCATATGTGGTTCTTTGTGACTGGCTTCTTTCACTTAATACCATATTTCTTTTTTTAATTGATTTTTACAGAGAGGAAGGAAGATAAACACTGATGCGAGAGCAAGACATCAATCCGGCTGCCTCTTGCACACCCCGTATTGGGGATCGAGTCCACAACCTGGGTATGTGCCCTGACGAGGAATTGAACCGGTGGCCGTAGGTGCCCAGGACAACGCCCAACCAACGAGCTACACTGGCCAGGGCGAGGGCGTTCTCAGGGCTGGTCCATCCTGTAGCATGAGCCGGCACTTCACTGATTGCTCTTTATAGCTGATATTCCAGTGCACATCTCGCTTTGTTTATCAATTCATCCGTGGATAGACATTTGGGTTGCTCCCACTTTGAATAGTGCTGCCGTAAACATGCGTGTACTCCTCACTTCCCCGGAGATTTACGGAGGAGTGAGAGCGCTGGGTCACATGCTAACTGCTGAATAGTTTCAGGAGCTGCAGGCTGTTTTCCACAGCAGCTGCCATTCCACTCCCACCAGCCGTGTGTGAGGGTCTGATTTCTCCACGCCCTCTCTGAGCTCGCTAGTGCCTATTTGCTTACAGGAAGTGCTGTGCTCTCTCCTGGCGGAGCCTGCGTGGTAGAGCCACACCCAGCCCACCACCAGCACCCTCCCACTCCACTGGCTCGGCCTGGGCTCCTGGAACTGGGTTTCCTGTCCTTGTAATGGGATGACTTACCCCTTCTTCAGGAGTTGCTCTTTTTGTTTTGTTAATCCTCACCTGAAGATCGCGTTTCCCCTTGTTTTTCAGAGAGAATGGAAGGGAGGGGGAGAGAGAAAGAGAGAAACACTGATGTGAGAGAGACACACCAGCAGCAGGGCTCGAACTGCACCTGAGGTACATGTCCTTGACCAGGAATCGAACCCACGACCCTTTGGCGTCGGGGCTGACCCTCTAATCACTGAGAAATACTGGCCAAGGCAAGAGTTGCTTCTTTCTGAGTCGGGCTCGCCTCAGCTCTCACATGGGCTCTCAAACACGGTCCTTTCACCCCAGGTCTCCAGTGCGTCCTGATCCACCCCTCTCCCCGCCGCCTCTCCTCTGTGCATCCCACCTCCGTGGCCATTCCAGTGGCTATAGCTCATGAGTCTCCCAAACCCCTGCAGAAGCTCTGGACTGCATGGCCTCCACTCTCGGTCACCCGGCCTCCACCCCACCCATCTCTGCTTCCACTGGCTCCCTTGAATGCTGGGGCTCTGGAGCTTGCCATTTGTAGGCGTGTATTAGTGTGAATACCCGTGTGCTCTTCTCCCTTAATCCAGGGCTCCTCCCTTGATTAACCTGACCCCTTAGGGAAATGGGACCATTTGGGGCCCTCCTTGAACGAAGCTGATGTGGCATGGGTTCCCAGCGAGGTCAGCTAGCTCTCACCACACTTGTGAATTACCATTTTTCGGCTTCACAGGGTATGAAAGCAATAACCTCCAGGAAAAACCATGCTTCCAATTTTGAACTTTCACCTTTCCCCCCTAGCAATACTCAGTAGGGTACTCTCTCGTGATGCAGGGAGCAGCAGCGAGGTGATTTTGCCCAACTGCAGTACAGGTAAAGTTGGCTAGATTGATAGTTTGATAGTTTGTTATTTTTAAATATTACTTTTATTGATTTTAGAGAGGAGATAGATAGAAACATAAATGATGAGAGGGAATCATTGATGGGCTGCCTCCTGCATGCTCCCTATGGGGATGGAGTCTGCAACCCCAGAGTATGCCCTGACTGGGCATTGAACTCTGACTTCCCGGTTCACAGGGTGATGTTCAACCACTGAGCCATGCCCGGCCAGGCTGGTGGTTTAAGTCTATTAAATGCATTTTCGACGTACGATATCTTGAATTTTATCGGATGTAACCCCATTGTAAGTCCAGTAGCATTGGAGCAAGAAACGCCTTGCTTGCTGCTTTAGTTTCCAAAACAGGGAGTGAAACCCACTCCAGAGCCCCTCTTCTCATTGAGACAACTCTCTCCCGACCTTTCTCACACTGCCTGTCCTCAGCTCCTGTCTGGGTCCCCAGGGTGAGGCTTCAGCCTCTAGCCAGCGCACTGGCCCTGGGCTCCTGGGGCGGAGGAACCAGCACAGGACAAAGGTACCACCACCCGGACCCCCTGACGGTGTGTGATCCGTGCAGTCACACAGGCCCTGGTCGCAAAAGGGCCCTGCGTTTGGTTTCATACTCTGCTCTCGGCCTCTAGAAACTCTCGGTAAGTTTGAACCAAGCCACCGAATTTTCATTTTGCACCGAGCTCTGCAGATCCGGCAGCTAGACCCGTTGCTGCGCTCAGGAGCTCCCTCTCCTGGCTGCTCATCCGCTGAACAACTGAGGAAGCGGGGAATGGAGGCTGAGGCGCCTGGGGTCCTGCTACGTGCAGGCATCGGTCTCAGCGCTTACCACTCTGGGCTACAGTTACTTACAGCCATTCCCCTAAGATTGGCGGCAAACCCCCACCCGAAATGAACTCATTAGGGGACAAAATCTGGCCTGAATCCACTTGCGGCCATTTGAGGGGTCCCTTTGCGTGAATGCCCGTGTGTTTTGCTGCAAAACAATAACGTTTGCTGAGGGATACCATCCAGACCCTGCCAGTGGTGCTATGTGGCATGCTGCCCGTGCACCCCACGGTGCCAAAACACAGCTTTTAGAACGTCTGGCCCAAAGAGTTTCAGATACAAGACTGCAGGCCTTGGCCTGTCTTCACTCACTCAGTGCAGTGGTTCTCAACCTTCCTAATGCCTCGACCCTTTAACACAGCTCCTCATGTTGTGGAGACCCTCAACCATAAAATTATATTGTTGCTACTCCATAACTGTAATTTTGCTACTGTTATGTATTATAATGTAAATATCTGTGTTTTCTGATGGTCTTGAGTGACCCGGGACCCATAGGTTGAGAACCGCTGCCCCAGAGGAAGGTGCATTTTTATGCCCATTTAACAGATGAGGAAACTAAGGCACAGAGAGGTTAAGAAACTTGCTTGAGGTCACACAGTTAGGAAAGAAGCGGAGCCTGGACTTCAACCCAGGCCATGTGTTTTAGGAGACTGCGCTCTCAGTTACTGTCCTGGATTTCTCGAGCTGTCCTGAGGGTGAACACACGCTCCCTTGGGTTACACAGGGGGTTTGACCTGCCCTGACTCACGGGGCTCTGCTAGTTCTGGGTTGGGTCCCACCCTGCTGAGCCACCTCAGAGCTGTGCCCTGGGAGGGCATCTCTCCGATCTGGGGCGCTGTGGGGGTGAAGATGCCCAATACTTGAGGAAACCTCCCATGCAAAGTCTCCTTTCCAACTTGGGGGGGAATGGTTCCCTCCCCCTCTGGCTGCCTCTGACCCTTCTTCCTCCCCCAGGCACTTTTGTGGGTATTAATCCCCTACAGCAGCTCAGGCTACTGAAAACAGGAGCCCTGGTTGGTGTGGCTCAGTAGTTAGAGCATGGGCCATGCACCCAAGGGTCATGGGTTCAATTCCCAGCCAAGCACATGTACCGAGTTGTGGGTTCAGGGGTCAGGGGTCAGAGCACGTGCTGGAGGCATCAATGTTTCTTTCTCTCTCCCCCATTCCTCCCTCCCTCTGAAAAAGCAATGGAAAAAATATCCACCGGTGAGGATTAACAACAAAAAGGAACAAAAGGGAGGACAGGAATAACTCCCTCCAGATAACATTAGCTGTGGAACCTCTATCCCTAGGTGGGAGGAGAAGAGAGTGAGACCTGAACCTTATCCTTGAATTGTCTCTGGCAGCAAAACCAGCCTCTGCACTGCCTGCTGTTCCCCCGCCGGGGCTGTGCCTGCCCCGATGCCATGCCACGCTGATGCCCGATGCCTGATGCTCTTCAGGTCACAGCTCAAATGTCCCCTGCAGACCCCTGACCTCCACAACCACTTCCTTACTTGCTTTTGCTCCAAAGTACTTGCTACCTCCCACCGTGCCCTAGAACAAATGGCTTACTCTTTTCCAGTAGTGACCTCTCCTCACTCGAGACCCTGACAGGGGCAGGCTCTGAGCATGGCCACGTGTGCTCCCCTGTGCTCAGTGTCTGCACAGGGAGGGCCTGCTGCACGGGTGAGTGTGCGAATCCTGCACCTCCTATCCTGTCACTCACATCCCCACTCCCAGGTCCCACGTCCCCTGATTTCAGGGTGCCTCAGCCCCCAATCCCTTTCTCTTGCAGCTAACTCCTCCTTACAGTTTACTTTCAAATACGAAGTCCCACCTTCACTGGTTTAGCTCAGTGGATAGAGTGGCAGCCTGCAGACTGGAAGGTCTTGGGTTCAATTCCAGTCAAGGGCGCATGCTCGGGTTGCGGGCCTGTTTTTGGAGAGGGAGAGATAGAAACATCAAAGATGAGAGAGAATCATTGATTGGCTGCCTCCTGCATGCCCCACAACCCAGCCATGTGTCCTTGACCAGAATCGAACCTGGGACCATTCAGTCTGCACGTTGACGCTCTATCCACTCAGTTAAACCAGGTATTTTATAGATTTTTTTAGAAATCCGAAGTCCCTGTCCTGGTTCCCACGGGCCGGCCCCTCCCAGAACCAGAAGCGCAGACTGTTGGGCTGTAGCCTCCCGCCCGCAAGGCAGGCTCTGGACAGAGGTCCGGCTCCCCATCGGGTCGGCTCACACGATGCCAGTCAAGCCGAGGCCCTGGAGGCCACAGGCCATACCTGTGCCTCATCCTCCAAGGCCCTCGCTCTTCTCAGCGGGTGTTTTTCTAGTCAAAATCACTCTGTAGGGAATGGCATTGACAGCAGCATTTGCATGACAATTTCACGACTGGAGCACCCAGGCCTCACTGGAAAGTGGCCCTGGGGGAGGCTGGCTTTGAGCTCTGTCCTCCTGGGGTCCCCACTTTCGGCTGCTAGAGCCCCTGAGACCCAAAGCAGTCCAGTCTCACCCCATCCCCACCTCAGAAAGCAGCACACGGCTTCGGGTTTCCCAGCGGCCGCTCTGAACCTTCCAAGAGCACCGCGTTTTAGGGCTTGAAAGCCACTGACCTGGACTCTCAGTTAACCCACAGCTGACAGAAGGTTCCAGAGGGAGGAGGGGCTGGCTTGGGGGTACGGCCCACCTCGGTGTGAGGGGCCTTGACCCACAGCACCGCATGGTGGGGCCAAGCCACCGGCTGTTCCAGGGGGCGAGTGTGAGTGCAGCGGGGACCCCAGTCCCGGGAAGCCATCTGGCCCCTGGCCCAGCCCATCCTACCTGCCTGGAGCCCCCTTCTCGGCCAGCCCGCTCCGAGTGTCCAGCTTCGGTCCCCCTGGGGCACAGCTCTCAGGTCCCACGTGGCCAGGCGGGTGGCGGCTGGCAGGGGTCCCTGCGGGGAGAGGGAGGCTGCGGTTGGTGAGGGGATGGGGGCAGGGGGGCGGTAGTGGTGTTGGATTCTGCAGCTCAGCTCTGAGCGCCCGCCCAGAACCCCCACTAGCCGGGGCCTGAGAACAGCCACTCTGCACTCACTCCGAGGGCCCACCCGGCCGCCACGCTGCTGCGGGAAGCTGGTGAGGAGACTGCTTTCTTCCTGGGCAGGTTTGACCCACGTCAGGGGTGAAGGGCGGGGTGCTTGCAGAACAGCGGGTGGGGGAGGGGCAGGAACCTGAGGCCCAGATGGACCTCCATGCTGCCCCGGCACAGGTCCCTGGATCTGGGTCTGGTGGGAGCACAGCCGGATTCGGTTCCTTAAAGGGGTTGGGAGTGCGCTCCAGCTCCCGGAAGGGGTAGGGCCGGCCATCGGGTCCCCAGTGGGCAGGGGTGGCTTCTGGGTTCCTCAGGAGCATCGGGGGACTCCCGGCCTGGTTGCCCAAGGTGCTAAGGACCAGAAAGTGGCCGGGCCTGAACCACCCAGGCAGGGGAGACGAGGCAAGGCTGTGGGGCTAGGCCCTTCACGCACTGGTGCCCAGGGACTACGAGCAAATGCCAAATGCCGGCCGCTGAGCGCAAAATGGCGCCAGGCTCCTCTGAAGGGGCGGAGGGTGGTGCCCGTCATGAGGGTGGGGGGCAGGGGACAGTCTCTGCACGCAGCAACCGCACTGGGGACACTGGAGACTGAGATCAGGCTGAGGGAGTCTGGGACCCCAGCTGTACCACCAGGTTCCCCAGAGACTCCCAGCCTGGGTCCCGATTCAGAGCCAGGGCACTGGGCAGTGGGGCCCAGAAAGGGTCCAAGACCCCCAGACCTGAGTGAGCCTCATTAGGGGCTGCAGCCCTGGGACGGGGGGGAGCGTTCCAGCACCAAGTCCTTCCCAGCTCTGCCATCCTGAGGCCTGGACTTCTGGCCCCTCAGACATCCGGCCCTGCCCTGCCGTGCTCTCCTCCCTCAACACACACCGCCCCAACATCTGCTCCCCCATCTGCTCCGGGACCTTAGGAGCAGTGTTGAACATGGGGGCTCAGATGCCTGCACCCTGAGGCCTAAGACTGAGCTGATCAGAAAGTCCTCAGACCCCAAGCCCAGGACCCTCCCACCAGGAGTCCTGGGGGAAGCTACCATCTGCCTTCCCTGACCCCCAGGACTTTGCACCCGTTTCCCAGCCCCCCACCCCCACCCCGTCTGTCCTCCACCCTCAGCATGGTTCTCTGGGCTTTGCACTTAGGGGGGAAAGGGTTAAGGGCTGTGGAGGCTGGGGGGGGAGGGGGAAGGGCGCGAGGGGAGGCCCAGTGGTTTGGCTATAATCCCCTCCGTGCCCCGGGTGTGGAGAATAAGGTTAGGGCACCACGTGGGAAAGGGGCTCACTCTGATCCGTGTGGGCCGGGGTCTGGCCTCCAGCTTCTGATCCCCGCCAGCCCGCACCTTCCCTCCTCCCCTTCCCACCCCAGGCCCGGCCAGGCCTGCTGGCTGGCTGTGCTCTTGATTCCAGATGCCTCGGCCTTAGGCACCCCGGGCCCTGCCCGATGTCCTGAGGACTCTGGGTGCCTGACTGTCCCACCCAGGCCTCCCTCCTCTCCTTGGCCCTTCCCCTGGGCTTGCTCTCCAGGTCTGTCTGCGGCCATGCCTCTGGCCCGGAGTCTAGCCCTTTGTCTTGGAGCTTTATCCATTTCTAACGGCCCTCCCCTGCCCAGCTTTGACCCACTACCCTGATCTGATCCCCTCCCTCAGGCTCACCACCTGCCCCCCTCCCCTGTGCCCTCTGCCCAGGGCCCTGCCCCCCGACACTGACAGATCTCTCTGGGGTGTTAAGCTAAGATTAGTTCAGGCAAAATTCTCGATTTTGCTTGCGTTCTTTCCCCTTTGGGTTGTGTAAACAGTAATTCTCCCCAGATGGAACTATTTTCCTCGCTTTGAGGCTGCCGGGAGGGGCTGGGGCAGGACTGGGTGGAATGCGGGGGTCTGGGGCCTGAGGGAGCTGGTGGAGGCTGACACTTGAGGACAGCCCCAGGCTCTCAGCCTGGCCCCTCCTGTGCTTCCCAGGTACTTGCCCTGCTGAGACCATGTCCGTGACCTTCGCCCTCTTGCTCCTCCTGAGCCAGGCCACCTCAGACCCATGCTACCACCCCGGGGGCCGCCCCCGCTTCTGCCTCCCACCGGTGACCCAGCTGGCTGGCGTGGCAGCCTCCTGTCCCCAGGCCTGCACCCTCTCCCCAGGGGCCCAGGGTGGCAGCCGGGCCACCTGCAATGGCAGTCTGACCCTGGCCCTGGGGAGCTCCTTCCTCCTGGCGTCCGTCAGCCTGCGCTTCTGCACCCCAGGACCCCCAGCCCTGGTCCTGTCGGCCGCCTGGGCCACGGGAGGCCCCTGGAGATCGCTGTGGCGCAGACCTGCCTGGCCTGGTGCCTTGGGGGGCCCCGAAAAAGTGACCTTCCGCGCCCCACCAGGCTCTAAGGCCAGCGTGGTGGCCAGTCACCTCCGAGTAGAGTTTGGGGGCCGGGCAGGGCTGGCAGCTGCTGGAGTGAGAGGACGCTGCCAGTGCCACGGCCACGCCGCCCGCTGCGCGGCCCGTGCCCGGCCCCCCCCGCTGCCGCTGCCGCCACCACACCACCGGCCCGGGGTGCGAGAGCTGCCGCCCATCCCACCGAGACTGGCCCTGGCGGCCTGCCACACCCTGGCACCCCCACCCTTGCCTACGTGAGTCCTGGGCCCACTCTCCCCAACCTCACCCCCCACCAGGCCCACAGTCCCTTATCCCTAAAGGGCAGGATGCTCTCCCACCCCAGAGCTGCCTGCTCCTTGCTTCTCCCCTCACTGTTCTCCAGTGGGGGTCCTCTCTTCAGCTCCCCCCACAGCCTCCCATTGCCTGCCCCGCTTCTCTGCTGCCCCAGACTTCCAGCCGCCTACCTGCCCGTTAGGGGCTCCTGCTCTCCCTCACACCCCATCACAATGGAATGAGAATGAGCCGGGGCCTGGCTTGCTGCAGGGGCTCCAGTTACACGGACTGCAAGGTCCTAGGAACAGGGCCCTGGCCCCTTCCTGGCTCCCTCATTATGCAGTCACCACCTGCTATGTGCCAGGCAGGCACCACCACCAGCCCCATTTTACAGGCGAGGAGCCTGAGGCGAGTCAGGAAGTCCCTTGCAAGGACACGCAGCCAGTAGGTGGCTGGGCCAGAAGCTGGGCTGGGGACATGGCTTGTCCCTGCAGGCTCCTGTCTGGCTCTGTCACACTCCGTGTTCTCGGCAGCAGACAGGACTCACTGCCTGGGGTTAACATTCCAGCTCCTCTGGTGTGACCCTCGAAAGTGACCTAACCTCTCTCTGCCTCCGTTTCCCCGCCTGCGAAGCGGGGGCAGTAACAGTATTTCCTTTATGGGCAGCAGTGACACTTCGATGAGCTCGTTAATATACAGGAAGTCCTTAGAGCAGGGGTGGGGAATGTCTGGCCCTCGAGCCGTCGAAGGCCTGAGAAATCATGTGGTCTGGCCCTGCCCAGGCATTAGGGGTGAGTTCACTCCATGTTTGACCAACTATAGCAGGCTGATGTTTAAGTTGATAATATCGTATGGCCCGAGAATGATGTTATTAATGTCCAAATGACTGTTGGCAGAAAATGGGGTCCCCACCCCTGCCTTGGAGTGAAGCCTCATGAGGTACCTGGCACAAAGGAAGAGCTTGTGGGGTCTCTGCCAATGTGGCCATCCCCCAGATACAGAGGCGAGGCCTGGCCCGCATCCACCACTTGCCCTGAGTCTCACTGTCAGCAACAGCAGCAGGCCCAGGCCGGCCCAAGCCGGCCACTCAGCGCCTTCTCCCGCCATGGTGTTCCCAGGCGGCAGCTCTGAGTCTGGGCCCCTCCCTTCCAGGCAGAACCCCCTCCTAGAGACAGCCCTCCTGCTCCTCCCCCTCCAGCTGGCAGCCCTTGCTAGCTGGTCTGAGTGTGCTTGTTACCAGGCCCTGGGAGGTGACCCCACTCCTGAGAGCTACACAGAGACGCACACAAACACACGCACCCGTTCCCTGGGCTCCTCTCCCTCTACCTCCCCCGTTCTTTGTCCTTTTCACCTTCTATTTCTTGCAAGTTCTTACAGACCATCCACTGTTCTCAGCTCCCCACTCTAGCCTCATCCTAACTGGGGTCCTCCTTGATCCGCTGCCCCCACCACCTCAGGGCCTCTGTTCAGCTGACCCATTCCCACCAGCTGGGCCTGAGTGCGGGATGCGAGACGAACATGGCCTGGGGGCGCAGCAGGGTTCCTCCTGGGCCTGGGGAGAACCTGGGAGCAGGGGAATCACCCCCCCACACACACACACACACCAGGCTGAGCTGGGCACCTCCTCTGAACCTGAGTATGAAACCAACTGCCGTGATGGAGAAGGGCTGAGAGGATGAGACTAACTCAGTGGTGAAGCTGCAGGCTTTCGGGAAGTGGTGGCCTGAACCCCTTCCCTGCCTGAGCGCTCCAGAGGGGAGTGAGGTGATGTGATCACTCTCCCGTCAGAAAGGATCTGAAGGTCATCACTAATCACCCCATTACTAATTGAGATCTCCACAGAACAGGGCAGAAACCAAGGCTCAGAGAGGCTGTCGTTTTCCCAAGAACACACAGATACCCTGGCTCCCAGATGACTTTCCCACTATTCCCCTGGGTCTCAGGACTTGCCAGTCCAGCCTCTCAAACGTCTTGGAGTCCATAACTCCTTCGATCTCTCCAAGGAGTGGTCCAGGGACCCCTCAGATCAGCCCCTCACTTTGGGATGCTTGCTAGAATTACAGATCCCTGGGTCCAGCAGAAGCCCTGGGGTTGGAATCTGTACTATTCTTTTTCAACTTTTCCCCCGGGGAATTCTGATAAACAGTAAGATCTGAGAGCCACTGCCTTAGGACATCTGACCAGTGCTCCCAGGACAATGTCCACAGTCCTCACAGAATCCTGTGAACTATGTAAGAGCACAGACTCTGGAGCCCAAAGGCCTGGGTTTAAATCCTGCCTCTGGCTGCCCCTTAGCTGAGGCACCTTGGGCAGGTGCCTTTACTTCTCTGTGCCTCAGTTTTCACATCTGTAAAGTGGGGGTGATGGGCTGCCCTGACAATGCCGCACACCAGGCACTCGGCACCAGGCACCTGGTGTGCGGAAGCTCTAAGCGGTGTGTCTGCCCTGTGTTAAGCCCTTTATATCTTTTAGGTTTCATTTAAACCACACGAAGCAGATAGTGCAAGTGTCATTTCACAGCAAAGGAAGCTGAGCTACAAAAAGGAGAGGTCATATGCCCAAGGAACACGAACACATCGGGTCTGACTCCGTAGCCCACGCTCAGAGCCACCACTCTTTCAGACCCCTGGTTTCACATCATTAGGGTTCATCAGTCCCGTTGGGCTTACCCGGCTCCCGTGCCCCCATTTTAAAGATGAGAATACAGTGGTACCTCGAGATACGAGTTTAATTCGTCCGTAACCTTGAGGCGTGGGAAACTATGAGACGCTTGAGTCGCGGTAAACTGGTGGGTCGTGTGCAGCCGATTTGTGCGATCACTCCTATCTCAAATGTTGCTCGTATTTCAAAGCAAAATCGCTGGCTCGACGGCTCGTATCTCAAAAATCTCGTATGTTAGGGCACTCGTATCTCGAGGTACCGCTGTAAAGAGGTTCTGAGACCCAGGCTTAACCTGGTACCCCCAGGCAGTCTCTTTTGCGTTGTATCCTCAGTGGAAGAAAACTGGGGCCAGGGGACAGAGAGCCCGGGTCTGATGGGCCCATCTCACTCCCAGCCTGTTCCTGCAACCAGCACGCCCGCCGCTGCAGGTTCAACTCGGAGCTGTTCAGGCTGTCGGGAGGCCGCAGTGGCGGTGTCTGCGAGCGATGCCGCCACCACACAGCTGGGCGGCACTGCCACTACTGCCAGCCAGGGTTCTGGAGGGACCCCAGCCAGCCTATCACCAGCCGTAAGGCCTGCAGGGGTGAGTGCAGACCGAAGTCCCGCCTAGGTGGGTCTGAGGCAGAAGGGGCTGGGGAACAGAGAGGGAGCCTCTAGGGCCCAGACACCCCCATCCTAGATCCTCTCTTCATACAGCCTGCCAATGCCACCCTATTGGAGCAACAGGTGGCACCTGCAACCAGACCAGCGGGCAATGTTCCTGCAAGATAGGAGTCACCGGCCTGACGTGCAGCCGCTGTGGCCCTGGCTACCAGCAGAGCCACTCCCCCAGGATGCCCTGCCAGCGTGAGTTCTGAGCGGCCACCGCCCTGCGTGGGGTTGGCATGAGACAACACAGATCTCCAGTGGACAAGTATGAGGAGGGCTGGGTCCTGGGACAGGAGTGAGAGGCAGGATGCTGGACTCTGGCTCCCGGGGGAAGTGGGGACTGAAAGTCCAGTCTCCTCCGTCTCAGTCTCAGAAAGGAAAAGGCTGGGGGCCTTTACCATCGGAGGGAGGCGGGGCTGGGTGTGCAGATTCCTGGGTCTGAAGGAAGAAGGGACTGGGGACTGGACTCAGGTCTGGAGAGAAGGGCAAAGGGCGCTTGCCCTCTCATGCCTGAAGAGAACGGATGGACAGCTGGATTCCTAGGCGACGGGGGAAGGGGAAGAGGGAAGCAGGAACTAAGGTTAAATTTCTCCTCCGGTTTCTCATAGGAATCCCAGAGGCAACAACCACCCTGGCGACAACCTCTAGTGCTTACAGCTCCGGTAAGACGGGCTGGTGTGGAGATCCCAGCAGCAAGAGGGACTGGGGATGGGCTGGTTGAGCTCCCCAGTGGGGATACGGGGGTGGCTCACTGAGCTCAGTCCCAGGGTCTGAGCACCCCAGCTGTCCATCAAGATGGAGTGCGGGGCTGGGCAGGGACAGAACACTGTGGTCCCAGCCTCAGGAGCCCACTGCAGACAGCCTGACCCTCCCCAGACCCTCAGTGTCACAACTACTGCAATGTCTCGGACACCAGGGTACACATGAGCCTTCGGAGGTACTGCCAACAGGACTATGGTGAGTGATGGCGAGAAAAGGGCCTGCAAGCTGCAAAGGTGCCCGGAGGACATGCCAGCCCCCTCTCTGGTCTTTTTCTCGTCCTCGGCGGAAAGGGTGCTAGACTCTAAAGCGCCCTTCCTGCTACAGGACCTAATGCGACAGAAGACAGCTGGGGGTAGGGCAGTGGAAAGGAGTGTTCCCTCGCCCCCTATGTCTCCTCTTTCCCTCTGTTCTTGGCCTCGTCGAGGTTCACTCTCTCCTTCAGCCCGCCACGTCTGAGAGAGAGAGGGTGGGGCCTCCGCGGGGGCGGAAGGAGGACGGGGAACTGGTTGAAGGGACCGGGCGCTTGCCTGGTCTTGCCGACCTCAGTCCCTGCCCGCCTCCCTCAGGCTCCCGTCTGAGCCTCCGCCCACCCCCCCAGACTCAGCCTTCCCCATGTGAGCCCGGAGGCCCCCCCGCAGGCCCCAGCCCCTCCCTATCAAGCTGGCTCCCCACGGCCAGGCCTGACCTCGCTCCTCCCCTCAGTCCTTCACGCGCAGGTGCTGGCGGCGGAGGAGGCGGACCAGGCCTGGCAGCGCCTGGCCCTGCACGTGCTGGCCGTGTACAGGCAGCGGGGGCGGGCGCAGCCCGTGCGCCGCGGCGGCCAGGAAGTGTGGGTGCCCGGCGCCGACCTGGCCTGCGGCTGCCTCCGCCTGCGGCCGGGCTCCCACTACCTGGTGCTGGGCGGCGCGGCGGGCGGCCCCGACCCCGCGCGCCTGGTCCTCGACCGCCACGGCCTCGCTCTTCCCTGGAGGCCGCGCTGGGCCGGGCCGCTGCGGCGGCTGCGGCGGGAGGAGCGAGCAGGCGGCTGCCGCGCCCCGCAGCCTCCAACCCCGGCCCGGCGCGCGGGGGCGGGAGGCCCGGGAAGCCCACCGCATGCCCGGAGGAGCCCTTTTACCTCGACGGCGCGTCCCTGAGCCAATCAGACCTCGCGGTGCCCCTGACGTCACGGGCCTGCGCCAGCACCGTGCAGGCGGGGAGGCCTTAGCCAAAGGCAGCGAACTGCAAACGGGACCTTTGGTTCTCCGGCTGGACGTTTGGCCCGAGTCCTTCGAAACTAGTCTCCTCAATAAAGTCTTAAGTCTTGAGGGATTTGGGCTACAGACCCCTGATATGTGGCGGGGAGGTTTCCGAGGGGCAAATGAAGAAGACCTCGAGGAAATCGGCGGAGCCCATAGATGGCTACCGCTCCCTGAGAAAATGGCCAATCCAAGGGGAGAGGCGATGTGACGTCACTAAATGCTAGGCAGATTGTGTTGCCCAATGATTGGGTAAAAGCGAGGGGGTGAGGGCAGTGGCGGAAAAAGGAGGGAATATGTTTTTTCAGGATAGCCGTGCCAGATTTCCAGAAAATTCCAGATTTAGGAACTTCCCGTTCCAGCAGGATCTCAGGATGATTCCTGAGAAAGGAATAACAAAGATTTTGAATAAATATCCGACAGTGGTTCTGACTGGGGTCCACCTAGTCTGGAAGCATAACCTAAACCCTTTCCCGAGTGAAGAGCCAATTGCAAGCCACAGAGTAGTATGACATCACTTGATGCTAAGCAGAATTCCCTCCTACCCAACAACTGGGTACCTACAGGCCAGAGGGATGGAGTTAAAAAGGCTGGACACAGTAAATACGACGGAATGGAAAGTTGTCATGTCTTAGGATCTTCTTTGCTACCTGACCTCTGCCCCCTGCACTTAAAATCAACAACCCAGTTTCAGTTTGGGTGACCTTTGCAGGAAGTCTCAGAAAAAGGGATATGACTTGAAGTCCATTTGGGCTTAGGGAACAACCCTGTTCTTCCTTGAGAGAAAGTGGCCTCTCAGCCAATGGGGAGCTAGTGTGAGCCATAGTGTGATAGAGAGATTGGGTCCTCCAGCAATAAATGTTCAGGGCATGCTCCTGACGGGACTGAAAAGGACAGAACACTGACCCCCAAACCCCCAATCATGTCTTACATCTGCAGGAGCTTGTGTCTGGCCTCCAGCTGGAGCGAGGTGGGGGCATCTCTGAAGCAGGAGTTAGGAGTCTTTGGCAGTTCCTAAGAACAGTTCTCTGTTCCAGAAAAACTCTATATTCTCTTATCTTTGTCCTTTTCATCCTCTCTTGAAGCCAGTTCAGTTGGACATTCACCCCACCACTCCACCCTCATGTGCAGTCCGTCAGCAAATCCTTTAATACTATCTACTAAATATGCTCAAATTCCACCATTTTTATCATCTTCACTGCTACCACCTTGGTCCAACTTACCAACTACCACTGCTCTCCTAAATTATTACCGTGGTTTTCACAATGGTCTCCCCTGTGCCTTCTTCACACAGAAGCCAGAGTGATGGCTTTAAAATCCAAGTCAGGCCCTAGCTGGTTTGGCTCAGTGGATAGTGTCAGCCTATGAACTGAAAGCTCCCGGGTTCAATTCTGATCAAGGGTACATGCCTGGGTTGGGGTCTCAATCCCCAGTAGAGGGCGTGCAAGAGGCAGCCAATCAATGATTCTCTCTTATTATTGATGTTTCTATCTCTCTCTTTGAAATCAATAAAATATATATATTTTTTTAAATCCAAGTCAGATCATGCCACTATTATGCTCAAAACTCTTGGATGGCTTCCCATCTCTTTCAGAATAAAATCCAAAATCCTTGCCCTGCTTTACAAGGCCCTACATGGCCTATTCCCACCACATAACTGACCTTACATTTTACATTTCCCTTCATTTACACCCCAGTAGCCACACTGGCCTACTTCTTGTTGCTTTAAAAAATTAAGCACATTCTGCCCCAGGACCTTTGCACTTGTTCTCTCTTCCTGAGATGCACTTCCTCATATAACAATAAGCTAGTTCCCATACTTCATTGAAGCCCTCCATTAGTCAGATTAGGCTAACTCTGTTGGCTTGACACAATAAAAGTTTATTTCTTGCTCATGTACAGGTCTCATGCAAGTTAGCAAGGGATAGTTTTCCACAGTCATTTAAGGACCCAGACTGACAGGCATTTACTCTTTTCATTACAACCCATGGCATCCTTGATTACTGTGACAGGGAGAGAGAGCACCCCGAATGGTCCTACACAAGAAATAAATGTTTTGCCTGGCCCCAATGGCTCAGTGGATTGAGTGTCGTCTTGTGCACCAAGAGTTCGCTGGTTTGATTCCTGGTCCAGGGCACATGCCTGGGTTTCAGGCTTGATCTGCAATAGGGAGTGTGCAGGAGGCAGCAGATTGATGTTTCTATCTCTCTCCCTCTCCCTTCCTCTCTTTCTAAAATCAGTAAAAACATATTAAAATAAAATAAAATAGAAATGAATGTTTGGGCCCAGGAATGACTCTGGCCCTTCCACTCACAGCTCATTGGTCACAATTGATCACATGGTTCCATCCAATTGCATGAACATGAGGAAGGAGAATACTCTTATGTGCCCAGAAAGAGAGAACTCTTCTTTGTCCTCACATCTTTCTTCCTTCCTTCATTCCTTCCTTCCTTCCTTCCTTCCTTTCCTTTTTTTTAAGCCCAAATTTATTTCTATTTAAAAATGTTCAAGATACTTTAAAAAGGCCCAAAGGGCCCTAGCCAGTTTGGCTCAGTGGATAGATTGTAGACTTGCGGACTGAAGGGTCCTGGGTTCGATTCTGGCCAAAGAGCATGTGCCTGGGTTGCGGGCTCGATCTCCAGTGGGGGCTGGGAGTCGAGGGAGGGGCATGCAGGAGGCAGCTGATCAATGATTCTCTCTCATTGATATTTCTATCTCTCTATCCCTCTCCTTTCCTCTCTAAAATCAATAACAAAATATACATTTTTATAAAAAGGCCCAAAAGCCCAAAGGCGTCCAGGTTTAATTTAAGATCATCCTGATTTGGTATCCTTCCGTTTCTCCTTTTGCTAATGAGACACCTTGATAATTCTAGTTGGATCATGGAGACATCTTGTGACTCCCAGTATCTGTCATTAATGGCCATCAGGTTATAAATGATGAGAAACATAATACCAGAAACAATCACGAGACGCCTGCAGATTTTACTGGAATGTCCTTCCTGAATTATTCTTGGCAACCAGGCCCATGAAGATCAGTGTGAGCAGGGGCGATCAGGTTGAGTGTCACCTGCAAAGACTGGATGAAATGCAGGTCCTTCAGGAGGAAACCAGCAAACACCCTTCCGGATGACACAGCCTGTCCTCACATCTTCTTCTGACCACAGCTGGGAAAGGTTCTCTGCTTTCAAAGACCCCTGTGATTAGTTGGAACCCAGATCATCCAGAACAATCTCCCCGTCTCAAGATCCTTCATCTTCATCACTTCTGTGAAGTCCCTTTTCCCATGTAAGGTAACACATTCACCAGTTCCAGTAATTAGAGTGTGGACATCTTTGAGGCCATATTCTGTCTACCACAACCGGGTATGCATAAACACTAATGTTCCACTACATGGCTCTGCTCAAATTTAACAGCATCAGAGACACCTACCCTGACCCCCCTTAACTAAATCATTCTCATTCCTTTGTCCTGCTTTATATCTTTTAGCACTTATCACCAGCTGATATATTAAACTAGAGGCCCAGTGCACAAAATTCATGCACTTGGGGAGGAGGGAGTGTGGTCCCTCAGGCCAGCCTGGGCTCTCTCGCAGTCTGAGAGCCCTCAGGAGATGTCCAACTGACAGGTTAGGCCTGCTCCCTGCAGGCATAAGTTGGCAGTCGGACATCATTGGCACTGCAGGGGAGGCAGGAGACGCTCCTGCCACTGCTGCTGGGCTCACCAGCCATGAGCCATACTTCTGACTGAGCAGCACTGTGGGAGCACACTGACCAGCATGGGCAACTGCCCCCTGGTTGAACGTCTGCCCCCTGGTGGTCAGTGCACATCATAACGACCAGTCATTCTGCCATTCAGTCGATTTGCACATTAGCCTTTTGTTATATAGGATAGTTGTCTTTTTTTTTTTTTTAAGAATTTACTTTTTTATATTTTATTGATTTTTTACAGAGAGAAAGGGAGAAGTATAGAGAGTTAGAAACATCGATGAGAGAGAAACATCAATTAGCTAGTTGCCTCCTGCACACCTCCCACTGGGAATGTGCCTACAACCAAGATACATGTCCTTGACCAGAATCAAACCTGGGAGTTTTCAATTCACAGGCTGATGCTCCATCCACTGAGCCAAACCAGTTAAGGCTGTCTTTTTTTAACCATTTCTCCATATCTTCCACTAGAATGTGAACTCCATGGAAGCAGGGGTTTTGTTTTGTTCATGGCTGTATGACACATGGTATATGCATGACACATGGTATGTGCATGACACATGGTATGTGCATGACACATGGTATATACTCAATAAATACTTATTGAAAAACATCAATGAACGGTCTAACTTGCAACCCAACTGAACCTGAAGTGATGCCTCAAACATCTGCAGTGTTAGGAGTCATAGTAAACCTCAAGTAACTGGCTTAAACAAGACAGACCCTCAACCAATCAGAATCCAGAATATACTATAACATCATGGGAAGCTAGGCAGAACAGTTTTGGCTTTTGCAGGAAAAGAGAGGCTAAGATTGGTATAGTTGATGTCTGGCCATGACATTCTATCACATCTTCTGCTGCCCTAACCTTGGATTTGTGTCTATTTTGTTCTGTGCTGTTACCATAAAACAGTGGTCGGCAAAACGTGGCTCTTTGGCCCCTTGAATTTTGTTCTCCCACAAAATATCAAGGCCTGGGCTATTTTGAAGAAGTGGCATTAGAAGATGTTTAATTTTAAAAAATTGGGCTCTCAAAAAAAATTTTAATCGTTGTACTGTTGATATTAGGCTCTGTTGACTAATGAGTTTGCCAACCACTGCCATAGAGCCTAGAACATAATAGGTAATAAATATTTGTTGAATATTATGTGAGTAATATTATTATGTTATTATTCACATTATACAGATGAAGGAAGTGGGGACTCCACCTTGAGATGAGGGCAGGGATTCAAACCCTGGTGTGTTTGGCCAGAATTATTTTTTTAAATATATTTTTTTATTGATTTCAGAGAGGAAGGGAGAGGAAGAGAAATATCAATGATGAGACTCATCGATTGGCTGCCTCCTGCACGCCTCAACCACTGAGCCGCGCTGGCCAAGCTTGGCCAGAATTCGTGTTTTTTTTTTTAATATGTTTTTTATTGTTGATAGTATTACAGATATCTTCCACCTCCCCTCCCCGCGCCCCCGCCTTTCCCCGCCTGCCCCGCACCTCCCTTGGCCAGAATTCGTAACCACCTTTTCAATGAATCAACCAGCTCAGAGAGGTGAAGAGTCAGCAACATCACACAGCAGGAGGCTGGTGCTCACACTTAGTTGTCTAGAGCTGAGTTTGTCCAGTATAGGAGTCCCATTTCAACTGAACTTAATTAAAAGGAAATGAAATTTAAAATTTAGTTCCTCCATCGCATTTGCCGCATTCCAAGTGGCTGGCGATTAGCAGGCTGGTCAGAGCGGTGCAGGCCATTTCCACCATCACAGGAAGGCCTGTGGTAGCCCTGCCCTAGAGCCCGTTTGCACGAAGATCACAGACTCCGGAGCCAGACTGCCGGGGTTCAATCCCTTCTCTCAGTTTGCTCACCTATTAAATGAGGATGATGGGGATGATGATAGGGAGTAACCCCCGGGCATATGTGAGGGTTAAATGAGTTCATATCTGTGCATCATGGGCTTAGAGCAGGGCCAGGTTCAGAGTAAGCCATTTGAGTTCATTGTTATTATTTAAACACACAGTGGCCACATCTCTCCCAGGAGAGCTCAGGGGGCTAGAACATAGAAGAGAAGGAGAGGGTGGAAGAGGCCAAGAGGGGCTGTGGGAACCACCAGGGCCTGAACAGCCTGGCCCTGCTGCCTCCCACCCAGGGCTGGGAAGGTAGGAGATGAAAGTGAGGAACAGGCAAGCCCCATATGTTCCTCATGACCCACACTTTATTCCCAGCACCCGAGTCGAATAGGCGTGAAATCCACATCTGGGACCCGCTTCCGGCCTGGCCATTCCCTCGGGCACCGAGCCCAGCCTGTCTGCACTGTAAGGAAGTGGCTCAGGTGCCTGCCTGAGCTCAGAGGAAGCCCCTGCCCACCTCAGCATCGCCGACGGCTTCCTGCAAGAGCAGACTCCTAGGGCAGCCGAGCCTGAGAGTCATTTGTCCAGCAGAGAACTAAAAGAGCAGTTAGAGGCAAGCATTTCTGCAGAGGTCCCGAGGCCAAAGGGCCTGGTGTGGTGAAAGAGGAGAGATGAGGCTGGGAACCGGGGGTGTCCGAATTAGGAAGGGGCCTGGGCTTTTCCTCAGGGGCACTGGGGAGCCATGGGAAGTCTCTGAGCAGGGGAGGGCCGAGTCAGCTGTGTGAGAAGGTGATATGGACAGTCATTGACGTGGATCAGCTCACTGAAGAGCCCAGGGGAGGCCTTGAACCCAGCATGGAGGTCAGGTAACTCCCCTCAGAGCAAGTGACGTCTGAGGCAGGCCTTGGAGGCCAGGGGGAGGATTTGGTCAGGCCTCAAAGGCTTAGGGGCGGAGACTCTGTCCCAGGTGCTGGGAGCTCTGGGGCAGCCATGACTAGGGAGAGGCAGGCTCAGCTCCCGATGTACAGACCACTCTGGGCTGTGAGGGAGCCTGGCAGGGGCGAGACTGTAGGCAGACCCTGTTTTGCCTGCCTGTACGTTCACCTGTCTCTCCCTTTCCTCTCTGGTCCCTTCATTGTCTCTGCCTCTGAGAAATTCCACGTTTTTCTTATTTTCTCCCATCCATGGGGTTGGCTGCTGTAAAAAATCACAACGGTGTCACTTAAAATAACAGACATTTATTCTCTCACAGTTCTGGAGGCCAGAAGTCCAAAGTCCAGGAGCTGGCAGGGCCACGGTCCGTCTGAAGGCCCTATGGGCCTCCGCGCATCTTCCAGTTCTGGTCACTCCTGGCATTCCTTAGCTTGTGGCCACATCACCCAAACTGTCTCCATATCACTGTCTCTGTCTCAAATCCCCTTCTGCCTTTCTCTTATGAGGACCCTTGTGACTGGATTTTGGGTCCACCTGAATAATGTAGGATGATCTCATCTCAAGATCATTAACTTAATTACATCTGCAAAGACCCTTTGCCAATCAAAGTCCATTTGTGGGTTATATGTGGGCGTACCTTTTTGGGGAAGGTGGTATGCCCATTCAACCCACTACATCTTGGGCAAGGCATGTCCCTCTCTGAGTCTCAGTGTCCTGTCTGGATACTGGGGCTAACACCAGCCCCGCCTCACGGGACAGCTTTAAGGGTTGAAATGAAGCCTCAGAGTGTGTGGCACAGCCCTGGGATCCGGGACACTCTGTCAGGGCGACTGCCATTTTTTTTCTGGTGGGGAAGCATCTCCTTAGAGCTGGGTACTTCTCTGGGTCTTTTTCTGCCACTTTCCCCACTTCTCTGCAAATGTTCTCTCCACCAGTCTTCCCTGTTTTTCTTCCCTGCTCCGCCACTTCCTAAGTGTAACTGGGCAGATCAGCTATGACTTGGTCTCATCTGTAAAATGGGACAACAGCCTCTGCTTCATAGGGCGGCTGTGAGGAGTCCCTGAGTGGCTCATGGCAGGGCTGAGTTTTGCCTGGGATGCATGGGTGCTCAGTTATTGGCATTATCATTATCGGTGTTTCCTTTCCTTGCCTCTTTTCCCCGTCTCCACAGCGCCCTCTGTCTCTCAGACACATTTCTGCGTTTCTGGGTACTTGTCTTGCCAACCTCCAGGCCTTGAAAGGTCAGTCCCTGCCCATTGCTCCTCTCTCTTCCTCCCCACACATTTGTAGGCTCCTCCTCTCCCACGCCCTGAGTGTGGGTGGGACTCAGTGACTCATTTCCCATGAAGGGATTGTGTGTGAGACTTAAAAAACACACACACATTTTTATTGATTTCAGAGAGGAAGGGAGAGGGAGAAAGTGGTGAGAGAGGATCATTGATGGGCTGCCTCCTGCACGCCCTCCACTGATGATGGAGCCGGCAACCCCGGCATGTGCTGCCCTGACCAGGAATCGAACCCTCCAACCGTGACCTCCTGGTGCATCGGTCCATGCTCAGCCACTGAGCCACGCTGGCGGGGCTGTGTGTGACTTTGGAGATTAGGACCTACAAAACATCTCTTCCCCACCCTCCACGACCCACGGCTCACGCTGGGGCAGCTGGCAGCCATGTTGTGAGGACACTCAAACAGCCCTACGGAAAGGCCGCGTGAGGAGGAGCTAAGCCCCTGCCCAGGCCGTGTGGCTGAGCGGGCAATCCCAGCCCACAGCCTGACGGCACTCTCCTGCGAGGCCCTGGCCAGCACCACTGTCGCTTTAAGCCAGTCAATTTGGGGTGATTTGTCAGGTGACAATGGATAATTAATATACACCTCTCTTTCTTGTGTTTTCTCGGGTCTCTCTCCATTTCTGCTCTTTCTGGGTGTCTCCGCCTCCTCCGACCCTGGGTCCTTAACCATCTCTGAATGCCTCCTTCTGCTCCCTTCAGGTCAGTTTGTCCGTTTCCAGGTCTCTCGCCCTCTACCTGGGTCTCGGTCTCCGCCGCCCATGCCTGGCTGTGGAGATCGCTCTGCAGGAGTGCCTCTCCTGAGGATGTGCAGGCGTGTGTCCGCCTCTCTCCCGCTCCGTGTTCTATCCCGCGGTCTCTCTTTAGTGCGTGCTGTGCCCCCTGTCTCCCCACCCGCTCCTGCCCGGAGGCTCGTTTCTCCATCTCCGCCCTGCTGGGGTCTCTCTGCTTCTGTCTTTCTGAGAGTGTCTGTATCTTTTCTTTGCCTCCACCTGTCTCCCTCATTCTGTGTCTCTCTATTTCCCTCACTCAGCCTGTGTCTGTCTCTCGCCCTCCCCTCTCTAGCCTGCCATCTCCCTCCCACCTGTCTCTCCCCATTGAGCTCAGGCTCCCCTTCCCGCCAGAGCCCCGCATTCCCCACCTCCCCTCCCCTCCGCTCCCTGGGCCTGGGCCTTCCCCGCTCCCCTCCCCTCCCCTCCCCTCCTCTCCCTCTCCAGGTCTCTGCCTCCCCCTCCTGGTCAGCAGCCCTCACCGCACTCCAGTCTCCCAGGGGATCCCCGCCGGGTTAAGGCAGCCCCTGGCGGAGGCCGGTGGGGAGCACTGGGAGGAGGCTCAGAGGTTGGGTGCAGGCTCCAGCCGGTGTCTCTGAGAGCTAGGGGGCCCCGATCCTCCGGGGCCAGGGCGCTGAGCACGCCAACGAGAGGCCTCTCCCAGCTCCACCTTAAGCGCCCCCCTTCCCCCTTCTGCGGAGGAAGGGAACTGCCAGCTCTGGCCCCAGGTGTCCGGGCCACCCCCGCCCCATAGCTCCAACGACCCCTCGAGGCACCCTGCCCCTTGGGCGTCTCTCTCTCTCTCTCTCTCTCTCTCTCTCTCTCTCTCTCTCTCTCACACACACACACACACACACACACACACACACACACAACCTACCTGCCCGAGGCGTGCTCGCTGCTGTGAGAGCACCCGCCCCCCAAGAACCAAAAAAAAAAAAAAAAAAATTAAATAAACGCCGAGAAAGGGAGGGGAGGAGGGAGGAAGGGACAAGAGAGAAGAGAGAGACAGAGAAACAGAAGAGGCAGGAGAGGAGGAGGGAGAGAGAGAAGCTTAAAGAGGAGAGAAAGGAGGTGAGGGAGAGAAGGGAAGAAGAGGCAGGAGCAGAGAAGGGAGAGGGAGGAGGAGGAGGAGGAGGAGGTGAGAGAAGGATGGGGACATGGAGTTAGGTGGCTTGGGGGAGCTTAATGAAAAGAGCCAAGAGGGGGTGTGGATTAGAAACCAAGAGGCAACCTCAGGGAGAAGCAGAAGGCAGAGAGCAGAGTAGAAAGATCAGAAGGCAGAGGGAGGCTGGAGGGTTGGGGGAAGGAGAGGAAGGAGGAGACACAGAGAGGGGAAAGGAGTGGGTTGGGTGGGTCTCTGTCTCTGGCTGGCTTGGTATTTGGGGGTCCGGGACTCCCTGGGGAGAGAAGAGGAAGGCTGGAAGTCCTGGAGGGACAGGGTCCCACAGAGAAGAGAGGGAAGAGCTGAGGGAGGGGCCGGGCACTGGGAAGGGGGTCGCCCAGAGGCCTCCCAGGGATGGGCGGTGCAGCCAGTCTGAGCGCCCCTCGAGCGCTGGTACTCTGGGCTGCACTGGGGGCGGCAGGTAAGGCCTGGGGTCGGGGCAGGAGCCCCTAAGGGAGGGGCGGGGTGGGGGTGCAAAGGAGAGGGGTTCAAGCTGCTCTCTCCCCAGCTCACATCGGACCGGCACCGGACCCTGAGGACTGGTGGAGCTACAAGGATAATCTCCAGGGAAACTTCGTGCCAGGTGCAGCGAGGGAGGGGACCCAGCAGTCCAGGCTGCGGCACCTCCTTCCTCGGACCCTGAACCCTCTCCTCCTTAGGAGTCGCAGCTCTTCCCTTCCTCCCCCAGGAGTCCAGCCCAGCCACTGAACCCCTCTGGCTCACCATGGGACCTTATACACGCGAATTTCAAGTAGTGAGTGGGAGTGAGTGGAAGGAGAGCGTTGTGGGGGTGGAAGAGTGTGTGTGTGTGTGGAGGAAAGAGGCAGGCAGGTCCTGGCTCCCGCTGGCAATCAGAGGTTTAGTGGCCCCCTGCCCTGCCTTGTCCAGCCCTCTCCCCAGTACATTACCCAGCTGTGCTGCAGGGGAGACAGAAAGAACTACAACTTCCATAGGCACTGGAGCAGTCTGGCATTGAATAACTAGGTTGGCAGCCCTAGAGCCTGCTGGGAGTTGTAGTTCCTTCTCCCAATGACTTCATTTAAGGTAGGTTTGATCAAGGAGAGGATTGGAGGTGTTAGAGGGTCTTAAGAAACTCCTCCAAGATTCTTCTAGGACCCAGGATTCTGGATCGCAGTTCCCTTCTCTCTCAGATCCAGAAGCCCAGCCTAGCCCCTCCTCTCCTGGGATCCAGAAGCCCAGACTCCTAGCCCCTCCTCTCCTGGGATCCAGGAGCCCAGACCTTCTCAGCAAATGCCAACATTGGGATCCAATTCCTATTTCTGACTCCCTTTCCTCCCTGCCCTGCCCCTGCCCCCAGGGCCTCCCTTCTGGGGCCTGGTGAACGCAGCCTGGAGTCTGTGTGCAGTGGGGAAGCGGCAGAGCCCCGTGGATGTGGAGCTGAAGAGGGTTCTTTATGACCCCTTCCTGCCCCCACTGAGGCTCAGCACTGGGGGAGAGAAGGTAAGGGGCCTGGTGGGAGGGGCTGCCAAATCCACTGCGGTGGGTATGAGTGGAGGCTGGGGTGGGACACTACGGTGGGAGGCCAGCCTTGGGGAAGAAGGGGTACACGCTGGGTGGAGAGGCCTCTTCCGCCCTAAAATGGATTACCTGTTCTTTTCTCCCCACACATGGCTCACTAGTCTCCCCATCTCCACAAAAGCAATGGTGAAACAGGTTTTCCATGCCAGGCATTGTCTTAAAAGCTTGTTAAACCCTCTAATCCTCACAGCAACCCCATGATATAAGTGCTACTGTCCTTATTTTATGGATGCAGAACTGAGGCACAGAGCCAGCATTGGGATTCAGACCCAGGCAGCATTGTCCCAGCACTATGCATGCTTCTTGCCCACTTTGCAACACCACTTCGTATAAGAGCCAGCACCATCCTTCACTCACCTGCCCCAGCTAAAAGCCTCGCAGCCATTTCCCATCCTGTTCTCTCCCTCATTCCCATTTCCAACGTGTCCTTTCAGTCTCCCTGCTGAATATCATTCAAATCTTTCACTTCTTGTCGCCTTCATTGCCCGCACCAATGTCTTGCAGCTGGACTGGTGCCATGACTTCCTTGCTGGCCTATCTCTCTGTCTCCTGCAATCCATTCTCCACCCCACAGCTAGAGAGATGTTTAAAAACACCAACCAGATCATGCCTCTCATGTTCAAAATCCTTCTATCAGCATAAATAATAATAGCAAACACTTGCCTGGCACTGTTCCAAGTAAGTGTGTGTGTGTGTGTGTGTGTATCTTTCCATCTTTTCATATTATATATATACATACACACACACACACACACACACACACACACATATATATATATGTATATATATATATGGAAAGAGAAAGAGGCAGGCAAACACACACACACATATACTAGTAGCCCTGCTCATGAATCCGTGTGCCAGTAGCTCTCTGCCCACTGCCCCACCCCTCATAGCTTGCTGTCCTGCTCCCTCCTATAGCTCTGCGCCACCTGCTTGTAGCTTGCTGCCTCATCCTCCTGCTGATCCCTGACCCAGTCATTATACCATGGGCCGTTATGCTTCATGGCATAATGACCATTTGCATATCACATCTTTATTATATAGGATATTCTCAACAGTTCAAATAAAAATACAAAATGCCCCATCTAGCTCTCATCACCATTCTCTCCTTTGCTCATGACTCTAGTCCCATGAGCCTCTTTGCTATTACTAAAATAGTACACCTCAGGGCCTTTGCACTTGCTGTTCCCTTTTCCTGGAACGCCCTTCTCTCTGCTCTTTGCAATTAACCCCTACTTACTTTTCAGGTCTCCATTCAAATATCACCTCCTCATGGAAGCCTTACCACACCCTCCCCCTGCCACTTCAATCTAGGCCAGATTTCCAATTATACTTTTCCAGCACGAAAACAGGATGTAATTAATTAAGCAGTTACTCATGTGAAACCAGTATTTGTCGTCTGTCTCTGCCCAATCAGAACATAAGCTCCATGAGGCCCAGGATTTTTGTCTGCTTGTTCATCGTTCTCTTCCTGGCATCCATGGCACATGGTAGTAACTCAATAAATATTTAATTAAGTAAATTCACCAACACTGAGCACCTACCACGGGCCAGCACAGAGCCTGGGAAGTCACAGGTGCTCAAACTCTGCTGAATGATTAGGTGACTGTTGGAAGCAGGAGATGTAGGAGTGGAAATGGGAGGAAAGAGGTATGTGTCCCATGTTGTCTTCCATCTCTCCCACAGCTCCGGGGAACCCTGTACAACACCGGTCGCCACGTGTCTTTCTTGCCTGCACCCCGGCCTGTGGTCAATGTGTCTGGGGGTCCCCTCCTTTATAGCCACCGACTCAGTGAACTGCGGCTGCTATTTGGAGCACGCGATGGAGCAGGCTCTGAACACCAGATCAACCACCAGGGCTTCTCTGCTGAGGTGAGGCCACTGACCTCTGACCCTTGCCCTGAGGCACCCTCATCCTCTTCTTGCCTCACCACATCCTCCCTACAGAACTGTCCCCCGCCCCCTGCACTAATCCTTAATCTGACTTGGGACCCCCAAAGGCCCAGAGCTGCTCCCATTCTCTCCTCCTTCGGCTGGGGAACTCCTCCCCGTGTTGCTCTCCCAGGTGCAGCTCATCCACTTCAATCAAGAACTTTATGGGAATCTCAGTGCTGCCTCCCGGGGCCCCAATGGCTTGGCCATTCTCAGCCTCTTTGTCAATGTGAGTCCGGCAAGATTCAAAGGGAGGGAGGGAGGGAGGGAGAGAAGGAGGGCCTGGGCACCTGGACTCTGGGGTCTAAGGAAGACGGACGCTGAGAAGCCCAGACTCCTGGATATTGGGGGAGGAAGGGCTGGAGGGCTGGGACTTCTGGGTTCCTACCCTCTCACCTCACATACCCCCACACAGGTGGCTGGCAGCTCAAACCCATTCCTCAGCCGCCTCCTTAACCGTGATACCATCACCCGAATTTCCTACAAGAGTAAGTCCGTGGTGCTTTAGTGGGGGTGTGCACAGGAGTTCAAGTGGGGAACTCCTCTTCATTCTGGCGTAATATGCCCGCAGATGATGCCTACTTTCTTCAAGACCTGAGCCTGGAGCTCCTATTCCCGGAATCCTTCGGCTTCATCACCTATCAGGGCTCTCTCAGCACCCCACCCTGCTCTGAGACTGTCACCTGGATCCTCATTGACCGGGTCCTGAATATCACATCCCTCCAGGTGACCCCCTATCTACCCTACTTCCCCAGGTTGACTGGAAACTCAAAATTCTAGGGGGTCAGAGGATCAGATGACACCTGGGGCCGGGATGGAGCTGAGCAAGGCCCCTCACATCTGCTCCCAGGGGCAGGACTTCATTCCCCTGGTATATGTGCTCCCAGTTTCCTATTCCTCTCCCCTCTCTTGGCAGATGCACTCCCTGAGACTCCTGAGCCAGAATCCTCCATCCCAGATCTTCCAGAGCCTCAGCGGGAACGGCCGGCCCCTGCAGCCCTTGGCCCACAGGGCCTTGAGGGGCAACAGGGACCCCCGGCACCCTGAGAGGCGCTGCCGAGGCCCCAACTACCGCCTGCATGGTATGGTCCAGTCTGTACTCCCACCACCACCACGTCTTGGTCTGACACGCCTATGTGTCTCCCTATGGTGTGTCAAAATGATAAAGTCCTACCCGCCTTTGCTTCTGTATGGTCCGGCCTCCTGAGTGCTCACTCGCTCTGTCTCCCTCCTCCCTATGTGTCAACGTGCTACAGTCCACCTCCCTACCATAGGCTATTGCTGGTTCATGATTTGTCTTTCCTCTTCACTGCTTGTAACTTGCACCTTGGTATATAACCCGACACCCCTGGCTTCTTTGTGGTATGATTACCTATCGGTCTGTGGTTCCTCTTCCAAAGTGGTGGAATCCGGATCCATTTCCTGTTCCCATGTGGTATAAACCCTGAGCTGTTCCATAATCTGCTAGCCCCCCTTTACTGAGAATCAATATGGTTCAATCCCCTTCCTTTCCTACTTCCTCCTCTCCCTTCAGCCCTGAGGTCTAAATGGCCACCTCTCTGGCTTCTCAACATGGTACAGTCCGTGGCCCTCCTCCCTTCAGGAATACCTTCTGGTAGTTCAGCCTGATGCAGAAACTGAATGTCCCCATTCCACCCTCCTGCTGCCTCTCTACGGCTCAGCCTACTACGGGGCCATTTATACCAGCTTCTCAACCTGGTACATTCCGGTTCCCCCTTCTCAGCCTCCCAGTGGTAGAGCCCTACCGGCCCCGAACCCGGCCCCACCCCCTGCACAGTCCAGGCTACTGTGCCTCAACTAACGTCCTCAATCGGTGTCGTCTGTCTTACAGTGGATGGTTCCCCCCACGGTCGCTGAGATTCCCCACCGAGGATTGCGCCTGCCCTCCCCAACCCTACCCAAGAGGGGAGGGGAGTCACCCCCAAAACAAAGCTATTAAAGGGACAGAATACTTCCTGTTTCTCAGTGGTCTGATTCGAGGCGCGGCCGGGTATTGGAAAATAGCACCCTTCTTCTAGAAACCAGTCTGTTTTCCTAAACCGTCCTGTTCGGGTTTTGACTTCCTAGTTCCCAAAACAATCGTTTGGATGTGTGGCTCCGTTAAGCGGCGCCTCTCCCACCCCCACCCCCACCCCTTACCCACGCTCCGGGTCAGGCAGCACGCGCAGAGCCATGTGCTTCCTCCTCCCGCCTGTCTCATTGGCTTGAACTGGGTCACGGTCCCGCCCCCAGCACCGTCTTCCATTGGCCAAATGTAGGTCAGGGTCCCGCCTCCCACGAAAAGGCTGGGCAACTTCACTCACTGGGCGCCTCCTGTACCCCGGGCCTTGGCGGATCCACGGGTCCCATTGGCTGAGCGTGTGGAAGGGTAGGGACACGATTGGCCCGCACTTTCAGCCCGAGGGAGGCACGCGGCTGGGGTGCATGGCCCAAGAGACGGGCGGGGCTGAGCGTGCGCGGGCGGGGGCCAAGAGGAGGGGTGCTCGCTGTGGCGTCGGGTGTTTTGGTTTGGCTTTTTTTTTTTTTTTTTTCCGCGAAAGAAGTTTGCTTTGGCCACGCCTCAAGGCTGCCGCCTCCTCCTGCCCCCTCACCCGCCCCCCGCGCTCACCTCTTGGTGCAGATTGCAAAGCGCCTTCCGTTGAGAGAGCTGCAGATTTTGCAAGAGCCAGGCTCGCCCACCTTGTAGAAGGAGCGCCTTGAGTCCCCTTCAGCCCTCTGCTGAAAAGAGCTGGCCGTCTGATTTGATCATTCCCTCACCTAGACTGCATGGTCTCCTGGGACCCTCTAGAGTTGCACGTTTCTGCAACGAGGACTGCAAATCCCCGTCGCTTCTAGGATTTGCACTGTTCTGGACACTGGAATCTTGCAAGCTACGCTCGCCCGCCCCTGGGCAGACACTTGCCCGAACCACAGGAGTGTACTGCTAACCGGCAGACCAGCTCTTCGCCTCTCCATGAGCCCGTAAGCCTGCGGGCAGGTGCCCGGCGATGGCGCGGCCCCTGAGCGACAGGACCCCGGCCCCCCTGCTGCTGGGCGGCCCGGCGGGGGCCCCCCCTGGCGGGGGAGCGCTGCTTGGCCTGCGGAGCCTTCTGCAAGGGACCAGCAAGCCCAAAGAACCAGCCAGCTGTGAGTTCTAGCCCCCACCTCGCCCGACCCAGACACCCTACTCCCTTAGGGATTCAGGTGCTGGGGGAGGGGGAGTCCACAGCTACCTTCTACGTGCGGGGAATCCATCTTCCCAATCTTTACCCATTTAACTTAAGGTGTTTAGGTCCTCAGATCTTTTAGGACCCACGACCCAAAAGTACCGGCTTTCAAGCCCGTCTATCATGAGGATCCAGGAGTCTAGATCCGTACCCCCCTCCCCTCAGTGTCCTTCTCCCGGAGGGCCCGAGAATCTTGGCCCTAACCCCCTCTTCCTTTTGGTTCCGGGAGTCTGGACCCCTGAGGTCCAGGGAGGAGAGAGGGGGTGTGTCTGATGCTCACACGGTAGTGACACGGGCTTGGGCGGGGCCTCCTGGGGTCACATGGAGTCTAAGGATGAGGAATGTGCCCCAGGAATAGAGCCCCTTCCTGTCTCTTACAGTGTGGGGGTAGGGAGAGGGGGTACAGTACGGGGTGGGGGTAGGTTACAGAGGAATCACAGAGCCGTCTTTTTTCTCTCACCTGCCCAACCCTCCCCTACCTCTGTCTGAACTTCCGTCCCTCTTCTGTGTGTGTCCCTTACTGGGTCTCTGTCCCCATCCTTCTCTGCATCTCTGGCCTCCCCTTCTCTGGGTTTCTGTTCCTCTCGCGATCTCTGTCCCCCTCTCTGTGTACCTGCGCCCCGGTCTCCGACCTTTCTCTCTGGGTCTGTTTCCTTCTCCTGAGTCTCTGTCCCCTCCTCTTTCTGGGTCCTTGCCCTCCCTCTCCCTCCCTCTCCCACCCCGTCTGTCCCTTCTTTCTCTGGGTCTCCGTCGTGTGGGTCTCTGTCCTCCCTTTGCTGGCGTCTCCTGACGCGGGGTCTCTTCTCCATCCCTATCATCCTGGTCCTCCCGACCCTGCCCTGTCTTCCTGGCCCCCAGGTCTCCTGAAGGAAAAGGAGCGCAAGGCGGCTCTGCCGGCAGCCACGGTTCCCGGGCCGGGCCTGGAGACGGCGGGCCCGGCGGAGGCCCCCGCGGCGGCGGCGGGGGGCGGCGGGTCCCCCCGGGGGCGCCCAGCGGCCGCTCCAGGCCCGAGTCTGTTAGCGCCGCTGCTGTGGGAGCGGACGCTGCCGTTCGGCGACGTGGAGTACGTGGACCTGGACGCCTTCCTGCTGGAGCACGGGCTCCCTCCCAGTCCGCCGCCCCACGGCGGCCCGTCCCCGGCACCCTCGCCCGGGCGCACGCCCGCACCCTCCCCGGGACCCGGCTCCTGCGGCTCGGCTTCCCCTCGCTCCTCGCCGGGGCACGCCCCCGCCCGGGCCGCCCTGGGCCACCGCGCAGGTGCAGCGGCAGGGCAGGGCCTCCGGAGGCAGGACCTGGCCGCGGTGGGCGGGCTGTGCGGCTCCGGCGCGGGTCGCAGGACCCGGGCCGCGCTCCGGGACTCTGGGCCCCCTAGTCAAGCGAAGCTGGGAGAAGGGTCGCATGTCGTGCCCCCTAGTGGGCCATCAAAGGCCGGGTCTCTAGGACTCACGAGAGGAGGGGCTTGGGGCCCCCCAAATTCCAGGAAGTCTGCCTAGTGGGGCGGTCGTGTGGATCTTTCTGTGGGACGAGGGGAGTGGTGGAGCCAGGACTGAGAGCCCACAACACCGGAGTTATTTAGTAAGAAGTGGACTGGACCCCCGTATTCTGGGACCAGAGTGGGTGGGACTGGGATAGGACCGGACTGCTAGACCCTCTGCTGGGGAGAGGGCGAGGGCTAGGCACAGCCGGGTTCCCTGGTTTCTGGGCCCCCCACTGGAAAGAGGCTAGGGCCCGGGTCCTGCACTCCAGGGGCGAGAAGGCCGAGGAATTTCATTCCAGGTCTTCCGTTGAGGCGAGGGCCGATCTTCCTATATTCCTGGAGAAGGCGGGGTCTGGGATTCCAGAATCATGGGCACCCCAGTGGCGAGGGGATCAGGACTCTAGGGAGAAGATCGAGGGGGTCGATTTTCCTGTGTTCCCCAGAGAGAAGGGGGGACTGGATCCTTGGAGGTTGAGAAGTTCCAGCTGAGAGACCCGAAGGAGCGAAAGCAAAGGTGTGCTCCCTCTGGCATCTTGGGGTCTCCAGGGGCTGCTAGCAGCAGGTCGGGGGTTCCTGGACACACCTGCCATTGGCCCAGCCTCCGGGCAGAACCCGGCCCTCCCCCTCCCAGACGCACACTCCCGCGCCACGTGAGTCCTCTCCTAACCTCCTCCGTGCTTCGCGCACGCGCCGTCACGCGCGCGGGGACGGAGCTTGGGAAACGTGAGGGAGCCCCGGCGGCTGGCGGGGTGCAGAGGAAGCAGGCGCCCGCACGTGACTCGGCCCTGAACCGGTGTCCTCAGCTGACCCTGCTTGCTCGTTCTTAAAGGCACAGACCACCTCCCCACCTAGAACCAACCTCCTGGGATCTCAGCGCCCTTTCTGCTTCTCTTCCCTAACTCCTGAGAGCTAATAGTTCTTCACAGGCTCCTGAAGTCTTTTCAGGGCATTGGATTCCATTTTCCTGAACAGGTTTAGGCATAGGCCAGGGTTTCGGTAAGGATTCAGGCTAGCCTATGGGGAAGAAGCTAACACCGACTCTGAAGGCCTGAGGTTTTAGAAGCAATAGCCCAGACTCAAGTATAACTTAGGGCAAGTTAAGTAATGATTGGGCCTCAGTTTCCCTGTTTGTAAAAGTGGAGTTAGTTTCATTGTTTCTAAGCATCTTTATGGCTTAGGGAACCCTTCATATTTTATATTAGGGTTATTCCCTGGCAAACTATGTTAGCCCTCATTGTGGTGGATATGATACCTGCGTAGAGGGTAGCATCTGGGAACTTCCTTCCCAAAATAACTACACACTCAGCTGATACATTTTATTTCCCAAAGGCCTGACCTCTCGAGACACACCCAGCCCTGTGGACCCAGATACTGTGGAGGTGCTGATGACCTTTGAACCTGACCCTGCTGATTTAGCCCTGTCAAGCATTCCCGGCCATGAGACCTTTGACCCTCGGAGACATCGATTCTCAGAGGAAGAACTTAAGCCCCAGCCCATCATGAAGAAGGCGAGGAAGATCCAGGTGCCAGAGGAGCAGAAGGTGAGCACCATCAGTTGTAGAACACAGGCTTGGAAAGCACAGCCCCCACAGCCAGGGTTCTTCACATAGCCAAGGGCCAGTTCGCCTTGGCCATTGGGATGCAAGGGGGTAGTTTTGGGCTTGAGGTTTATGAAGATGGCATAATTATGGGACACAGACAAAGCCAGCCCTGCCGGACCCGATTGTACAGATTTGGAGCTTCTCCTATCAGCTGGGCCCAACCTTTCAGTGGGGCAGGCTTCGGGCTCTGCTGGGCTCATTTGCTGAGGACAGCATTTTTTTAGCTGGGTTATCAGTCTGTCTCTTATCAGCCAGTCAGGGCTGGCTTGTCTTTTGATCTGATTTGAGGCATCCTTTGGTGTGATTGCATCTGCCTAGGTCGCAGACTTTGTCAGCCCTCTAGGCCTTCGTTCCTGGATCTGAACTGCCGCGTTGGAGAGAAGCCTCTAGTTCTGATTGTCGGCCAGGACCACATTTCAATTTGGGTGCTTTGGGCATTGACTCATCTTTCTAGATTCTGTCTCTTCCAATTCTGGGATCTCCCCCAACAAGAGGTGCCTGGGCTTCTCTCACAAGGCTTTGCCATGCCTTCATGTAACACACAACTGCTCAAAGCAGCTAAGACAGGCCTATAAGCCCAATCTAGATCAGTGTTTCTCCTGCCACAGGGCCCTGTTGCTAGGGACTGGGTTTGCCCTAGTGAGGAGGAACTAGGCTTTAATTAAATGGGTGTCAGAGGGCATGTTTCAGAACTCTGGGTGCTCCTTGGCAGTAAGGAGTGGCCTGCCTTTGCAACCAAATTCTAGGACTAAAGACCCCTGGGCATAGTCTTGTGGGAGGACTCAGGATAGCTCCTTCACTAAAGCTGGGACCTGTTGAGTGGGGGAGGGGAGGCGCAGCCCCATGGCTTATTTCTATTCAAGGCCAGTTCAGAGAAGGGCTGCAGTCTTTGGGACCACTTAGACTTCACTTCTGTTTGATGAGGAGGGATGAAGTTGCTTTGGCAACAAGGGCCAAAGGGACCAGCTCTGGGAGGACTTTATGGGACATCAAATCCCTGCACTGGGAGGCTGGACTTTCCTTAGCAACCAGGATCTGGAAAGGTGATGTATAGGGCAGTGCTTTTCACTGGGATCTCACACCCTCAAAGCCCTGTTGCTAGGGAACAACCATCCTTAGCAACCAGGAGCTAACTGTAGTCCTTTGTCAAGTGAGGAAGGGGGCCTCTGCTTTGCACACTGGAGACTTGGGGCCCAGTTGTTGGGGGTGGGAGGCCCTCTCATGCCCTAGTCTTTGCTAGGGTCCTGCTCTCCTAGCAACCAGGGCCCTAGATGGGTAGACCCTTGGATACCCATCTCAGGGGAGACCCCGTATCCTTTAGACCCCACTGCTAGCAAGCAGCAGCCATGAAGTCCCTTTAGATTCCCTCAGGTCCTTGAAGGATCAAGCAAAACTGCTCCTTCTTTCGCTGTGGCTGGGGCCTCTCTGGACCTCAATACTTTTCCACCTCTGCACCCCCAGGATGAGAAGTACTGGAGTCGGCGGTACAAGAATAACGAGGCAGCCAAGCGGTCCCGCGACGCCCGGCGGCTTAAGGAGAACCAGATATCGGTGCGGGCGGCCTTCCTGGAGAAGGAGAACGCCCTGCTGAGGCAGGAGGTGGTGGCTGTGCGCCAGGAGCTGTCCCACTACCGCGCTGTGCTGTCCCGCTACCAGGCCCAGCACGGAGCCCTTTGAGGCTGCGCCCCACCCCCACCCAGCGGAGTTCTCCGCCTCAGACTTGCGCCCTGACACCCCCTTTCCTCCCCATCCTGTGGTCCACGGGCCGGCCAGCTGGGTACCCCAGGGATGTGATGATGCAGATAAATACATTTATATTTTTAAGAAAAAGCGAGCCTCCCCCCTCCCTAGCGGGGGCGGGGAGGGTCCTCTGTGTGTGCCTCCGGCATGTTGGGGACCCCACCCTCCCACCGCCTCCGTTAACACTATCCTGAATAAATCTTGATAACCCCAGAGCCAGCTGTCGTGGGGAGGAGGCAGCTCCCTGGCCCCAGGTCAAGGCCAGGGGGGTCACTGGCCGGTCTGTGGGTATGTCTGGGCTCCGGGCCATGAAAGGCAGGAGCTGCTGGGTGTGCCAATTCTCTCCCACTGGCTGCCGGACAGAGGCAGAGGCGAGGGTCCAAGAGGAATGTAGCGACTGCCTTTATTGCATAGACCTTTTCAATTGCTTTGAAGATTGGGGTCTGGAGACGAACAGGAGACAGAAAACGGGAAATGAAGCGCCCGCCCACACGGACGGGGCGGAACCTTAGTGCAAATGTGAGCGTTGGCCCAGGGGGAACCTGCCCCTCCTGGCCAATTAAGTGGAGGCACCGGAGTGGACAGGGCGAGACCGGGCCCTGACTGGCCAGCCCGTACATCGCAGGCCCCTTCATTAGGTGACGCGGAATAAGATGCTCCGCCCTCAGGAGCTGGAAGCAAAGGTCTGGTCTGAGCTGCGCCCTCATTGGCCAGGCACTACTCTCCAGAGCGAGCCCACTTTGCTGTGACCCTAATGGCCTTCACCCCCTGGCATTCGGGCCACCCTCTAGCATCACCACTGGTCCCCAGGAGGCGGGGACAGTCCTGAGACAGGGGCTCCCTTGCACGTGGGGCCTCCGACCTAACTAGCAGCCAGGCCCGCCCCTAGCGAAGGCCTCACCCCCTTGGAATGTAGGCCCCGCCCATAACAGGCTCCAAGTTTTGAGGTTCAGGGCTCTCGCCCAGGGCGGCCTGGAGGCCCAGTGAGTAGCGTACCTAGGCCCGGATGCATCTGAGCCTGCAGGGGCCCGTACTCCACCTGCTCCCCATCCACCGTGAGCACTCCGCGAGGAGTGAGCGGCTCGAGGCGAAAGGCACGAGCTGCGGCATAGCCCAGCTGCGGGCAGCCCAGGCTGAAGTGGCTACCTCGTTCCATGGCCAGGAAAAGGCGCAGTAGCGCAGCTCGCGAGATGCCACCGCGCACCCAGCACAGGTGCACCAGGCCATCATCAAAGCGCGCGTGGGGAACTGCCACGAGGTCAGCCCCCAGGTGGCTGGGGGAGATGGCCAACATGAGCACAAAGTCCCCCTCCAGTGTTACCCAACCTGGGGGTAGTGGGGTACCCAGAGGAGGAAGCAGGTGGTCTGGTGGGCCTCCAGTAGAGATGACAACCGGGTCACCATCAGGGGTGGGAGGCAGTAGCCCAGAGGATGCTGGTATTTCTGGTCCCCCCTCGGTGATGGGTGAGAGTAGAGCTGATCTGGGGGAGCCAGGGGGTGAGGGCAGCAGTGGGTCTGGGGACAGTGGAGGATCCCCAGCCCCGCCCCAATCCCTGGCCAGCTCTGGGCCTCCACCATTGAGTGACAGGACGGGCATTGTTTCAGGTGAGTCAGGGGAGGTCAGGACAGGCTGAGGCAGTGACAGGGGCAGGTCAGATACAGAGCGATGAAGGGGTGAGTGGGCCACAGTTTGAGCTGGGATGGGGGCCAGGGTCAATTCTGATTTGGCACGGGGCAGGCCATGGGCAGGGGTGGGTGAGGCAGGCTCCACGGTGGCAGGTAGGTAGGAGATGCGTCCACGGTAGGTGTGCAGTGTGGCAAGGCCCAGCACCGTGCCTAGTGTGAAGCGGGCACTGCCCAAGGCCCTGAAGCGCTCACTCTGGATGTCCACGTCTGACACGAAGCCCCAGGCCACAGACAGGAAGGAGAAACAGCGCGAGCCCGAGGCCAGGGTCACAGAGAGGAGGTCCAGCGGGCGGCAGCCACCCCGGCAGAGCAGCAGTGAGCAATTGAGCAGCAGGTCAATGCCCAGGGCCTGCTCAAACCTTCAGAGCCAGAGATGGATTGACAGTGAGAGAGTAAACAGGGATGGGTGAAAGACAGAGTGCAAAGTGGGGAGGAAACAGGCAAACAGCAAGGGGACCAGGCCGGCCATGTCCCCAGGCCCACCCACAGCCATCTGGCCACCTCCAGATGGGCTCCTCTTACTAGGTCAGGTTCCCTCTCGATCCAGCCCACAAGCATTCACTAAGTGTCACCTGTGTGCCAGGCACAATTCTAGGCTCTAGGGACACTGGGACCAAGACCCACAAAAATACCAGGCTGATGAACCTGACAGTGGACTGGCAGCGGGAGGGGAAGATGTGCCTGGTCCATTATCCCTCCTTCAGGGTACCCTCAGGCTCACCGGAGGCAGGAAAAGCCCACCTACCCCCCATGCTGGTTCACGGCTCCAGCCAGTGCGTTGCCAGAGCCACAGGGGAGGATGCCCACAGGCGTCTTCATAGCCTCTTCCCAGTCAGGGCGATCCAGGAGTCCATTCAGCACCTGGAGGGCCAGAAACCAGACACCTGGAAACTTTTCCAGGCCTCCACAGCCCCCCAGGGCTTGGGGCCCGGGCCTCCTGTCCTACCTCATACAGCAGCCCATCTCCTGAGACTGTGACGATGCCATCCCACTCGCTCAGGCTCAGTCCCTGGACCAGCTCCCGAGCGTGGTTCTGTCGTTCTAATGTGGGAAACCAGGAGGTGAGGCAGGCTCTTTCAACCGCAGGACGTAGGAGTTCAGCCTCGAGCCCTCACCTTCCCTCCTGACACAACCCTTACCTGTCTGGATGAGGTTGAAGGACAGCCCAGCTTCGGAGATCATGGGCAGCACGTGGTTCTTACACAACTGCCAGGCCAGGCCCCTCCCACCAAAGGGATTGACCAATAGAAGCAATCGGGGTGGCCTTGGCAGAAGATGGGAGGTAATTTCTGTGGAGAGAGGGGAAGAAGTCCATAGAGGCCAGAGACCCAGGCCCCCGACCTCAGAAACAGCAACTGCAAACAGCCCCCATAGATGGCTGGAGGGCAAACATCAGAGCCTCGTTTTTTTTCACCTCCCAGGCTTCACGTGCCCAGGCCACCCCCTTCTGAGACAAAGATAGGGCTTGGGTGTCTAATCCCCGTGCCCTTTGGACCCACATGTTGGAGGAAGGAGAGCTCCATTCCTCACCAACACCCAGATCCCAGGTCAGGTTGCTTCACTCTGCGAGGCTCCATTACTGTCACCAACCCTTGAGACCATCCCCCAGGCAGTCAGCAGGAGCCTGGAGGACCAAGTCCCACCAGATGGGGACCCTTGAATCTTGACCATCCTGTGCCAACTAGGCTCTGAGTGGGGGTCCTCTGCCTGAAAGCCTTCTCTGAGCCCCCCTAAGCCAGTGGTCGGCAAACTGCGGCACTTGAGCCACATGCAGCTCTTTGGCCCCTT
Source organism: Lasiurus cinereus (assembly GCA_011751065.1). Lineage (NCBI taxonomy): Eukaryota > Metazoa > Chordata > Mammalia > Chiroptera > Vespertilionidae > Lasiurus > Lasiurus cinereus. The sequence continues at coordinate 3,678,387 of JAAGEH010000058.1, forward strand.
GAGTATGGCTCTTCCACAAAATTCCACGGCCTGGGCAAGTCTATTTTGAAAAAGTGACATTAGAAGAAGTTTAAGTTTAAAAAATTTGGGTCTCAAAAGAAATTTCAATCGTTGTACTGTTGATATTTGGCTCTGTTGACTAAGTTTGCCCACCACTGCCCTAAGCTAATGTTCTAGATGCCACCTCTGGGCACCCTGGGGTGAACATCTCAGTCTGCTGCTCTCATCGGCCCAGCAGCCTCTGACTCACCCGCGGCCAGGACCCATGGAAGGGGAAGGAAGAGACAAAACCTAGTGAGGGAGCAGCAGACACAAACGTTTCCTTGGCCTGTGCTTTTGTTCCTCTTGTAGCTATGCCTGTCTGCTAGCACTTTCATTACAGAGGCATTGCACAGCACACAGAAAAGCCCACAGAGGGAGATCCGCAGGGACTCCGAGCTTGCCCAGGGCCTCACCCCCATTCCCAGGCAGCTGTAGTCCACGGAGCAGACATGTGAGGACAGTGGCCCAACGCTGGACCTCAGCCCGGTTCTCCTCATAGGTGGCCGCCCCATCAGCCCCAAAGGTACGTGTGGCTCTGCGCCGGCCCCCACGCCGGCCCCGAGGGTAAGTGTAGATGCAGAGGTAGGCCGCTGGGTCAGAGGGGCTGCGGCTGCGCAGGGTGCAACAGCCTGAGACCTCAGCCAGCAGGACCAAGCCACCCCGGGGCCTGGCTTCAGGCTTTGGGCGTAGCCGCTGGATGTGCAAAGCCTGTGGTGTGAGAGTGAGGGCAAAACGTGGGCCTCGGGCTGGGTAGGAGCCAAACTCGCCATGCAGGAGTGGAGTGCTGGTGGCCAGGTGTGACGGCGGGGGTGGGGCCATGGCTCCGGGCCTGTCCTGGGCAGTCCTAAACCTGTGGCCCCAGCTCCAGCTCAGCTCCTGGTCTGGCCTCTGTGGGAAAGAAGGGCAAGAGTCAGAATCCAGGACCCCCATGTCAGATGGAGGGAAATGGGCAGGGCCTGTGGATAGGGAGAGACGAGGAACAGTCACAGGTGCACTGGAGACAGACAGGCCAGACAAGTGTGGGGAGACCCCGAGGAAGCAGGGAAGGGATCAGTTTGGCAGGAAAGTCAGCATTTTGGAGGGTCCACACCCAGGTATGCAAGCATTCATTCATTCATCCCCTAAATAATTTTTCAGTACCCTCCATGTGTCAATTACAATGCCAGACCTAGCAAACACAGCAGGGAACAAAATGGGCAAAACCCCCGCCTTCATAAAGTTTATATTTTAATCATAAAACAGAAAAATAAGATAAAGAAATATAGTGTGTTGGGTAATAAGGGCTTTGGGGGGAAATTAGACAAAAAGGGACATGCAAAGACAGAGAAAAACAAAACACACACATCAGTCATCTCCAGATGGAGAAAGTAACAAGGCAGAGACACCTGGACACAAAGAAAAAGGGTGATGAGATCTGAGAGCCAGAGAAACACTGAGAGGAAACAACGGCTTAATGAAATGAAACTAGGATGATGGAAGATTCTAAATAGAGTAAAAGTGTAGGGTCGGAAAGACAAGGGAGAAAAAGAGAAGACAGACAGCAGGAAGAAGGTGCAGACACCAGCAAAGACTCAGAAAGGGATGTATGTGACATGGAGGGACTAAGGAGTCAGAGAGCTAGAGGAGCCACATGCAGGCATCTGCAAGAAACAGGGTTTCAGAGCTGGACCCTGAGCACTGACCTGGGCATCTGGCTGCCTGCTCTGCAGGGAGGGAATGGGAGCCAGGCGGGAGGTCCCCTCCCCAGAGGCTCTCCCCCTGCCCTCTGCCTTGCTTCTGCGGCCTCCTCCTCCTTACTCACCTTTGTTCCCCTCTGCTCCGCCCACCTAGCCACCTGCCAGTCCTGCCCCTCAGCTGCCCCAGACACACCTCCATCTTTGGCCTCACCCTGAGTCATCTCTGCCCCCTGCCCTGGCAGTTCCCTCAGGCTCCCCAACCGCATATCAATTCAGGTTTAGGCAGAGCCCTAGATCTCCCCCAGTCCTGGGTCCGAGTCCTCTGTCTCTAGTCCGCAAGTCTCTGACCTGGTTTCCATTCTCTCCTCCCCTCCAAGTACCCTAGACCCAGCCGGGCCTGGGTCTATATCCATAGGTCTCCCAATCCCTAAGCCTGAGTCTTTGTCTCCGGTTCCCCCGGTCCCGGGCCTCTATCCCCCAAGCCCCTCCCCGATTTCCACAACCCAGTCCCAGACCTGGGTTTCCATTCCTGGATCCTTCAGCCCCGGTTCTGGTTCTCCATCTCCATCCCACAGCCCTGGTACCCCAGTCCCGGGCCTGCGTCTCTCCGTTCCTCTGGGTCCCGCGGTCCCCCAGACTCGGGTCCCTGCCCGGACCCCCGCACCCTCACAAGCCTGGTCCTCCTCCAAGCTGCCCCTCAAGTCAGCACCAACCGCCCCCATCTGACCCAGGGGTGTGTGTAAGGGGGGGGGAGTGTGGCTCCGCTCAGCCAATGGCCGTGCGGCTGGCCTGAGACGCACCAATGAAGGGACGTGGGGGGGTGGGTCCAGCGACCCGCGAGCTCGGCGCAGGGGCTGCCGCCGGAGAGGCGGAGCGCTCGCGAGACCCGCTGCCATGGTGGTTGAGGGCACGCGCGCATCACGCCGCTGTCTCGGCTCCGCAGCCGGGAACCAGATCGCCATGTTTGTTGAGGGTGAACGGGCCGGTCCATTCATTGGATTTGTAAGAGAAGGGGCATGGAGGGAGGAGGCCTTAGAGGAGGCAGAGACAGAGCCTAACACAGGCAACAAAACCCAGGGCGTTAGCAAGGGTCCCAGAGAAGCGGGCAGAGGCCACGGGAGACTTACAGAGTTCTCTTCTCAAGACAGCCAGCCCTAGCCGGTTTCGCTCCGTGGGTGGAGCACAGGGCTGCCGACTGAAGGGTCCTGGGTTCGATTCCAGCCAGGGCACACTCCCGGGTTGGGAGTTCGGTCCCCGGGGGGGGGGCTTGCAGGAAGCGGCCAATCAATGATTCTCATCATTGATGTTTCTCTCTCTCTTCCTCTCTGAAACCAATATATATGTTTTTAATAAATATAAAGAGAGTCAGGAAGAGGCAGAGAGATAAAGAGACAAAGACAGTAGAATTAAGAATGTGCAAAGTTAGGACTCAAGAAAACCCAGAAAATGACAGAGAGAGAGAGAGAGAGAGAGAGAGAGAGAGAGAGAGAGAGAGAGAGAGAGAGAAGGACTGACACTTTTGGAATGAAAACCAGGGAAGTGAGGCTCATTAACTCACAAATTACTAACAAGCCATAGGGATGTGTTGTATAGCATGGGGACTATGGTCACTATATATTGTATTAACTCTGTAGGGTGACAGGTGGTAACTGGACTTGTGATCATTTTGTAATATGTACACCTGAAATTAATACTGTATGTCAACTTTTTAAAATGTCACAAACTATTTACCTTGGGCCCAAACCAGAGCGGTGTACGACATAAGCTTCTGCCTAGTGAGTGACCCAGTTACATGACAAGAGGCAAGACACAGAAGAAAGATGGGAGAATAGGTATCTGTGAGACCACTAGGTCAAGGGTGAACAGGAGAGAGAATATTTTTTTTAAAAAATATATTTTTTATTGATTTCAGAGAGGAAGGGAGAGGGAGAGAGAGATAGAAACAACAATGATGAGAGAGAATCATTGATCAGCTGCAGAAGGCAGCCGATCAAGCCCCAAACCTGGGCATGTGCCCTGACCTGGAATCAAGTCCAGGATCCTTCAGTTGCAGGCACTATCGACTAAGCCAAATTCGCTAGGGCCAGGGGAGAGAATATTGAAGGCTCAGAGACCAAGAGACAGAGAGCAAAGATGTTGACAGAAACAGAGAGGCAAAGATCTGGTGAAGGTGAAAGAAATCAAGGCAAGAATAATATCAGGAGATGTAGAAACAGACAGAATTGTAGAGAGAAAGGCACATGCTAAAGGAGATAGGGACAGAGCTTGCTTTCTAGAAAGAGATGAATCGAGGAAGGGAGTTCATTTATTGCCAACAATATACCTTGTGTTCAACCCAGAGTAGCAACAGCACCAGGTAATACATGCCTGCCAAAGGATGATCCAGAGAGAGAGGAACAGAAACCCAGTAAGATGGAGAGACAGGGAAACACAGCACTTGAGCTTGGGGCCCAGAAAGAAAGCAGACACACTGACCAAAGAGGCTGGGACTCACAGACAGAGACCAAGTTACAGAGATGAGGGAACAGGGAGGGACAAGGAGGAAGAGGAAACTGTCCTATGGTATGATCTTGACGTCAGATAGACCTTTACCTGGTCCACTCTCCTCTGCTTCGAGATGTCCATTCATCTGCCAGCCCTCTGCTGTGTTATCAACAAGATCCTGGTCCTGGGTAGGAGGCCATGGAGGGTGGTATGGTAAGGAGTCGGGCCTCACGGGTCAGCCTGGTCTTTGGCGCTGTGGAGGAGAAGTGAGTAAGTAGGAGGATGGAGGGCAGACTGCAGGAGGCCAGGCTGGATGTGTTTGAAGCCCACGAGGAAGGGCCTGAGAAAGGAGGAAAGAGGTCAACTTTTTCACTGCTCCAACCAGTTCCTTGTCTCATCTACTAAGGGCCAATTAATAAGTAGGGGTGGAGCCTATTTTTTTTTATCCTCACCTGAGGCTATTTTTTCCACTGATTTTTAATTTAAAAAATTTTTAAATATATTTTAATTGATTTTGGAGAGGGAGAGAAACATCAATGATGAGAATCAGATTGGTTGCCTCCTGCACATCCCCTACTGGGGATCGAGCCCACAACCCAGGCATGTGCCCTTGACTAGAATCAAACCATGGACCCTTCAATCTGCAGGCCAATGCTCTATGCACTGAACCAAACCAGCTAGGACTGCACTGATTTTTTAGAGAGGGAAAGGGAGGAGGATACTAGAGATACTAGAGAGACACATCAATTGGTTGCCTCCCACTTGCACCCCAACCAGGGCCAGGGATTGGACCTGCAACAGAGATATGTGCCCTTGACTGAGAATCGAATCTGCCACCCTTTAGTCCTTATGCTGACGCTCTAACCACTGAGGAAACTGGCCAGGGCCTAATTTTTATTGAGCACTTATAATGTGGGAAACATTGTCCTATGCATTTTTATTAACTTCTATAAACGCTGGGAAACATCCTATTACCAGGCCTATTGTCACCCCTTTTTGTAGATAAGGGAAGTAAGGCACAGAGAAGTTAAATGATTTGCCCCAAATCACATTGTTATTGAAATTTTAATATTTCTATGTTTCTGCTCCTTCCCATCTCCATTTTCCGCCTCTTCCCCTCCCCTCCCCCCAAAGTCAGTGTTTGCCCACTACCCTTCTGGGGTCTCTTCCTTCTCCCCTTTAAATCTGTCTCCCTCTAAGTCTCTCTGAAATTTTTTTACCCATCCCCTCTACTCCACTCCCAAGCCCGAGACCTCAGTGTGCCTCCTCTGCGCTCCAGTACCGTGCACATCCCTCACAAGGAACCCGCTGGGCCATTTCAATCTTTCTGGCTGAGAAAAGCAGCCCCCAGGTGGCAGAGGCTGAAGAGGGATCAGGGAAGAGCTCTCTGCGGGCAGAGGGAGAAGCGAAACCTAAAAGGTAAAAATGCAAGCTGCTCTAGACTGGGCTGCAGCAGGAAGATCTCGGATTAGACCTCCAGTAGGACTTCCTAAGCTGCGGCTGCGACTGCGCCAGGAAGTACAACACGAGATAATGCAGTCTTAATAGGAAATGACCCGAGCAAGGAGTCAGAGGTTTCCCAGAGGTCTAGACTGGCCCCTCCTGCCCCGCCTCCTCATCTCCAACTTTCGGCCCCCCCAGTCCTCCTGCAGTCACAGAGAGGTTGTCGGCTTCGGGCCAGAGAGTCACTGCGCGACCAGTCCTCCCAGGTCCGCGCGACGTCTGTCTTACTCCCAGATCCCTTTCTTCCGCCAGAGCACCGAGATCAGGGTCTGGGTAGGGCCAAAGAGGCCCCGACGTGCTGGCCCTTTTTTTTCTCTGTGGTTGTTCCCCTCCCGCCCTCATTCCGGAAATGCCTATCTAGCCGTCAGTCTGACTCACCATAGAGAAGCCCTAATCGCCGTAGAGCGCCGGGTCGCGCTAGTGTGACGTCACGTAGGCGCCGCTAGCTGCAAGCTTTCCCCGCCCACCCCGCTTCCCTTTCTCTTTCCGGACCTGGCGGAGCAGAAGGCGCCATCATGGTGAGTGCGCGTTGAAGCGTTTGGGGCTCGGCCATCCGCCTCCATCCGCCGCGGTTTCGGCCTGGGGGCGCGCCGGAAGAAGGCACGGGCCCTGGTGGTGTCTGAAGGAGGTGATTCCCGTGGTGGCGGGGCTATTGAGGAGCCACCGAAGAGCAGGGATGCGTCAGACATATCCGCCTCCATCCCTCCCGTATTTTTCCATTATAGCTCCCATTGAATAGGTTCCCGATTTGTACGAGGTGGCTAAGTGATACCCGAGTCAGATACCAGGGAGTGGAGCCAGGATTCTAGGCGCTGGTCCCCAGGGCCTTCCAGTTTCCGGCCCGCCAGGACCTGTCACTCCCCAATCTGAAAACTTGGATTCTGGGGGTTGTCGAGCGCGTCCCGTACCCGGGTTTTGGGACAGGCAGGCCTCCCTGAGACGCTTTCCCAGCCGGTGCTCGACTTGCTCCATCTTGTTAATGGGAGCGCAGTAATCCCGCCTCTCGGGTTCTAGTTTGGAAAGAAGTTGTGTGAAGTGCTCACCGTAGACTCGTGCGTAAGTGTTGATTAAACGGGACCTGTCAAGTCGTTCTTAACAATTCATGACAGTCTGGAAAGGAAACCGCAAAAACAGGCGGGGCCTTCCTGAGGTTTTTTTTTTTGATGCTAAAGTGGGAACCTTCTCAGTAAAAGTTCGTTATTAGCGCCTGCCATTGGTGTGAATGTTTTCGGCCATTGTCCAAGTGTGGAAGCAGCATTCAGAACTTAAGTGCATTGTTGAAAAAGTCAATTTACGAAGAAATAAAAATGTTGACTGAGTTAATGTGGCTACTGTGTTAAAACTTCCCAAGGTGCTGGGTGTCATACAAAAGGCTTTGCATGTAGACTCAACCCGTTTTTACAGGGGAGTCATTTGAAGCCCAGAGAGATGAAGCGACTTTCCCAGAGTTGGACCTAAGGATTTGTTGTCTGCAGAGACTGGGGCTCTGGCTCTCTGGGAAATAAGTAGTCACTGAGAATGTTCATGGGGTGAGCAATCATCAGATCACAACAGGGCTATGGTCTCCCCTTCACCCTGCAGGGAGTCGACATCCGCCACAACAAAGACCGGAAGGTTCGGCGCAAGGAGCCCAAGAGCCAGGACATCTACCTAAGGCTGTTGGTCAAGGTGAGGTCGGGGTCTGTGACCCTTGGGCAGGGCCACCCCAAACCTGCAATGTCCAGGGCTTCCATTCTCATGTCAGGGCCTGGCTCCTAGGAGCTTGCCAGCCGGTCTCACATTTCAGAGCTTCTGGAAGTTCAATGTTTCCAGCTTCTGTGCTGTATACAGCTGGAGGGTGAGAGCCCTGACCAGAATGGACCTGGGCTAGCTCTCCCTGGAACTCACTGAGATAGGGGAAAGCCATAAGTCATTTGTTTGCCCTTAGGAAGTTTTGAGAAGGGAGGGCAGCCGTGAAAACATGTGAATTCTCATTCCTCCTTTTCCCTTTCCCTCCAGCTGTACAGGTTTCTGGCCAGAAGAACCAACTCCACTTTCAACCAAGTGGTGCTGAAGAGGTTGTTTATGAGTCGCACCAACCGGCCGCCTCTGTCCCTTTCCCGAATGGTGAGGGGCTGCTGGGGGAGTTAAGGTGGGGGGTGGGGCATAGCGAGCCTGGGAAGCAACTGGATTGTGTCAGAAGCTGGGCTCTGGGAAGGAGGGTGGGCTTTTCGAGCTCTGACCCTCAAGTTCCAGTTCAGTTCAACTGGCTTGGCTGCTTGGCCTTGTTTTCCTTCTTGTGAGATGGGGTGGCTGCAGTGGCTTCATGAGATCATCCTGAGGCTTCAAGTCACAGAACACAAGTCTTATATGTCAAGTACTCTCCTGGGTGGGTCTGTTGAGAAATCTGCTTGAACCTGAGATTAGGCCTATTCTAGTTTGAGAGAAGGTTGAGGGTGAGTTTAGGGCCAGCTATCCTGGTCCTTGGTTGCCTGAAGCTGCAGGATTGGATTCAAACTCTAGTCAGGACTTAAAAGTGTATTTCCTCCCCCAAAGATCCGCAAGATGAAGCTTCCTGGCCGGGAGGGCAAAACCGCCGTAGTTGTAGGGACTATAACTGATGACGTGAGAATCCAGGAGGTGCCCAAACTGAAGGTGAGTGGGGTAGGGGCCCTGGGTGGGGGTGAAATCCTGCATCCCTGGGCAAGCCCCTCTGGGGTGCTGCTGACACTGCTGGCCAGACAGCCTGGGTTCGGAGTCTAGATTTCTGTCACTTTTTCACCTCTGGACAAAGTCCTAAGCCTTTTTTCTTTGTTTGATAAATTTTTTGGATTTCAAAGAGAGAGAAATATCAATGATGAGAGAGAATCATGGATTGGCTGCCTCCTGCACGCTCACACTGGGGAATGCGCTTGCAACCCAGCCATGTGCCCTTGACCAGGAATCAAACCTGGGACCCTTCAGTCCACCGGCCAGTGCTCTATCCACTGAGGCCCTAAGTCTTTTTATGCCTCAGGTTCCTTAAGGCGTAATGGCTTTGAATTGCTGCATTCTCAAAGGAGTTTCTAGAAGCAAAGTGATGCACTCAGGTTGTTCCCTCTAATAGGCATTAGTTACAGGGCTGAGCAAACAGCAGGCCTTCTCTGTGAGGCCAGGGCAGCGAACTGTTAAGTCCCAGCAACCCCTAGATGGCCATGCAGGAGCTCTGGCTGAACCTGTCCCTTGTGTCCCCTAGGTGTGTGCCCTTCGTGTGAGCAGCCGTGCCCGGAGCCGAATCCTCAAAGCTGGGGGCAAGATTCTCACCTTCGACCAGCTGGCCCTGGACTCCCCCAAGGGCTGTGGCACTGTCTTGCTTTCTGGTGAGCGATGCTTAGTCTCCATGGTGGGGCCTAGTCCCCATGTGAGCAGTGTGACTGCTGACAGACTGGGATTTCCCCACCCACCTCCCCATCAACCTGAGCCCGGAGCTCTGGGTGCTGGGTTTCAGCCTGATCTGCCCCTTCTTTTCCTCCAGGTCCTCGCAAGGGCCGCGAGGTATACAGGCATTTCGGCAAGGCCCCAGGAACCCCCCACAGCCACACCAAGTGAGTATATCAGCCCTGTGCTTCAGACCTGAGTCCTGCAGTGCAGTCTGGGCCTTGCCATGCTTCTCACACCAGCCAGCCTTAGGCCTCCCTACAGCCCCACCTGGCCCCACCCACTTGCCTGGTGTTACCCTGCAGCTGTTTAGGCTGAGTTGGCATCTCCCAAGGTTGGGTCTCAGGTTGAAACTCTTCTCCCCTTCCCCCCCAGCCTGGTGCTGACTTCACCACCCACTTTGCCATTTTGGCTTCCTGCACTGCCAGGCTTTCCCAACAGCCCATTTGGTATCACTGAGGCCCTCCTGGTGTCCTGTGCTTCTCTGTTGGAGGCAGCATCTCTGGTGGAGTTCTCAGCTACAACTGGCCCTGACCTCCTTTCTCTTCCCCACAGACCCTACGTGCGATCCAAGGGCCGGAAGTTTGAGCGTGCAAGAGGCCGCCGGGCCAGCCGGGGCTACAAAAACTAACGCTAAATCCTATCATATTATTAAAAAAGGTTTTGGATGCTAATGGCCCTGTGTGTGTTATTGGGGTATGGAGTTGGGAGGTGAGCCAGTGGACCAGAAGGCATTTGTTTGGGGGAATTGGACACCCTCGCAGATCTCCATGGAGACTAGCCCTCCTTCCTCCAGGGCACAGCCCTGCAAGAGAAGAGGAATAAATCCAGGTGATCCTCCATCAGCCTTTCTTCCGCCTTAACCGGCAGGCGCCCTCTGGCAGTGTAGGTCTGGGTTCAGCTCTGCTTCTGGGCCTTCACCTATTGGACCCTAGAAGCCCCGCCTTCTTCCCAAGAGCCAGGTGTCAGGTGTTCCAGCACTTGCTTCCTGGGATTAGCCACACCCCTCTTAAAGGCCCCGTGTTCCCCTCCCCTCCGCTAAAGATAACTAAGAGGGAAGTGTGGAGGTGGAGCTGCTGTGGGGACAGGTGAGGCACCCCCTTTCCTGAAACCTGAGTCTGGCGGGCCACTGGCCTCTGGAGAAGCAGCCTGGTGAGTGCTCCCGGTTTGGGGTCTCATACCTTGGGCCCCACACACCAGGCCTCCCCTGGGGACCTGCGTGGGCCCTCCTGTGTTTACACAAGGGGCTGGGTTCCCAGGATGCCAGGTGAAGCCTGATGAATGAGGCCAGTCTGCCGGAGGAAGAAGCAGAAATAAGCTCAGGTTTGAAGACCCAGATTACATTGTCCTCCCAAAAAGGCAAGAGGAGGGAAGCGGGTAGTGAGCTGGCTGGGACAGGAGGGAGAGGGGACCTAGATTTATTCCTCTTCTTTCTCTTGCAGAGCTAGTTGCTGTGCCCTGGAGGAAGGGGACATCTGGGTGCTGGGATTGGAAGGCGGGTTGCCCGAATTGGGGTCCACAGGTTGGGTCAGGAGCCTCAAATGATGTAGAGTGGTCCTTGTCCAGCTTTCATGAGGCGTAAGTGCAATCAGCTAGCAGGAGATAGTGGAATTCAGCCCCAAAGGCCAGAGATCAGCATAGATCAGAGGAGAGGCAGGGGCACCCAGACCCAGGAGCAATGGCCCCCCTCTAGGCTGCCCTCAGGCTGGAGAGGTTTGAGGAGGTCACAAGCGGGTTCTATGGTAATGAGATCACTGAAGCAGCCTGAGCAGGAGTGAAGGCCCATCCACGGAGGAGACCTAGTTCCCTGGCTGGGAAGGGTAATGCCCAGGCTGAGAGCTGGAGTACATTTCTCGGAGCTCAGGAGGAAACAGAATGGTCAGCCGGTGAGAGCTGTGAGCTAGCCGGCCAGCTGTCAGGAGAAGCATCTCCTGGACACAGCTCAGAGCTCCACTGGGTGGTCAGATACTGAGCCTGTTGGTCTTCCAGCCAATCGAAGAGAAGCCAGAGGATCAGACGTACTGCTGGCCCGGGGCACACAGGCAGCCCGCTCTCCCTTTGGTGAGAGACGTTCAGGTGGTTGCAGCCAGGCAGCTAGCCTGTTGCCTGGTCAGGCATTAGTGGGCCTTGGGCCAGGGCCCTAGGTGGTCAGCCTGACTACCCCTGAGCCAGCCGGAAGGCCCACTGGGGCATCGTGTGGCCCGCAGGCTGGAGGTTGTGTGCTGGAATAGAGATGGGCAGCTGACAGGTCACCGGGTTTGGAGACAGTGCCAGGTACTCAGCCAACCCCACATGCAGGACCACCTGTGGAGTCAGCCAGATCACCAGACAGCTGACAACAAGGTTGGATGGCCGGCCAGCCATGGCGGCTACAGGCTGGCGGGCAGTTGGTCTGAGCAGCATCAGGCGGGCGGTCCTGTGCGCGGTCTGATTGTCAGGACAGCACAGGGGGCCATTGGATTCCTGGGCTGCCCTGGAAGCCTGGCATAGGACGCCTGAAAGGAGACTCGAATGGTCAGGGCCTCGGCCACGGCCACACCCTCAGACACCCGGCCTCAAGGTCCACCCCGGAGGCCCCATGGCGGCCTCGCAGCTGGCAGCACTGGAAGGAGTGGCAACGGCGGCCGGGCAGCCGCCCCTGACGGAGACCAGCCCCGGCTTCCTGTATTCCGAGGGCCAGCGGCTGGCGCTTGAGGCTCTGCTGAGTGAGGGCGTGGAGGCTTTCCAGGCATGTGTGCAGCGCGAGGGGCTGCGGCCCTTCCTGAGCGGGGCTGAGCTCCAGGGCCTGGCCGCCGCGGCCGAGGACTGGACGGTGGCCAAGCAGGAGCCCCGCGGCGCAGAGGGAGCCGTGGCAAGTGGGGACCCCGGCAGCCTGACCTACTGGCCCGGACAGTCGGAGGAGCCGGTGCCCGTGCTGCGGCTGGGCTGGCCGGAGGATTCGGGCTGGAAGGGCATCACCCGGGCCCAGCTGTACACCCAGCCCCCCGGCGAGGGCCACCCACCCCTCAAGGAGCTGGTGCGCCAGGAAATCCAGGCTGCCTGCAAGGTGGGGGCAGGGCCTGGGGGGCCTGTGGTCCATTCCCCAGACCCAGACATCCTCACTGCAGCGCCCCGCAAGGGAGAGCCGTCCTTACCCAGGGCCTCTGGGAACTGTCAGGTTCACAGCCCCAGACCTCATCCTTGGCCTCTTAGATATGAGGGGCCCCATCTTCAGCCAAGATCTGGACACCCTTAGACATCCATGCCCCTTAGACCTAATTAGGATCCCTCTTGTCTCAGTCATTGACCCTCCCCTCCCCCGCCCCCAGGGAGGGCCCAGATGTCTCTCCAGCAGCCCCCTGGCCGGCCTGTTTCTATTTAAAAGGTTTGGTGTTCACCAGCTCCCAAGCCAAGTACCTTCCCTGGGTTAACGTGTAATTCCCACAAGGGCCTGGGAGGTTGGGACTCACTCCATTCACTTAGGAGATGAGGAAACAGACATGGGATGTTAGGTCTCGCCTGGAGTGGCCCAGCAGACACTGAACCAGGAATCAGGGCTCAGGGCTCATCACCACGTGCAAGACCCAGGTCCCCGGCAGCCCCCCCACCCCACCCCAGAGCTCCCCTTGCTGAGCCAGCAGATCAGCCCTCCCTCCGCCCCTGGCTCCAGGGCACCCCGAGGACCCAGGTGTGTAGGTTCCCACAGTGCACTGCACTGCACAGGCATCCAGCCCATGTCTGGAGCAGGGCCACCGGGTAATGTAGCATCCCAGCTCAGGGACCCCGTTCACTATTGTTGACATGGTGACAGTAGCACAGCCGAGCCTTGGGCTCCAGGGAGTTCTGCCCCCTATTCAGTGCAGGCACTGTGTGAGCATCCCACAGAAGCCAGCCCTTAACCAGCCCTCCAGCATCTCACCACCAGGGCCCCACCTTCTGAGGGTCCCCCAAGCCCCAGGTTCTATCCACAGCCCCTTCCCCTGCCTCCAGCTGGTGGCTGTCGTCATGGACATATTCACCGACCCAGACCTGCTTTTGGACATGGTGGATGCTGCCACGCACCGCTGGGTGCCTGTCTACCTGCTCCTGGACCGCCAGCAGCTGCCTGCCTTCCTGACGCTGGCCCAGCAGCTGGGGGTGAACCCCTGGGCCACTGAGGTAGGACCGGGCAGAAGGGACCTGAGTCCCCATTCCCCTCGTGCGGAGGGCAGCGGAGGCAGACCCGTCCCTGGGGTCCTGGGCCAGCGGGGTGGGTGCCAGCAGAGAGGGTTCCCTGGGGTCTGATGCCCATGGCATTGGGGAAAGCAGGTCAGCCTTCCCACAGGGTTCCTCTGAGTTAGGGGAACCCTGAATCCCATGATTGGTGGCCCAGAGAATCTGGGACAGACTCTCTACTAAGTGATGGGGGGCCAGACTGGAGGAACCCCCAAGAGGAAGGCTGTGAGTTCAGCCTCAGCAAGGCTGTGTCCTCCCACCTCCCAGAACCTGGACATCCGCATCGTGTGGGGCTGCAGTTTCAAGAGCCGCTGGCGACGGCAGGTGACAGGTGGGGTGCGGGAGAAGTTTGTGCTCCTGGACGGCGAGAGGGTCATCTCAGGGTCTTACAGGTACAGCCCTCACTCTGCGTCCTGTCCTGTCTCTGAGCATGTGGATCCCCTCCCAGCCTCTCGCTCCTCACCTGTGAAATGGGTCTGAACACCTGCCAGGAGAGGGGGTGTCATTGGGACCTAGCTTGGGGTTAGAGCCAGGCCTGGCACCTGCCTGGGCCCTGCCGCTGGCCTGGCTGGCGGCCTGAGCGAGTCTTCACCTCCCTTACCTGCTTCCTCTGGAGAATGGGGCCTGCAGTGTGTGCCTTGGACTTCCTAAACTGGGGCGCGGGGGGGGGAGGGCCTGGATTAGAGTCCCAGGGGACCTGGGTGAGTACCTCTCGGAGTGTCAGGGAAGGAATGAGGCCTAGTGTGCCAATGGCTTAGTCCTCAGCCCATCGGATGACCCCTCTCTGCTCTCTTTGGGGTCTGACCAGCCCTGCGGCCTGGCTCTGCAACTTCTTAGCTCTCTGACCCTGGGCCTCCCCCACTCTGAGCCTCAGTTTCCTCTTTGGAAAGTGTGGATAATGGGCAGCCACCTCGTTGGACTGCAGCATGGGGGCAGGGGGAGGAACGGGGATCTGGGCACAGACGGCCTTAGTTTAAGTCCTAGCTCTGCCAGTTACTGGCTGTGTGACTTTGGGCAACTGACTTCACCTCTCTGTGCCCCCTGCTCACCAGAATGGCATGCTTAGTGACTTTAGGGCAGGGGTGGGGAATGCCATAGAAGGCCATAGAAGGCCCTCAAAATCATTTGGTTTGGTCCTGCCTTGCACAAGGCATTAAGGGAGAGTTAATTAAATGTTTGACCAAATATAGCAGGCTGATTTTTTTTTTTTAATTTTAGAGAGGAAGGGAGAGGAGAGAGATAGAAACATCAATGATGAAAGAGAATCATTGATTGGCTGCCTCCTTCATGCCCTAAACTGGGGATTGAGCCCGCAACCCAGGCATGTACCCCAACTGGGAATCGAACTTTGACCCCTGTTTCATAGGTCGTTGTTCAACCACAGAGCCATGGCAGCCAGGCTAGCAGGCTGACTTTTAAAAATACGTATATGGTTTTACTGATTTTGGAGAGAGAAGAAAGGAAAGGGAAAGAGATATCTAGACAGCAGTGATGAGAGAGAATCATTGATCTTGATCGGCTGCTTCCTGCACACCAAGCATCAAATCATTGCTTGAGCCCACAACTCAGACATGGGCCCCGACTGGGGATCGAAGCGGGACTTCCTGGCCGACGCTGAACCATTGAGTCACACAGGACGGGACAGGCTAATTTTTAAATTGAGAATCTTGTATGGTCCTTGGCAGATAAAAGGTCTCCCACCCCTGCTTTAGAGTGAGGTTTCACCACGAAGGTACTGCTCACTTCTGGGGCCCATGGCTGTGTCCCGGGCTCTCCTGGCATTGCTGGCTGCAGCCCTGGCCTCCACCCAGCAGAGGTCGATAGCATCCCCTGTTGAGCACCTTTGCCAAAGACCCTGGTGTGTAGTTGAACATGCCTCAGGCTGACCCAGAGGACCTGTTACAACGCAGATTTCTGGGCTCCACCCCCATCCAGCCGGCCCGGGGGATTGGCACTGCCATCAAGTTCCAGTTGGTCCGGGGACCACACCTAGAGAACCACCAGGGCCAGGACTGGAATGTTTCAGAGGGAACCTGCCTTCCCAGCTCCACATGAGATTCAGTAGGAGAATGGTCCCTGGCACGGAACATCGGAAGTATTTCATACACATCAGCTGTTGTTTATTAATATGATTTTGACAGGATTTCATTGACACTAAGGGGCCACAATGAAAGAAAGCATCCTGATCAAACTGTGAAAAGCTATCGCATCTTAGAACCAGCGGAGCACAATATTATAGCCAAACCCAGGGCGTGGTCCCACCACTAGTCAGGCTCCGGCGTGGCGGAGCCCTGGGTTCTGGGGGACAGCCTAGAACGGATGACGCCAGGGCCACGGGGGTTTGTCTAGGGCCCCTGGCCTTCGATGGGGGGGAAGAGGAAGGAGGCAGGGCACAAGGAGCAGCAAAGCCCGAGACCAGTCCCGGGTCCTGCCCTCCGCGCTGCTCACGGTCCATGAAGCAGCCGCAGGGCGCCCAGCGCCAGGCCGGTGGTGGCCCCCGCCCGCAGGCCGCCTGCAGGGGTGGGGGCCCTGTTGCACATGTCACCGTCGCAGCATTTGGAGATGAGGCTGTAGGTGACGCCCTGGTAGGTGGCGGGCTCCTGGCGGCCACACTCCTCGGATTCCAGGCAGCCTTTGCTGATGACGGGGCCGAGGTCGGGTGCCGTCCCCTGGCCGATGAAGCACGCCTCGTTGTCACCACAGGCCATGGGGATGCCGGGGCAGTCGGCAGAGTCGGTCAGCTCACAGTACATGCAGTCCTTGGCGCCGGTCGTGCCGGGGGGCAGAGCCACCAGCAGAAGCAGCAGCCCTCCCAGGGCCACGCTGGCCTGGCGGTGGCGACAGGGCCCAAGCCGGGCCGAAGGCATCGGGGGCCTCCCGGAACTGCTCAGTGACCTCCGCATGCCCACGAGACTTTTGCCCCTGGTTCTGGCCTCCCAGGGTCAGTACTGGAGTGTCCTTGGGTCCCAACCCTCTGTGTCCCTCTCAGGAGCGTGGTCGTGACCACAGCCTCGAGTCCCAGGGTCTCAGCTTTCGCAGGACAGAGACCAGCCGGGGGCTGCTGCCTGACTAGTCTTTGTGGAGCGGAATGGGGTGACTTCACAGACCCCTTAGGATTCCACTGGCCACTGTGAGGGTGAGGTCATGGGTGGGGGAGGGTGTCACAATCGGAGGGACAGGTTGGCCCGCTGACTGGCCAGGGAGCGAGGCCATAGCCACCCCCCAAGGTAAGAACGCTTGGCCCAGCCTTTACCGTTCTGGCTACTCAGTGGTCGGCTTTGCTGGGTGCTGGGTGCTGCGCCTGCTGAGTGCCCGTGGCAGCCCATTCTTCAGACGAGCAAACCAAGGCTCAGGAGGAGAACGTGGTGAGTGCAAGGCCCTGGAGCCAGGATGAGAGCCCAGGTTTATTTAATCCCAAAGAGGGCCTTTACTGAGCACCTGCTGTGTGCAAGACCATGTTTAAAATACAGTGGTACCTCGAGATACTAGTGCCCTAACGTATGAGATTTTTGAGATACAAGCCATCGAGCGAGCGATTTTTGCTTTGAAATACGAGCAACATTTGAGATACGAGTAATCGTGCAGATCGGCTGGCTGCACACAACCCACCAGTTTACCGCGACTCGAGCGTCTCATAGTTTCCCACGCCTCGAGGTACCACTGTATTATTGTTATTGATTTCAGAGGAAGGGAGGAGAGAGAATCATCAATGATGACAGAAAATCATTGATCAGCGGCCTCCTGCACACCTATTGTGGATCCAGCTTGCAATCCAGGCATGTGCCCTTGACAGGAATCGAACCCAGAACTCTTCAGTCTGCAGGCCAGTGCTCTATCCACTGAACCAAACCAGCCAGGGCAAGACCAGTGCTTTAGATAGCAACCACTGTGATGGCCGGACTGGGAAGGGGATGGCTCACTGCAGATCCCAGCCTGTAGCGTTGGGCACATGCTGGGCACCGTACAGGGCGCTCGACTCGAGTTCTCTCGCTCAAATCTTCCTGTGTTTCAGCTCCATCTCCCAGCTGAGCAAACGGGCACACAGGGCAGGCACAGCCGGAGCCTGGCATACAGCCAGCGCTTAACAAATGGGGGTCATTACAGGAAGCAGCCGAGTCTCAAAAGAATCCCCATGGGTGTCAGAGGGGGAAACCGAGGCACCCCTGTGGCAACGGGCAGAGCCCAGGTTTAAAATCAAGTCTGAGTTCAGATGATAATTTAACTGTGTTTTAAAAATATTTTTTTATTGATTTCAGAGAGGAAAGGAGAGGGAAAGAGACATCAATGATGGAGAGAGAATCATTGATTGGCTGCCTCCTGCACGCTCCACACTGGGGACCAAGCCAGCAACCTAGGCATGTGCCCTGACCAGGAATCGAACCAGTGACCTCTTGGTTCCTGGGTTGATGCTCAAGTGCTGAGTTATACCCGGCTGGGCTAACTTACCTTTCTTAATGTGCTGGCCTCACAGGGCAGGTGGTCCCAGTCTACAGGGGGGGGGATGTTGAGGCCAGAGGGCGGCATGATCTTCCTGAAGTCATGGTCACACAGCCTGCCCTGTGAGCAGGTGGGAGATGGGGGAGGGGGCCTGGATCTCGGGCTGCGCAGAGGTCCTGACCCCTCTCCGTGCCCCCAGCTTCACGTGGAGCGACGCCCGCCTGCACCGCGGCCTGGTGACCCTGCTGACGGGGGAGATTGCCGACGCCTTCAGCCGCGAGTTCCGGACCCTATATGCGGGCTCCTGGCCACTCCCGCAGGCGCCCACCCCAGGCCCCTACGTCAGCACCCTGGGGGGGCTGCAGCTGGCCCGCAACCCGCACAGTGTGGCCCGCCGCCACTCTGTGGCCCCTGTGTCTCCGCCGCTGCCGGACGTGTCTCCGCTGACCCAACGCCTGGCCGCCTGCCGAGTCCTGGACAGAGACAGGCAGGGGACCCAGGCCGTCCCAGGGCCGGCGCTCAGCGACATCCTGAGGAGCATCCAGCGCTCCCGGCCCCCCAGCGGCCCTCCAGCCCGGCCCAGCCGCTCCCTGTGGGACCTGAGCCGCCTGTCCCAGCTGTCGGACTCCAGTGGTGGTGACGGCGAGGTGAGACTCGTTGGCCACCGGAGAATGAGAACAGTTGGTGGAGCGTGGGGGCGGCTAGGGCTGCGAAAGGGGAAGAAAGTGCTTGCTTGTTCAAGTCAGGCAGTCAGGCTCCAGGGCCCTTACTGTTTTCTGAGGGCCTACTATGTGCCTGGCCCCGGGGAGGTAGGGAAGCCAAGCTGCTCAACTGAGTTTCTAATCATATTGTGTTTCCTGAACCCACACTGTGTGCTGGGCAGGGGAGTGCCGGGTGGCATGGAGCAGAGATCCCAAGAGCCCTGGGTGTGAATCCTGGCGTGATATATCAGCCCTGAGAACCGGGGTGGGGGTGGAGGATGGGGACTTGCCTTCTCTGAACCTTCACGTTCTCATCTAGGAAATGGGCTGAGCGGCAGCTTCATCCTCAGTTTGGTTGGGAGAAGGAGTGAATAGAATGAAATAGAATAATATTCGCTCTTATGCTAAATTCCCCAAATGGAATTTATCTCACAACATCCTCATCCCAGGTCAGTGAGGCAAGATGCTTACCATGCACATTGCTGCAGACGGGAAGCTGAGGCCCAGGGCGGTTAAAGAACTTGCCAAGGTTGAAACACGGTCTTCCTTGGGCGCCTTCCATGTGCCAGGCCCCAGGCCCAGCGCTTTCACAGAAGTAGTTAAATTCAACCTTTGCCACAATCCTCCATCCACCCATTTCACAGATGGGAAAGCTGAGGCACCGGGAGGAATGGAACTCAGCCCTGGTTGCCTCTCAGGTGGGGCTTTGACATTCTCTATGCCCTGGCTTCCCAGATTCCAGTGTCATGAGCTCAGAGGTGACCCTTGTCCCCCTGCTTAGACACTTGGGTCTCAACAGGGCCTGCCCCAATTCTCTGGGGGACCTGGGCAGGGCCTCCATGTCCCTGGCTATGAAGTGGGTTGTCTGAGAAGGTCAGAGCAGAGCCATGTGGGAGAAACAGCTTGACCTGGGGGACAAGATCACTGTGAGTTGTACCCCCTCTAAGCCTCAGTTTCCCCACCTACTAACTGGGAGCTAGAGGCCGGTCCTGAGGGCAAGGGAGAAATTGCCCAGGAATTGCCTCCCTCAGTCCCAGGGGAGAGGGGGGATGGGCAGGGCAGGGCCACGGTCCTCGCCTCCACCTGGTCCTCAGCCTGGTCCTCAGCCGCCCTCACCCAGCATCGCCTCCCTTGGCAAATATTTGCTGCCCCCACCCAGACGGCTGCTGGCTGCTTCCTGTTCCTCCCCAGCTGCAAACTGCAGGGGGGACACCTCCTGGCCCCTTGGGAGGTCCGGGGTCCCAGGCCTCCCTGCTCACTTCCCTCTGGTTCTGGAGCTCGGGGCCTTCTTCCCGCCCCTCCGTGTCATGCCCTCCTTCCCTCACCTCCCTCTTCTATCTTTCTCCCTCCTATCTCATCTTTTTCCTCCTTTTATTGTCTGTCTCCCTCACCTGCTCCAGCTTTCACCTCTCGCCTCCTCCCTCCCTGGACTCAGCCCCCAGGAGCCTCCGTTCACCTCCTCCTCTCTCCCTCCACAGCTCAAGAAGTCCTGGGGCTCCAAGGACACTCCAGCCAAGGCCCTGATGAGGCAGCGGGGCACTGGGGGGGCCTCCAGGGGTGAGGTGGACTCCCGTCCTCTGGCCGGGCCCCAGCCCTGGGGTGGCCCCCTGCCCCTCATTCCTACCCGCCACCACCGCCGCTACCTGTCCCCCACCCGAAGGAGGTTTGGAGACGATGCTGCACCCAAAGCCCTGGAACCTAGAGATGGCCGGCAGCCAGGCTGGGCCACCCGGGCAGGACTCCGGGGGCGACCCTGACAGAAGCCAGAGCCACACTGGGCTGGCCCAGCCCAGGACTGGAGGACAGTGTGCTGTGCCTGGGCCTCAGTCTGGGAAGGAGGAGGGATTTCCCCCCAGTTATCCTGGAACTTGGGCAAATCCCATGCCCTCCCTAGACCTCAATGTCACGGTCTACAAAATGGGCAGGATGCCTCGATGAGCTGGGATCCCGGAGCATTGCACATCCCGCCTGGGCCATGTCAGAGCTTCTCTGAGGGGAGGCCTGGCGGAGGGCCCCATGCTGGGTTGTGTGTGGGGACGATGGGGGTCCCTGGAGCCTACCTACTCAGAAGTGTGGGCAACTGAGCTGGGCTCAGGGGAGGAGAGACCTTAATCCAGCTCAGGGGCTGAGCTGAATGATGGGAGACTCAGATAGTGGGGACACCCCTGCTGGGGAGTGGCTCAGGGCCCTGGAGAGGGACTGGGCAGGTGCTGGGACAGTTTTATGGGTGCTAAGGGGTTAGTTGTTGGGGCACCCTTTTCCTTCTGCTCAGAATAAACCTGCCTCCTGCCCAAAACTTGCATTTTCCACAGCCTAGTGGGGACCTCAGAGTCCAGGCCCCCAGCCCCCCTCTCTCAGACCCAGGAGTCCAGGCCCCCAGCCCCCCCTCCCTCAGACCCAGGAGCCCAGGCCCCCAACCCCCCCTCCCTCAGACCCAGGGGTCCAGGCCCCCAGCCCCTCCTCCCTCAGACCCAGGGGTCCAGGCCCCCAGCCCCTCCTCCCTTAGGCCCAGGAGCCCAGGCCCCAGCACCCTGATTCTGGGAAGTCAGGCGCCCAGGGCTATGGGGTTCTGAGTCACCCACCGCGTTGGTGCGCCAGGTGGGGAAGAGGACCCCGCTCTCGGGAGACCCTGGTGCCGGTGAAGTCTCCACCTGGCCTCGCGCGCCCCCTACCGCCCGCCAGCGGCATGCCACCGCCATGCACATGGAGGAGCCAGGGCAGGAGCGATGCGTTTATTGTCGGGGGTCACGGATGGGGGTGCTCGGAGGCCTGGTCTGGGCTGGGGCTGGGTTCGGGGCTGGGGGCGGCGTCCAGACTGGCATCCTCGGGGTCCTCGTCCCAGGGGAAGGTCGGCATCCCCTGCATCTGTTCGCGGTAGACTCGGTCGAAGGCTTCGCTCTGCGCCACCGTGAAGTGGTTCTTCCAGTCTCCGCAGACCCCTGCGGGGAGGAGGGAGGTCGTGCGAGGTGAGCAGCGCCCGGAGCGTCCCCCGACATCCCAGCGCCCCCTTCCCCACCTCCTCTGCGCGTGCGGCCCCCTAGGCCGGAAGCCCACCCTCCCACCGCTCGGCCCCTCTCACGTTGCCCTTCCCCTCCGGCTGGCTGACTCACCGCGCCTGGCGGACCCCGCGCAGCCTTCTTGCCTCCTCCCTCCTTGAGGTCCCCCTTGCTCTGCTCCTCCGGCCAGCAGACCTCTGACCTTCCGCCACTCACCCCGAACCCTTTAGGTCTCTGCCCAGAACATCCCCCTCCACACCCGCACCCAGCGTTCTGCACACCTTGCCCGGCCCCGGGCACCTCCGCTGCAACCTGTCCCTAAGCGGGCCGCTCCCCGCAGGGCGTCTGAGCCTGGCTCTGCCCCTGCGCTGGCCTGGGCAGCTTCCCCACACTCAGCGCCACGCACTGTGCCCAAGGTTTACGACTGAATCGCTGGGTCACAGCCTCAAGTTCCTTCCTTCCTTTTTTTAAAATCCTCACCCGAAGGGAGGTTAATTGATTTTTGTGGTTGTTGCTAATCCTCACCCGAGGATATTTTTTCCTTTGATTATTATATTTAAAAAGATATTTTTATTGATCTCAGAGTGGAAGGTAGAGGGAGAGATAGAAACATCAGTGATGAGAGAGAATCATTGATCGGCTGCCTCCTGCACGCCCCCTAACTGGGGATCCAGTCTGCACCCCAAGCATGTGCCCTTGACTGGAATCGAACCTGGGACCCTTCAGTCTGCAGGCCGACGCTCTATCCACTGAGCCAAACAGGTGCAGTGGTTGGCAAACTGTGGCTCACGAGCCACATGCGGCTCTTTGGCCCCTTGAGTGTGGCTCTTCCACAAAATACCACGGCCTGGGCGAGTCTATTTTGAAGAAGTGGCATTAGAAGAAGTTTTAAGTTTAAAAAATTTGGCTCTCCAAAGAAATTTCAATCGTTGTACTGTTGATATTTGGCTCTGTTGACTAATGAGTTTGCCGACCACTGGGTTAGGGCAATAAAAATACATTATTTTAAGAAACCAATGGGAAAATGTCCTCTGGTGAGGATTAATAACAACAACAATAAGTAAACAAATAAATAAATAAATAGCCTCCCGTGGTTTGGAGCTGGCCGTGGCCTTTTTTCCCCCATATGCAGCTGGGGGTGGGGGAGAGAGAGGGAGGGTAGCCCTGGGGTGACAGGCACACCCTCAGCACCTGCTGAGTCCACCCGAGCTAAGCCCTGTATGTGGAGTCAATCCTGGGCCCACAGTGAAGGCATTTCTGTTGGGAGCACCCCCAGGGTACCGTGGGGAAAGGAGAGCCAGAGAGGTGAAGTGACACGCCCAAGCCACACAGCCAGGCCGGGGCTTGGGGAGCTTGGAACCTCAGAGGCCCCGTACCTTTCCGGAGGAAGGCCCCATGGCGCTGGTCCAGCAGGCTGGGGGGCAGCAGCGAGAAGTTGGACATGGTGTTGGCCTTCATGGCATCGAAGGCCGAGTGAGCCACGACGGAGCCCAGCGCCTCCTCACTCAGCTGCCGGCCCAGGAAGCGGCAGACACGCTGCACGGAGCCGGGGAGATCCTGGGCCGGAGAGAGGGGTCAGGCATGAGGGGTCAGGCGGGAAGGCAGGACGGGGGCAGGAGGGGGCAGCAGAGGGAGGGGACGGAGGCAAGGAAGGAACACCAGACCCAGAATGTGGACGTCAGAGTCTCAACCCAGATTTGTCTGGGTGATTCCACCTCTTTGCTTCCGTTTCCCCATCTCCAAGGGCCTCTGAAGATTTTTGCAGTTTGGATTTGGGAGGGTGCTGTGGGTCAGAGGTCCAGCACCTTACGTAGAATCCTCCTCCGGGTTAGAAATGGGGCATCAGCCAGTCTGTGCCCCAAACCTGCCCCTCCCCCAGGTCCCCAGGCCAGAACGGCCCAGATTCACTCAGTCACACAGCCAGACTCCCAGCCGGGCCTCCCCGCTGCTCCCCTTCCCCACACACCCCTGTCTTGTCAGTCATCAGCCCCTTCCCTCCGCCCTGGACACACTCTGCCACGTCCCCTCTGTGTCCCTGCAGCCCCGGCACTGGTCAGGCCTGATTCTCTCCTGTGGACTCTTGTCCTGGCCTCCCCACTGCCTCCAGTCCTCACGCCAGGCCCAAACCTGCTCCCATTCCCCCTATGGCTCCCTAGGCCCTGAGACAGTTCCCGTCCCCAGGCCTGACTTCCAAGGACAGGTGCTCCCCACCCCCTCCTCCTGGGACTCACCGTCCCCTGCACTTCCTTCCCTGTGGCCCTGGGCACGGGGCTGCCAGGCAAGCCCTGTGCCACCCTTCCCCCTGGCAGACCTCCCCTCCGGGTACAGTGCAAGTCTCTCCTCCTCGTATAATGACGGTTCAGGTCAGTGGAGTGAGCGCCTACTGTGTACCACACTCTGACCCAAGCCCCACAGGTACTTCTGTGCCAGTCCTGCCGAGAGCCTTGTAAAGAGGTAGCAGACCCGGAACCAGTGCATGGAGGCCCAGAGAGGGAAGACACGTGTCCAGGGTCACACAGCCAGGGGGGCGCTGAGATCTGGGTCCCCAGAGCCCAGTCCTCCAATTCGCTGCCTTCCTTGACTTACACCCACCAGTCCCAGCCCTGACTTTCCAGGTCATTCCTGGTTTCATAACCACCCACCCCTTCATCCTCTGGAACCACAGACTCGTCCCAGAAAGTTTAACATGCAGGCAGCGCCTCACACCCAGGGGCAGCCCTGGAGCTCCGTGGGGCTGCGTGGCCCAGTTTTGGGTTTGGAGAATAAAGCTGGACGGAAGGAGGGGGAGGGGTGATGCAGAAATCTTCTTGGGGTGGGCAGGAGGGTCTCCCCATCAACAGCAGTTCCCTGGGAAGAGACAGGGACAACAGCCCGGGGGCCATAGGGAGGAGCCCGGTGCCTCAGACAGGCTCCGACTTCTTCCTCTAAAACTGGGACAGCCCACACCGGTGTGGCTCAGTGGGCAGAGCGACGGAAGGGTCCCGGGTTCGATTCTGGTCAAGGGCATATACCTGGGTTGCAGGCTCAATCCTTGGCCCTGGTTAGGGCACGTGCAGGAGGCAACCTAATCGACGTGGGTCTGTCTCCCATCAATGTTCCTCTCTCTGTGTCTCTCCTCTCCCTCCCACTCTCTCTAAAAATCAATGGAAAATATCCTCAGGTGAGGATCAAAACAAATGAACACCTGGGATACTAACAATATTGGGGTGAACCACATACAATTAACTAGTGTCCGTAGTTTCGTGTGGTTCAGTTCCGTGTGGCTCACTTCCTGCGCTTTGTGAGGGTCAAATGAGAGGCTCGTGTCAGCGTTATTGTTACTGCTACTCAGCTAGGCCCTCGCCCTGAACCCAGCCGCCCTTACCTTGCAGTCTGCTAGCGCTGCGGCCTCTGGCCTGGTGTGTGGGGGGGGACAGTATGCCACAGCCCCGAGAGCTGGCGTTTCCCTCCCACTTTAAGGATGAGCCCTCGGGGGCTCTGAGAGATTTTAAGGGCTTTACTGGACACAGGCCTCCACGCTCTTCCCACACGGAAAGGAACTGACAGGCCCACTGGGTGTGGCTCCCTATAGATCCTGAACCAGGAGGTCACAGTTCACTTCCTGGTTAGGCTCGATGCCCAGTGTGGGACGTGCAGGAGGCAGCCTGTCCATGATTCTCTCTCGTTATTAATGTAGCTCTCTCTCTCTCCCTCTCCCTTCCTCTCTGTATTAAAAAAAAAGTACCGACAGAAAGGAGAATACAAAACACACATGAAGTGAGAGCGGAAGGGTCAGACGGGGGACACCTGTGACACTGTCAAGGATGAGAAATCCCAAGTGTGTGTGTGTGTGTGTGCGCACACACACACACACACACACTAAGGGAGCATGTCCGGGGGTGAATGAGGGAGCCTCCGAGGCTCCTGGGCTCTCAGGACAGATCTTCACACGGCAGGGCATGTTCACTGTGGATTGTTCCAGCTGGAAGCCCAGCATCCTCCTTACAGCTGAGCGAAGCCCTGGGCACGCTGCATGGCCTCTTCTTCCAGGAAGCCCTCCCTGATTGCTCAGCCTGAAGGCATCTCTCTCCTGGGTGCCTGTCCCAGGTTAGGTGTGATGGGGTCCAGACAGGGTCCCGGTCTAGCTCCAAAGGGTGTTTCCTTCCACGGGTTCCCTCTTCCTTCCTGATCACAGCCACCCACAAAGCTCACTTTCTGTGCGCCACAGTTTCACACGATGTCATTGATCCTATGGCCCTCCCTGCTCAGAGGAAAGCCACCCCACCGTTCCTCACTGTCTGCCTCGTTTCCCACCCCACCCCCACTCACGCAGCTCTGGCCATGGGGCCTCCATCCAAACCTTGGAACAGGCCAAGTGCACGCATGCTCACTCCAGAGACTGTGCACTGGCTGGTCCCTCTGCCCAGGACACTTTCCCCTGATTGTCCGTGGCTCCCCCTCCTCCTCTAGATGGTCGCTGTTGTCTTCTCTTGGGGGCCGCCCCCTCCACCTTCATTTTTTTAAATATATCGTTATTGATCTCAGAGAGGAAGGGAGAGGGAAAGAAACATCAATGATAAGAGCATCATTGATGGGCTGCCTCCTGCACCCCCCCTACTGGGGGCCAAGCCCACAACCCAGGCATATGATCTTGACCGGAATTGAACCTGGGACCCTTCAGTCCGCAGACCAACGCTCTATTCACTGAGCCAAACTGGCCAGGGCTCCATTCCCGGCTCTCCTCTCCTGCCTGCCCTTCTCCAGCTCTCCTCCCCTCTCCCCCTATCTTATCTGTCTGCCCCTGCTCCCTCTCCCGCTAGCCGCAGGGACCCCGGTTCTGTTCACGGCTGTCGCTCAGTACCTGGTGCATCCACAGGAGAGGAAGCCTTATGGGAGGGGAAGTGGGGGTGAAAGGAGGGAAGGAGGGGGGTGCTGGGCCAGGCGGGGTGCGGGGCAGCACGGGGGAGGGACAGGGGGGATCACCTCCTGCAGCTCCTCGTAGGTGATAAACAGGAAGTTCTCCTTGCCCTGCATCCGAATCCAGCCTTTAATGTGGTCGAACCAGGAGCCGAACTGCACTGCGGGCAGAGGGGCGGAGGGGTGAGGGCCAGGTAGCGGGGCCTGGCCCCTGGGAGCTGGATGCCCTCCCCATCCCCCGTGTCCCTCTGTCCCTCAGTCTGCATGTTTCTCTGTGTCCCTCTGTCTCCGGCGCAGCCCTGGGCCTCGGTCTCTCTCTGGCGCTCTCTCCCTTTGCTCCTGTTTCTGTCTCCTGGTCCCCTCGCTCCCTCTGTCTCTCTCACGCTCCCTTCCTCTTGGTCTCCTGTCTCCGTGGCTCTTTAATGCCCTGTACCTCTGCCCCCCTCTCTCATCCCTTCTCTGTCCCCTTCCCATCGGGCCACAGGCAGAGCCCCGCCCCACTTCCCGCCCTCACCTTCGCCTTTGAGGAAGTTCTGCAGGAACTGGTCGGGCGTGCCGGGGTCCTTCAGCTGCCCTGCAATCTTGGAGTAATGATAGAGCGACACGGCCACGTCCCGGGGGTTCCGGCCCATGTAGATCACCTGCATGGGGGTTGGCAGGAGAGCAGGCGCCCGTCACGGCCAGCACCCCGGCCCTGAGGCTGTGTTTTGAGCTCCTCTCCTGACTCTGCAGCAGGAAGGACTCAGGGTAGACTTCTCAGGGGACTTCCCAGCTTATATAGCTCAGATCCTTTCACCTGGTCCCAGAGAGCGGGGAGTGCTCCCTCCAGCCACATGCTGGGAGGAGGGGGGGCTGTTTCTGGGTCAGGAGAAAGGACGGTTCGCTTCAGGGAACACAGAGTGGAGGAGAAAGGCAGGGAGTTCAGGATGGGGGAGATCAGAGTGAGAGGTGTGGACCAAAGAGAAGGGATGCTCCCCCTCCTTTCTGCCCCCAGAGCTGAGGCTCCAGCCTCATCCTTTTCTGCCTGGACCTCTTCCCCAGCCTCTTCCCTGGCCTCCAGGCCTCCACACAGCCGCAGGGGGTCTTTCTTCACCCAGCGAGGACCCTGCCCTCCTGGATTCCCAGCGCCCCAGGATAGAGTCCCAGCCACGGGGCCTGGCATTCGAGGCCCCAAATGACGTGGCTCCAATCTGTTTACCAGGTTTCTATTCTACTAGAGGCCCAGTGCACGGCATTCGTACATGGAGGGGGGCCTCAGCCCGGTCTGTGCCCTCTTGCAGTCTGGGACCCCTCGGTGGACATCCCCCGAAGGGTCCTTAGCGCTGCTGCGGAGGCAGGAGAGGGTCCTACCACCCCCGCTGCGCTCACCAGCCATGAGCCCAGCTTCTGGCTGTGGTGCTCCCCCTGTGGGCATGCACTGACCACCAGGGGGCAGCTCCTGTGTTGAGTAACTGCCCCCTGGCGGTCAGTGCTCATCATAGTGACTGGTTGGTCCGCCATTTGGTCAATTTGCACATTAGGTTTTATTATATAGGACTAGAGGCCCAGTGCACAAAATTTGTGCACAGGGGGGGTCCCTAAGCCCAGTCTGCACCCTCTCCAATCTGGGACCCCTCAAAGGCAGTCAGACATCCCTCTAACAATCCAGGACTCCTGGCTCCCAACTGCTCACTGGCCTGCCTTCCTGATTGCCCCTAACCACTTCTGCCTGCCAGCCTGATCACCCCCTAACCACTCCCCTGCCAGCCTGATCGATGCCTAACTGCTCCCCTGCCAGCTTGTTTGCCCCTAACTGCTCTCCCCTGCAGGCCTGATTGCCCATAACTGCCCTCCCCTGCTGTCCTGATCTCCCATAACTACCCTCCCCTGTTGGCCATCTTGTAGCCACCATCTTGTGTCCACATGGGGTCAGAATCTTTGACCACATAGGGGCAGCCATCTTGTGTGTTGGAATGATGGTCAATCTGCATATTACTCTTTTATTAGATAGGATAGAGGCCTGGTGCATGGGTGGAGCCGGCTGGTTTGGCCTGAAGGGTGTCACGGATCAGGATGGGGCTTTCCTTGGGGTGTAGGGCAGCCTGGGCGAGGAGCCGGTGGTGGTTTGCAGGCCTGCCATGCCCCCGGTGATCCAAGTGGAGGACCTGGGATCTGGGATTTATTTATCTTCTACAATTGAAACTTTGTAGCCTTGAGTGGAGGCTGAGGCAATCCAGGGCTGCCAAAGCTTGCTCTGTGGCCACAGCCACCTTGGTTGGGTTTAATTTGCATACTTGATCCTGATTGGCTGATGGGCATGGCTTGTGGGTGTAGCAGAGTGATGGTTAATTTGCATATTACTTTTTTATTAGATAGGATAGGCATCCCCCTTCCAGTCCCATCAGACATGTCACCTGTCTCCCAAGACCAAGGTCAGCCACATGGTGGTCAGCCACATATATGTGACCAACCTCCAACAAAACCCCCTGTGGTGTGGCTCAGTGGTTGAGCATTGACCTATGAACCCAGAAGTCACAGATTCCCAGTCAGGACACATGCCCAGTGGCAGGCTCGATCCCTCGTGTGGGATGTGTAGGAGGCAACTGTTAGATGATTCTCATTATTAATGTTCTTATCTCTCTTCCTCTCCCTACATTGCTGAAATCAATAAAAGTCTATTAAAAAACAACAACAACAAACGCTGGGCACCAGGGCTCTGTGCTTGCTGTCACATCATCACAAAGGGACTGAGTGCTGTTCATGCAAGTCCACAGGAGAGACCCCGGGAGCTGGCACCGCGTCTCTGCCCACCCCACGCGCCTCCACCCTTTCACCAGGCTAACAGTGACTATGAGTCTACCAGCTTTGCCAGCTTCTGAGTCCCTAGTGAATCAGGGAGCCTGAGTGGGGTCTTAGGGACCCCGGATTTCAGTCCCCATCTTATCTCTATCTGCATCACTCATCAGGTAGGTACCTACCTACCTATTTATTTTCTACAAATTACTAATATCTGTGTCCAGCCCAGATCTCTCCTGCCAACTTATCTATCTCGCTGCCCGCTGGCAAACTCTTCCTGGACATCGATGGGCCACAGCAGAGCCCCAACATCCTCCCCCCGCCCCACGCCCCAATTTCTGCTCCCTGCCCTCCCCAGCTCAGTTGATGACAGCTCTATCCTACCACTTCCTGAAGCTGAACGCCCTGGAGACACCCTTGACTCATGTTTCTCTCACACCCACATCCAACCTGTCAGCATATCGTCTTGCTTCCACCTTAGAAATACAGCCTTGTTGCTCCACCGCCATGGCCACCAGCCGGCGCCTCCCGGGGCATCTCCCACCTGCACTCTCTGGCAGTCGCCTCCTCCCAGCTTCTGCCGCCTTCGTGGCGGGCTGTTCCTCGCCTCGCCGCCAGAGGGCGCCAGTGAACACCGAGGTCGGCGACCGGCTGGCTCAGCCTTCCCGGCTCCGGTCTCGCTCGCGATAAGCACAGCCAAGGCGGCCCTGCGCGTTTTGGCCCGGTTACCTCCCTGACCTCATTGCCACTCCTCTCCCCTCGCTCACTGGGTTCCGGCCACATAGGCCTTCCTGCTGGTCTTCAGACACATCACTCCCCCCCCCCCCAGGGCCTTTGCACCGACTCTCCCGCCCTGCCACCTTCTTCCCCCCAGACACGCCCCTGCCTTCTGCCTTCACCTCCCAGGTCTTGACTCAAAAGGTCCATTCTCACTGGGGACACCCTTGACCACCCTACTTATCACCGCAACCCCCACTCTAACTCTAACCCTCACCCTCTGCTCCGCGATGTGCAATTTTTCCAGCTTGGACCTGTTCAAGATTTCCCTTTTTCGGGCCATCTGTTCTCTGCCTGTTTCCCTTTGGAATGTGGACTCGCATTTATTTTTATTTTTTTACTGCTGTTCTAGGTCAGGGCCAGGACGTAGTAGGTGCTCAATAACTATGTGCCAACCTCATCAGTTAGCTTGCCCTACCCCCCACCCCCCTCCTCTCCCCCGCCTGCACCTTGGCCTTGGAGTTGAAGAAGGCCTTTGTGAAGAGCTGGATGGGGAGGTGGGAGCTCATGAGGCGGGGGCTGGACTGGTCCGAGAGGCTGAAGGCTCCCATGATGGTCTCACACCAGGGCGCCCGCTTCCAGATGGGCACCGAGCGGATCCAGGAGGGGTCCCCATCCTTGAGGATTAAGCTGAGGATCTCAATCATCCAGTTGGTGCCTGGTGGGAGCAAGTGGGCAAATGAGTCGAAGGTGGGGACAGGTGAAGAGGGGGAGGTGAGGGGGTTTAGCATGGCTCCCCTTGCTGCACCCGTGGCCACGGATTTCCTCACAGCTGGCAGGAGCAAGGCGGAGTTGGCTCTCTTTCTTTTCAGAGCAGGAAACAGCTCCAAGAAATAAGGTCGCTGGCCCAGGTGGCAGAGCCGGGGAGCGGCCCGTGGCGGGCCTGGCCAGCCCTCCATCCAGCCCGTTTCGCTTTCCTGCGGGGACCATGGGACCATGCAGCCGCTCCTGCAGCTGTGCGGGCCACGTGACTGAGCTCTAGCCAAGGACGTGCAGGTGGCAGTGATGTGCGGCCTGTTCCAGGCCTGGCCCATAAAAACCTCCCACGTGACTCCCTCCCTCCCTCCCCTGGCTGCTGGCTGGATGCAGAGATGCCAGTGGAAACTGAGGCTCCCAAGGATGGCAGAGCCACAGCCCGAAGGTTCCCCCCCCCCCAGCACACTTCCTTCCCTCCCTGTATCCTGCACTGGCTGGCGTTTGCAGGATGAGAAATAAGTCTTTTGGGCCCAGCTTCCTAGGTTCTGGAGCTTGTGTATTAGGGCTGAAGGACTCGCTAATACACGGCGGGGGGCGGGGGGTGGGGGTGGGGATGACCTGAAATTGAATCCAGGTGTCGACTTAAAAAAGTCTCAGCTCTTTTCACTGTCCCTTCTTGGGAGTAACCCCCAGATTTCGTGGTGGTGGGGGGGGTCACAAATAACATGCAGGAGGAAGAGACCTCATCAGGGATCCAGTTCACAGGCATGGATTCTGGGAGACTCTAAGCAAGTCAGACCAGAAGTAATGATGATGATGATGTTAGCAACCACCTCTAGTTAGTATTATGTTGCCTTGGGTTCTGACAAGCACCCTGCGCCAGTTCTCCGCGCCCTGCCTCTCGGCTCCAGATCCTCTCACCGTTGCCCAGTGCTGAGATGCTGGGGCTGATCCCCCTCCCCTCCCCGCGCCCGCCCCGCAAACATTTCTCCTTTGCCTGCCGACGCAATGCCAAGATCCGTCAGTAGAGGGCGCCGGAGGAACCCTGCAGACAGGATGGGTTTCTCCTCCGGGTTTTCATAGGCTCCTCTCCGGCCGCGGTGATGCACAGAGGCCTGCGCTGCCAGGGACCTGCGGACACTCACTGCCCCCGCCCCGCCCCCCGCAGCAGCTTTCCCCAGCCGCTCTGCTCCAGCCCTAGGGGACGGGCTGCCCGTGCATTCACTCTTCCTGTCTCCGTGGGGTTCTCTTCACCCCCTGGTAGTGTCGCCCCCTGTTGCCCGTGGAGAATTCTTTGTGGGGGTGGTAGAACACACAGAACGTGAAAGTGGCCAAAGCACCCATTGCAAGTGTACAGTTCCGGGCAGAAAGTACACTCCCGGCGAGTGCCCACACGGCACCCAGCATCTCGGGCACAGCCTGCTGTCTGGGGAACAGATCGCTACTGTGTGCACGGAGGGCCATGTGGTTGTATCCACCGCCACTGACAACGCACAGCCCTTCCGCCAGGCAATTCCGTATCTTGGAGTTTATTCCACGTAATAAAAAATACTTGTGCAGCCCTAACCGGTTTGGCTCAGTGGATAGAGCGTCGGCCTGCGGACTGAAAGGTCCCAGGTTCGATTCCGGTCGGGGGCATGTACCTTGGTTGCAGGCACATCCCCAGTGGGGGGTGTGCAGGGGGCAACTGATCAATGTTACTCTCTCATCGATGTTTCTCTCTATCCTTGTCCCTTCCTCTCTGTAAAAAAGTCCATAAAATATATACAAAAAAACACTTGTGCAAATGTGTACACGTGCAAGTGATGTATGTGCGAGAAGGGGGATCGTGCATAAGGTTCACACTGTGGTCCCAGTCGGTTTGGCTCAGTGGACAGAGCTTTAGCCTTTGGATGAAAGGGTCCCAGGTTCGATTCTGCTCAAGGGCACATGCCCGGGTTGCGGGTTCGATCCCCCAATAGGGGGCGCGCAGGAGGCAGCCGATCAATGATTCTCATCATGGATGTTTCTATCTCTCCCTCTCCCTTCCTCTCTGGGATCAATAAAAATATATATTTTTAAAAAGCTTACATTGTGCTAAAGGCAAAGGATTGGGAGGTAGTGAGTATTCGTCAGCAAGGAGCTAGTGGAGGCGGACCAGGCCGGCGTGATGCTGAGTGAGAGAGGTGGCCACAGAGGGCACGTGGTGTGCGATGCCGATGATTTGAAATGTCCAGAGCAGGTGAGCCCAGGCAAGAAGCAGATTAATGATTGCCAGGGGCTTGGGGGCAGGAATGTGGGGCTGGGAGGTGATGGCTAGCGGGTGTCCTGTTGGGGTGATGGAAATGTTCTAAAATTGGTGTGGTGATGGGTGCCCAGCCATAGAACTGCACTTTAAGACGGGTGAACTGGCCTGGCTGGCGTGGCTCAGTGGTTGAGCATCGACCTATGAAGCAGGGGGTCACAGTTTGATTCCCCGTCAGGGCACATGCCTGGGTTGTGGGATCGATCCTCAGTGGGGGGCATGCAGGAGGCGGTCGATCATTGATTCTCTCTCATTGATGTTTCTCTCTCTCTCCTTTCCTCTCTGAAATCGATGAAAATATTTTTAAATGGGTGAATGGGTGATGTGAATTGTATCTCAAAGCTGTCCCCCAAAACAACCTTTGTAGAGCTACATGCCAAAGGGTGGATGCCATATTTTGAAAAATTTCCAAATATTTTGGAGAAAAGAGGTGCCAACCATCATTTTAGAGAATTCGCTCTCCCGCCCCCTCCCCCTCCTACCCTCCCTTTCTTCCATACGTATTGGATACTGTGATTTGCTGGCCCTGTTTCAGCTCAGAGAACACAGCAGCGAACAACACCAAGAAAAGCATCGGGCCGCGTGGTGCTCAGAGGCTACTCGGAAACCAGAGGGTCCATCGAGATAAAATACGCAGCTGCTAGCAGCATTCCATGGGGATAGGACGAGTAGTTCAGGGGGTAGAGGGACAGGAGGGAGCACTCTTTTAGCCACGGTGGGCAGGGTGGGCTCCCTGAGGACCTGAGAGCTGCCCTGGGGCAGGAGAGGGACCTGGGAGAAGGGTGCTCCTGGGGGAGGGACCCGCCAGTACAAAGGCCAAGGTCACCCGGTTAGGAAGAGCCCAGCCCCGCTTCACTCTCCGCATTGTCTGGGTGCCTTTCTCACCCTGCCCCGCCCCCCGCTCTCCCCCAAAGCCCGCAGGTACCTGACTTGGGGTAGGTGATGATGAAGATGTCGTCGTCTTGCACCTCGGCGTTCTCCGTGATGCTGATGCTCTCGGGGGAGTAGATGCCCACGGGGAAGGGGATGCCCTTGTACCGGAAGTACTCGCCCGACAGCTTCTGGCTGTAAGAGAGGGAGAGACACCATGAGAATGGGGAGCAGGGGAGGTCAGAGGTCGCCGGGAGGGTGCAGGGCCCGGGGCCTGCCTGGTGTCCAGCTTCACAGCCGAGGTCACCAGGACACACGCAGCAGAAAGTGGCGGAGGACTCTCAGGGGCAGAGCCAGGCCAGCGGGGGAGGGAGGTTGGGGGGGGGGGGGGATGAGGGGCACCCCCTCGCCTCGCTGGGGGAATCTTGGCGAGGGGCTTTCTCTGAGCCGCATTTTGGCATCTGTCCAGCGTCCATGGTGGACTGACACCTGCAGCCACCCTGAGGCGACAATGATTCTTATCCTCACTTTATGGGTGAAGGAAGCGAGGCACAGAGAGGTTGAGTGACTTGCCCAAAGCCACACAGCTGGTGGGATGTGGAGCACCCACCTCCCATGTGCAATTCTCAAGGAAGACGCTAAGTCACCACTGCGTTTCCCCAATGGGGACACGGAGGCCCAAGGAGTCAGGCCACAGCGGCAGAACCCACCTGCCAACCCACACATCGAGCCACTGAGCAGCTGAAACAGTATTTAAAAAAAAAAAAGAGCCCTCTCCGGTTTGGCTCAGTGGATAGAGCGTCAGCCTGCGGACTGAAAGGTCCCAGGTTCGATTCCGGTCAGGTGCATGTACTTTGGTTGCAGGGACATCTCTGGTGTGGGGCGTGCAGGAGGCAGCTGATCGAAGTCTCTCTCTCATCGATGTTTCTGACTTTCTGTTCCTCTCCCTTTCTCTCTGTAAAAAAATCAACAAAATATATTAAAAAAAAAAAAAGAGCCCTAGTCGGTTTGGCTCAGTGGACAGAGCGTCGGCCTATGGACTGAAAAGTCCCAGGTTCAATTCCAGTCAACGGCATGTACCTTGGTTGCGGGCACATCCCCAGTAGGAGGTGTGCAGGAGGCAGCTGATCAAGGTCTCTAACTCTCTATCTCTCACTCTTCCTCTTTGTAAAAAAATCAATAAAATATATTTTAAAAAAAGAAAACTATATTTTTATTGGTTTCAGAGAAGAAGGAAGAGAAAAAGAGATAGAAACATCAATGATGACAGAATCATTGATCAGCTGCCTCCTGCATGCCCCCACACTGGGGATCAAGCTCACAACCCAGGCATGTGCCCTGACCAGGAATCGAACCATGACCTCCTGGTTCATAAGTCGCCGCTCAACCACTGAGCCATTCTGGCCCGAAACCCCTCACCCCAGCTGCCCTCCCAAACCAAGGAAGGGAGATGTTTCAAGAACTGCCTGCTCATCTGTGCCTCTTTCTATCGTCGGCCTCCCATCCCCACTCCCAACCCCCGCCGCCGCGTCTCCTCTTGTGTGTGGTGTGGGACAGGGTTTGGGGACCTGACTGAGGTGAAGCTGGGTTGGGGACACTTCGCTGGGCGCCTGTGGGATGTTGATAAATTCACAGTCATGTCTGTGTGCGGTGCAGCGAGCCTGCCGGGCTCGGGCATTGGGTGTGGTGACCCAGGGCCCGGGGATTAGGGTGTCACACATTCCAGGGCGCCTGCAGCGGAGATGCGGATCACAGCATGCCACCCAGAAGCCGGCGTGCTATGTGCCTGGACTGTGTGCAGTGTGGGTCAGCTTTCAAAAGGAAGCGAGTGCTGTAGTTTAGTCTCTTCACATTCGGAATAGCCATTCCTTCTACCTATGGGCCTTGTCACCTGTAGTGGTTCCTTTTCTTTTTTTAAAATATATTTTATTGATTTTTTACAGAGAGGAAGGGAGAAGGACAGAGAAACTAGAAACATCGATGAGAGAGAGACATCGATCAGCTGCCTCTTGCCCACTGGAGATGTGCCCGCAAACAAAGTACATGCCCTTGACCGGAATCGAACCTGGGACCTTTCAGTCCGCAGGCCGACGCTCTATCCACTGAGCCAAACCGGTTTCGGAGGTTCCTTTCCTTTAAACAAATTTTTTTTTATTGATTTCAGAGAGGAAGGGAGAGGGAGAGATGGCAACATCATGAATCGACTGCCTCCTGCACTCCCCACAGTGGGGATTGAGCTCGAAACCTGGGCAGGTGCCCTGACCAGGAATCGGACTGTGACCTCCTGGTTCATAGGCCGATGCTCAACCACTGAGCCATACCAGTTGGACTGGTTCTTTTTCTTTTTCTCTTTAAATATATTTTTATTGATTTCAGAGAGAGGCAGGGAGAGGGAGAGAGAAACATCAGTGATGAGATAGAATCATTGATTGGTTGCCTCCTGCACGCCCCCTTCTGGGGATTCAGCCCACAATCCGGGTATGTGCCCTTGATCAGAACCGAACCCAGGACCCTTCAGTCCACAGGCCGATGCTCTATCCATTGAGCCAAACTGGCTTGGACATGGGCTGGTTCTTTTTCTTAAGGAGAACCCTCTCAAAAGGATATAAGTCTCAGCGCACCACCCCCCCAAAACCAGATCTGCCCAGTCTTAGCTGCCACACCGTGTGCCTGTCTATTTGTCTTTATTGTACACTCAGGACAATACACTGAACTGAGGGGGGGTGTAAGTAGGTTATATCATCTGTGGATTCATTTCAAGTTGGAAGAGAAAGCTACAAACCTGTTATATAAGGAGGGTTGGAGTTCAACCACACAGATAAAAGATCAGAGAGACGCCTGGCCAGTGTGGCTCAGTAGGTAGGAGTATCGTCCCGCTCACCAAAAGGTTGCAGGTTCGATTCCTGATCAGGGCACATGCCTGGGCTTTGGGTTTGATCCCTGGTTGGTGCAGATGGGAGGCAACCAATCGATGTTTCTTTCTATATATATCCCTATCTTTTCCTCTCTCTAAAGATCAATAAAAACAAAAAACAGCCAAGCTGGTCTGGCTCAGTGGTTGAGCATCGACCTATGAACCAGGAGGTCACAGTTCGATTCCCTGTCCAGGCACATGCCCGGGTTTCGGGCTAGATCTCTAATATGGGGCGTGCAGGAGGCAGCCAATCAATGATTCTCTTTCATCATGGGTGTTTCTCTCTCTCTCCCCCTCTCCCGTGCTCTCTGAAATCAATAAAAATATATTCAAATACAAACAAACATGCATACAAACAAAAACCTCGAGACATAATGTTGAACGAAAAATGAGGGACACAAGAGCATCCAGAGCATCTGTACAATTATGGGAAATTCAAAGCCAGGAGAAAGTGGCCTATGGTGTTGAAGGCGGATGGCGGTGACCGTTGGAGGCCTGGGTGATTGTGGGGAGAGACAGATGGGGGTTGGTTATATGTTGTGCCCATTTTGCAAAATCCATTGAGCCATTGCATGGCACTCATGTGTGTTTTACGTTAATAAAACACTGAATGAATAAGTGAAGCGCTAAAGTCTTCCCATGAAAACAACCGTTTTTAACAAAAAGGAGGCGAGGTGCTGGGCCCAGTGAGGTTGGAGCCCCGTGGCTTGCAGCGGCCTTCTCTGTCAGTCCC
Organism: Lasiurus cinereus; assembly: GCA_011751065.1. Lineage (NCBI taxonomy): Eukaryota > Metazoa > Chordata > Mammalia > Chiroptera > Vespertilionidae > Lasiurus > Lasiurus cinereus. Next base: position 3,715,761 of record JAAGEH010000058.1, read on the forward strand.
TCCTTGTCTGCCCAGTGGCCTCAGCCTCTTCGTCTGTCCACTGAGAGCTGCCACTTGCCCACCAAACTCCGGTGTCTTTCCTGAAGACCTCTCTCCCCAGCTGCGAACTCTGTGGAATGGGGGTGACTCCGAGGCCTGGCCTCAGGGTCAGGGTGGAGTAGAAGGACAAAGCTAGAGAACTGTGCCCTCTGCCTGGGGTCTCAGGAAGGCTCGGGGAGCCTGGTGCAGCTCAGCCCAGCCAGCCAGGGTTCCCAGAGGGCAGGGTCTGAGGGGGACTGTTCAGGAAGCTGACCTGGGCTCTATGGTCTGCCGTTGAAGGCCCCCTGGCCCCTGGCTAGGGCTGTTTCCCAGGGAACAGGGAGGGAGAGCTGGTCACCTCAGGGGGGGTGGGCGACTCTGCTTGCCCTGCTGCTTCTGAGTAACCAACGAGGTACTTACTGTTCCAGAGCTGGATGTCACATGCTCAGAGTCTGGCTTACCTCGCTCTGTGCCTCAGTTTCCTTAATGGTAACATGGGGCTAAGAGGAGCAGCATGGTGTCTTGGTTAATTGTATAAACCCTGGAGTCAGAATACGTGGCTTTGAAGTCTATGTCCCAGCAGCTGTGTGGCTGTGGGCAACTCACTCAACCTCTCTGTGCCTCAGTTTCTTCATCCATAAAACGGGGATAATAATAGCCATTACCTCCATGAAAAAAGTGCCTGGCTTACAACTGTGCCTGGCATGGAGTAAGCACAATATAAATGCTTGTTAATTTTTAACACTAGAAATAGTGGGAGGGTTTAATGTGTCAATAGCTGTAAAAATGATTGGCTCATGGTCTGCAGCAATAAATCTGGGCTAACATTATTATTATACTCAAAATAGAGGTATCATTGGACGTTGTGTAAACCCAGAGGCGGGGCTGCTTAGCATAGCATAGTGTTTGGCACTTAGTAGGTCCTCATCACATCACAATGACTTTATTGTTCAGTGATGTTATCAGGTATCCCATAGGTTGAGCCTGGACGATAGTCTTAGTGATGTCACTGGTTGCCAGGCAGATTTAGCCCAGTAGATGGGAGCTCTGAGGTCATCAGTTACCAGGCAGATTAACAGCTTCAGTGCCTAGGCTTTGGCTCTCACTGTGCCTCTGGCAACAGATCACGTTTCTTTGAGCTTCAGTTTCCTCATCGGTCACATGAGGAGAAGGCAATTTCTACCTCAGGGATTTAATCCTACTTGAGGGTTAAAAGGAACAAAAATGTGAAGCCCTGGCTCCTGATAAATAAATACCGAGGAAACTGACGCTTTGGCTGGCCGCCAGCGTTAGATTAGTCTTTGATCCCAGACAGAAAGCTCAGCAGGGAAAAAAGTCCTCCCCAGTTTACAGGAGAGGGACACAGAGATGCCAAAGAGGAAACCATCCTGAGCCCTTCAGGGGTGCCTGGGTCTTCACTGAAAGCTTAAATGAGCAGTTACCATCTCCAAATCAGGCCTGAGCCACGGCCCAGGAAGCCAGGGTGGGACCTGGCCTGTGTGCAATCAGTATGTGGCTGAATGAATGAATGTGATGAATGAATGAATGAATGAATGAGTGTGTTTGAATGAGTGAATGTGTGAGTGAATGGATAAATGTGTGAAGAATGTGTGAATGAATGAATGTGATGAATGAATGAGTGTGTGATGAATGAATGTATGAATGCATGAAGGGCTTCAGCAGGAAACAAGTGAAGGAAAGTCAAAGAGCACTGGTAATATCCTCCACCTACCTCTTCGGTTCTCTGTCCCGGGCACTTTAGAGTCCTCTGTGGGGCCCTAAGAGACCCCCAAAGCCTGGCCTCCATCCAGGCCAGCAGAGTCCACACACCTGTGCCTCAGAGTCCAGAACTACCAGCTGCTCAACAAATAACTGAGCATCAATATTCACTAAATACGAGATGAACGGGGAGAGCCCAAATCTCCTTGTGTGTGATGATGCTATGGGTGAGAACATGGGGGTGCCGGGAGGGGGAGCGATGTGGCCAAGGCCACACAGAAAGTCCCAAGCCGAGCCGGGGTTGCAGCCTCAGTCCTAGAGACAGTTTCTGTCCCAGTCCCTCCTTGGACCCCACACTCCAGCTAAAGCCCCCTCCTTGACCCCCCACCCCACCATGTACTGAGCACGATTCCCACCTCCGGGCCTTTGCATCTGCGCCTCCTCCTGCCAGGAATGCTGCCTTCCCTCCCCACGCCTGTATGTGCTTGTGCACCAGGGAGCCCCCCCGCTCCCCCATTCCGCATGGTGTGGCCTTAACACGGGCGCTGTGTGCCTTCTCTCCCATCTCGTACATCCAATCTGGCCCAGGGGGACCGTCCTCCCCCACACCGCATCCAGATCCTGGCGTGCCGCTGCCGCTTGATCGGAGCAGAGGAATGAGGGTGACACCTGAGCTGGTCAGGCCTGCGGCGGGCGCAGCGGGCCACGTGACCAGCCTTCGGCAGGTACGACTTAGCCTCCAGCAGGTGCCTGGTCTCCCCTGCTCAGGGACCCCAGGACCTGAGACTGAGAATGGTCCAGCGTGTCTGCCCTCCTGCCTCCCAAACCAGAGTCTGCCCGGCCCTGGTCCTCCCTCTCCAGCCCCACTGTCCCAGTCCAGCTCTGGCTCTCCTTGCCCCCTGGACCCTCAACCCAGCCTCCTCCCCAGTCTCCTGGCCTCCGTTCTCTCCCTGCTGCATGGCCACAGCACCTCAGCCCGGAACTCAAGACCCCACGGAGGCTGGGCCTGTCCACTCCTATGGCCTCCTCAGGCCCAAGACCCTGTCTGACTCCCCTCTAGCCCCAACAGTGGAGGTGGGGGTAGGGGAGCCACCTTTATGGAAATTCTATGCCAAGGACATGCATTATCAGGCTCCTCCCAGAACCTCAGGAGGTGGGTCTTGGGAGCACCACTTTGTGCCAGAAGAAATGGAGCACAGAGAAGTTAATATATTTCCCCAAGGTCACACAGCAATCTTCAAAGCATGCATCAGTAGATAGCTGTCCTGAGCCTCCACCCCTCCCTCTGCCAGTGTATCCGTCTCATTCAGTGTCTTACCCCCAGTGCCTGGCAGAGCTGCTGTGCAATAAATAAACTGGTCCAGGTTCAGGTCGCCTGGTGGTTGGGGCTCAGTCACCCACTCCAGAGGCAGCCCTGTCTGCCCAGTAGGGAAGGAAGATAGGCTGAAGCCACACAGATGTGGACTGGAATCCAGCTCTGCTACCAACCAGCTGTGTGACCTTGAACACAGAGCCTAACGGCTCTGGGCCTCAGTGTCCTCCTCTGGAGAAGGGAAGGGAGGCCTCCCTGGAGGGAACGTGGTGAGGATGAAAGCTGCTGGGCCTCTCTCCTGGACTGACCTCCCTCCCTCCACGCTGCCCTCAGGGTCAGTTCTTGCCCCACAGCTGCCAGAACCTGAATCGGCTTTGGTGTCTCCGCTGCTCAAAACCCCATGGGACTGCAAAGCCCAGCATCAGCTTCCCTGGTCCCTCTGCCTTTACCCTCCTCCCCCACCCTTACTCAGCTCCAGCCACACTGACCCCCTGGCCCCCACACTGACCCCCTGGCCCCCACACTGACCCCCTGGCCCCCACACTGACCCCTTGGCCCCCACACTTCAGGCGGAGTCCTGCCTCAGGGCCTTTGCATTGCCTGTGCTGTCTCCCGTTCAGGCCTGTGACTGGCATCCTCACCTCTTTCAGGTCTTTGCTCCAACATCCCCGCTTGTCACTGAGGCCTCCCCTGTCGCCCTGTTGACAACTGAACCCACCTCCCCGCCTCCCCCTGGGTGCCCCCCCTCAGTCCCCTGCTTGTTTCCCAAGCCACTTGTCACCTCTGAGAAGCTCTTGTGGCTTACATATTCCATTGAACGTTTGCCTTCCTTCACTGGCATATAAAGTTCACGAAGCCAGAAATTTGGGGGGTAGAGGAAGGAAGTCTGTCTTGACTGCTGATATCCAAGCCCCTGGCTCGCACAGAGTGTGTCGCGTATTTGTTGAAAACATAAACACAGCACCAGAGCACTCCTGGGGCAGTGTTGCCTTGGCTCGCTGTCTCCTCATCAGCCCAGGAGCCGGGGGTACGGCCCTTCTGTGTTCCCAACGGGAAGACCAAAGCACAGAGAGGACCAGAGGACAGAGCTGGGGTTCACACCCGGGCAGTGTGGCACCCTGACCCACCCCGTGTCTTGGGGGCAGTGCCTCCTGGCTCCTCCACACGGTCCCCCAGGTGTGCTCCTTCTGGCCAAGGGCTCTGGGGGCTTGGAAGGTCGAGGGGTCAGGAAGACAGGGGTTTGACCTCAGACAACGACTCGCATGTTTCAAGACACGCGACTTATAATCGACAACAAGTGGGAACAGCCCAAGTGTCCTGCAGGAGGCGAGTGGGCAAACAGCGGCCCACGCATGCACGATCCTGCTTGGCAAGGTCAAGAAATAAACCACACGCAGACCTACAGACTCACGGATGAGTCATCAAGGCGCTGCCCTTTAAGTGAACGAAGCCAGATTCAGAAGGTCACAGCTATCACCCCATTGACATGGCTGGTATACATGGTGAGATGAAGGATGGCTGAAACATGTCCACGTCCCAGTCCCGGAAGCGTGGAAGATGCTATACCACAGGAGAAGGGACATACCAGCTGCTATGTTTACGGGAAGGGTGTTGAGATGGGAGACAGTCAGGGAGGACCTGTGATGGGATCCCAGGGGTTCAAAGGAACCGCAGTGATAAGGTGTAATAATGGGAGTGGGGATCAGAGAGGAGAGAGATTGGAAGATGCTACACTGTGGCTTTAAGGATGGAGGATGGGGCCAGGAGCCAAGGGATGCAGGCAATCTCTGCACGCTGGAAAAGACCGGGAAACAGATGCTCCCCCAGAGCCTCCAGGAGGAGAATAAATTTGCATAGTTTTAAATCTGCGGTCACTTATTTCCACAGCCACAGGAAACAAATACAATGACATTTTCAGAAAGACGTAACTATATGGACAGAGAATGGATGATAGCTGTGTAGGGGAGGGGCATGGGAGGGTGAAGAAAGTTCTGTGTCCTGATTGTGGTGATGGTTACACACATCTATACGTGTGTTAAAATCCATAGAACTATACACCACACACACACACACACTCAATTTTACTTGTGATGTTCCAAAAGAACCTCATCCGATAAATGCTTACGGCCCACTAGCATTACTATATTCAAACATTCCGTTGGCTGGTACCCTCGGCTACCCAGGAGTGTGCAGGAAAGCACCTCCTGGCTGTTATAGCCTGCCTTGGCTTAGCTGTGTGGCCAAGGCCACTCTCACGCCCTCTCTGGTCTCATCTGAAGAATGAGCAGTGGCAGGAGGGGAACCGGCACCTCTTTTCTGGGGGCCTCTCAGTCTGAGGTCCAAAGAGAGAGCTCCCCATCCCCTGGAGCTTTGCACTTTAACAAAACCAAATCCAAAACCAAACCTGAGATGGGGCAAATGCGTTCATTCAGCCCACAAACACTTGTTGAGCACCTCCTATGTACCGGTGCGGGGGGACACAAGCTGACAAACCCCTCCTGCAGCTTCTGTGAGCATGAGCCGTGAGATTAACGCACAGTGGTGATGGGGGAACGAAGCAGGCGTGGGAGGCAGGGCGTGTCTGGGGTGCTGGTGAAGTGTAGGTGATGGGGCTGGGGAGGGCCCTCTGAGGAGGTGACACTTGAGCAGCCCTGAAGGAGGTGAGAGAGGAGCCATGTGTGCAAAGACGGTGAGCAGGTGGGCTCCTGCGGTCTGTGTGGGGCTGGAACCGCGCCCCTCTTCCTGTGTGCGCCTGCCCTTCCGAGAATGCCTGTGGTGGCCCTGACTCTCCCCTCCGTTAGGGCTAGGGTAAGGGTTAGGCTTAGGGTTGGGGCACCAGGGCTCAGCTCGCCTCTCTCCTCTCTCTGGGGAGCGTTGCCAAGGCTGGCAGCTGAGCCGGGTCCAGCTCCCCTCATTTCCAGAACACGCGGTGCAGGCGGTGTCCAGGGCGCCAGCCTCTCCTGGGCTGTTCCCGCTGACAGGAGCGCCTTTCCTCACCTCCAAGTCCCCAATCCTGCTTGGGCAAGCGCCGCCTCCCCCACTCCGCTGCCCAGAATGACTCACGCCTTGGCCAGAGTGCAGTGCAAACAAGCGGTGGGAGAGCAATTAGAGTAACCACATTGGGAGATCACCTGACAGCATTGTTACTCAGGCCACCCCCACAAAGCCAGTGACACCCTCCATGTGTCTGTTTCCCATCTATCCCAGTGTCCCCTTTGCTTCCTTCTCAGCCCTTTAATTCTTAGTAATTATTTTCCTTTTCTTTTCTTAAAATATATTTTTATTGATTTCAGAGAGGAAGGGAGAGATGGCGGGGGTGGGGGGGGGAGAGAGAGAGAGAGAAACATCAATGATGAGAGAGAATCATGGATCGGCTGCCTTCTGCACATGCCCCTACTGGGGATGGAGCCCGAAAACCCAGGCATGTGCCCTTGACTGGAATTGAACCCGGGACCCTTCAGTCCACAGGCCGATGCTCTATCCACTGAGCCAAACTAGCTAGGGCAGCGGTTCTCAACCTGTGGGTCGAGAGCCCTTTGGGGGTCGAACGACCCTTTCACAGGGGTCGCCTAAGACCATCGGAAAATGCAGATATTTACATCACGATGCATAACAGTAGCAAAATTTCATGGTTTGGGGTCACCACCACATGAGGAACTGTATGCAAGGGTCGTGGCCTTAGGAAGGTTGAGAACCACTGAGCTAGGGCATTAGTAATTATTTTCTTTATCTAATTTTTTGAATTTTTTATCTATTGACTAGTGGCCTGGTGCATGAAATTCACGCATGGGGTGGGGGGTGGTTGTCTCTCAGCCCAGTCTACACCCTCTCCAATCTGATACCCCTCGGAGGATGTCCAACTGGACCACTGGCTCCTAACTGCTCACCTGCCTGCCTCCTTGATTGCCCCAAGTACTCTGCCTGTCAGCCAGCTCGGTCCCAACTGCCTCCCCCGCACTGGCCTTCTCATCCCCAACTGCCCCCTGTTGCCAGCCTGATCACCCCCAACACCCGCCAGCCTGCTTGCCCCAACTGCCCTCCCTTTCTGGCCTGGTGGCCTCTAACTGCCTCTGCCACAGCCCTGCCACCCTGGCTTTGTCAGGAAGGACATCTGGAAGGTCTCCCGGTCTAATTAGCATTGTTACCTTTTATTAGTATAGATTTTACAGAGAGAGAGAGAGAGAGAGAGAGAGAGATTTGCTGTTCCACTTGTTTATGTATTCATTGGTTGCTTCTTATAGGTGCCCTGACAGGGGATCAAACCCACAATGTTGGTGTATCAGGACGATGCTCTAACCAGCTGGGCTACCTGGCCAGGACCTCTTTCTATCTCTCTCTCTCTCTCTATTATCTTCTTCATTTTTTTAAAAAATATATTTTGTTAATTTTTTACAGAGAGGAAGGGAGAGGGAGAGAGAGTTAGAAACATTGATGAGAGAGAGACATTGATCAGCTGCCTCCTGCACTCCCCCTACTGGGGATGTGCCCACAACCAAGATGCATGCCCTTGACCAGAATCGAATCTGGGACCCCCCCAACCCCCCAGACCCCAGGCAGATGCTCTATCCACTGAGCCAAACTGGTTTTGGCCTATTATCTTCTCTATGTACTAAAAAAATTTTTTTTAAGAATAGCTTTTTAGAGGAAGAGGAAGGGAGAGAGAGAGAGAACCACGAACATGAGAGAGAAACGTCAACCTGGCATGTGTCCTGGCCTTTGGGTGCACAGGGCAACACACAACCAACTGAGCCCCCCGCTAGGGTCACGGCCTCCTTTACATCCGTCTTCCCCACTAACAGGGGAGCAGAAATCCCCCACCTCCAAGGACCAGCACTTAGCATGCAGGCAACACATTAATATAACTTTTGGAGGCTGAAATGAATGTGATCCCAGAAACTGGGGAGACAGAAAGATACCCTAGAGAACATATCCAGTGAAATCTACACCAGGGCAGTAATGACAGTATTGACTGTAGGAAGAACCTGAGGACAGGAAGACTGGTTGGCTGCAGAGGCTGGGATCCAGCCATTTCAGCAGGAGGTGCTCCTGTCTTGGTAGGGGTTGGGGAAGTGCACCCCTTTCTCAAAGCTGGGGGGCTTCAGATTGGTGCTGTACATTGTACATGAGCAACATCTGTTCAAAGAAAACCCACCAACCAATATTGGGGTCTATTTAACGACATGCAGTCTGGAACATTTCGGGTAAAATGCTCTAATCATGCCTGTAATGGGTCTGAAATGCAGCACCAATAAGAAGTACTGATGGTGTGGCTCAGTGGATAGAGTGTCAGCTTGCAGACTGAAGTGTTCCAGGTTCGATTCCGATCAAGGGCATGTACCTGGGTTGTGGGCACATTCCCAGGAGGGGGCGTGTAGGAGGTAGCTGATCAATGTTTCTCTCTCATTTGATGTTTTTAACTCTCTATCCCTCTCCCTTCCAATCTGTAAAAAAAACAATAAAATATATTAAAAAAAGAAAAGAAGAAATACTGATGGATGCCCTTTCTGGTGGCTCAGTTGATCAGAACATCATCCCATACCCCAAACAGTTGCAGGTTTGATTCCCAGTCAGAGCACATAGAGAAGTCAGCCAATCAATGTTTCTCTCTAACATCTCTTTCTCTCTCTCTCTCTCTCTCTCTCTCTCTCTCTCTCTCTCTCTCTCT